>JAWZYV010005925.1:0-600000 GCA_038373885.1 Cheiracanthium punctorium | reverse complement strand
TCCCGTAAAAAAAAGGTCACGATTATTTTTAACAGCACTGACATCTGCTGAAAAATGGAATAATGCGAGACAGCTGGATTAGATTGCCCAATGCTGAAAAAATTGCAGCCGTTGCCATCGCTTGACTTAACTACCAGCAAGATGGCGGAAGATCGAAATGTTCATCGCCTGCCACAGATCTAGAGACACTTTTTTGACGGCAGCTGGCTGTGCGCACAGCCAGCTGCCGTCAAAGGCGCAACCCTTTCCCAAAGCAGGGAAAGGGTTGCGCCTCAAAGGGTTAATTGGAAAGCAAAACAAACGAAAAGAAGAAAAGAAAGGAAAAAAGAAAAGAAAAGAAAAACTTTGTAAAGCACGCACTTTTACTTTTGACAAATAGAGGAGGTTTTTAGAATTTTTATTACTGTTATATGTGAGTTTTTTAGAATTTTTTTTTTCTTTTATGAAGCTTGAAAAGGGTTCAAAATTTCGATTAGGATCTCTGACCTGTCAGCCCTTTCGAATGTGTCTGTTCTTCTTGCCGTAAATATGTCTCAGTCATTAAGGAAAAAAGCGCGTATAATATTGCTCGGTACGACTCAAATGAAGACCATCTTGCTTGAGAATGGAAAGGCTGAGGGCCCCGCGTTAGGCTGACCATCTGCTGGCCGGGCATATGCTTCTGGACTCAAGCACTGCCTCCTAGATACAGAAAGCCCGAGCGCTGAAACTTTGTCGTCATCATTAAGCCTTCAAGTAATGACGTCACCACAGTTTCATTCTAATAAAGTAAAACTATTTCAGTTTTCTGGTGAATTCTGCAAATATTAAAAAGTATCTTAAGTGAAGATAAAAATTAAAATACGTTTGTGACACAAAACAATTCATTGTGATCTACTCCCTTATTACATTATATAATTAGTTACAGTTGAAAACTGCCCTTTTTGTAAAATTAAATTTTCTATCTCAATTCATTAAAATGTTATTATGAGAGAGTAAATTCACCAGAAATTTCGTATAGTTTTACTTTATGAAAATTAAACTGTGATGACGTCACTTTTAAAAGGTCAACTGATGACGTAAAGGATTGGTGAGGTAGCAGTAGTTAGGCTTTCTATATGTAGGAGGCAGTGACTCAAGGCCATGAAAGGGTGTGTGAGCGTCTCAGGCCTTAGCTCTTTCATTCAGACCCCACTTATTACATAATGAGGCCCAGGACTTCAGACATTTTTGGGCCCCAACTCTTTTCAGAAAAATTAACCAAATTTTATAAAATCATATACAGTGACACATGTAAAATTGACCACCTTTATAAGTTGACCTAACTGACCAAGAACGGAATGGATTAATTACTTTAACATTGAGTGAACCCTTCATAAGTTAGTCAATATACAATTTAGACCACCTGTCTAAATTCTATGTTGACCAGGCAATTAGGTAGAATTGGTCCCAAAGCATAGCTCAAAACATTTATAAGTTGACTATTTCCAGATTTTTGTCTAATGTTTAACCCTACTGAGCAATATTATTTCTATTTTATATCATTTTGATTTCATATTTTATATAAATTTGTAATATACTAAGTATATAAGTAAAGTACATATGTACTATGTAATGTACGTGATAAAATAAGAAAATTGAAAAGTAAGTATTGTACTCTTGGTAAGTTTATCCCTTGTTTAAGTTGACCACGAAAACGTGGAGCCACAGGGTGGTCAACATAGCAGGTTTCACTGTACCATTCATGTCTTGAATCATTTTCTTGCATTCGTAGAGTTTCCAACCACTCCAGAATATAATTAACCACTTTCTGCATACAGTCATTTTTTTTTTTTTTTTTGGATCAACTAATTTAGTTTCGAATTTTTGACGTAATTTAAGCCAAAAGTTACTGCTTAAAAACGTGGTAATTGCATTCCGGAGCAGTTGGCAACTCGACACTTATTAAGCTTGCTTGTGAAGGAGAAAAAAAAGTAACTCTTTTCACGATTCCTCAACTTGATACAGACAATTCATGTGTATTAGCTCACTGTTGCAAAACCCAATTTTTCTGTACCATAGCATTACGCATAAAACAGATTTCTCCCCCCCTATTTTCATAAAAGCAAATTCATGAATTACGTTACTATAACCAATTCTTGCAGTTAACCCATTAAGCGCCAAAGCTCCCATTACGGGAACATCTATTATATATATTTTTTCTTAAAATATTTTAAGGAAATTTACGAAATACACATTTTATATAAAGATTTACACTATAGGGTGTGTTATATATTTTTATCGGAAAAATATATTTTAATTTAATGTTTTTTTCTAATTTTTAAAAAAGTGAAATTTTGTCTTTATGACTGTCTTATATAAAACTAAATAAAATAAAATAAAATAAATGGTCACTTAAATGTTTCAAGTAAAATGCATATTTAAAACCAACATCTTGAAGAACAACATTCTTAAAATCCTGCATGAATAGATTCCTATGAAGGAATGTTATGAACGCTTATATTTCTTGTTCCCACAGCGGGAGCTTTGGTGCCCTCCCACTAGTTAGCATTTCCAGTTACTCTGTATTGGGTTCCTGGTCATTCTGGCATTCCTGGTAATTAGATGGCGGATTCTCTTGCCAGGTTGGGCTCTGGCTCTTTTTTTGTTGGACATGAGCCGGTTCTCGGTATCTCGAGTAAATGTTACAGGGATACTGTGTTTAGCCACTTTAGCAAGCTTCAGTATTCCAGCTGGCTTAAGTGTAATGGCCAGAGGCAGGCCAAAGACATCAATCTTGGCTTTCCTGGTGTTAGATGCAAGGTACTTCTGTGTCTCAACAGGTCCAGTCTCCGTAGGGCTATTGGCCTGTTAACTGGGCACTGTTGCCTTAAAAGGCATCTTAACATAATGAAGGTTGTCGATGATCCCACTTGTCGGGGTTATCTTAAGGAGAAAACTGCTTTACACATCCTCTGTGAGTGTGAGTACTTCTCTGATTATAAGTTTGAGCATCTTGGGCGCCATGTCATTGAGCCCTGGGAGCTTCACAAAATGTCTGTTAGGTCTATGCTGATGTTCGCATCTGCTACTGGGCTCTTTTCGTAGGGCCTTTTCCATATTGCTTGGGGATGATACAATAGACCCATGGTCGCGGTGCCTGGCCCTTTTTGGGCCTCCCCTCCAAGTCATAAGTCATAGCATTTCCAGATTGATTTTGTTACCGTTCAAGAATAAAGAAATGTTTGGCACTTCGCAGGCTGGTTATTTCGTACATTTATAGTATCAAGAACAAAAATAATTACTTTATATATACAGTTTTGAGCAGCATCTGTGTAAAAAAGGGAATTGCTGTATCCAAAATGGAGAAAGACATTTATCCCCATAACACGCCAAAGCTCCCGCTACGGGAACATGCTATATTTCCTAAATGCTTTGAGCTAAAAAAAAAAAAATGTCAACTGTCCTATAATAGAGGCATGCAATGTATGTAAAAAATGTATATACATTAAAAAATTTCTATCTGATTCTCATAGCGGCGTTTAATGGGTTAAATAACCTTCAATTCGTAACAAGGTTAAAGAACTTTTCTTGAAGAAATGAAGAACGTATAAATAACTTCATATTTTCAGCGGGGGTGAAAGAACTTTCACCAGAACAATTTGAAACTGTTAAAATGAAGAAAATTCGCAATGTACTTGTCAACGTTGGAAGAAGTGTCTGTTGAAATATGGTGATTTATAGTCTCTTGAGCGTAGTTATTTCTTTATCGTCATCATCTGTAAGTGATAAGAACAGTGAATTCATCTGCAAAAGTATCACCTAATCTGCAAGATAACACTTTTGCAGCTGAGAAACTTTATATCGCTATATTTAGGTATTGCACACTTTAAAAAAAAATCAAAGAAGCAAAATTAACAAGGCGCATATTTCTTAAAATATGGGTAGTTGATGCATCACAACTGACAAAACAAATATAATTTTTTTGAAAAAAAATTTCAGACCCAAATTTTTCAGTTTTTAATGTATTATCCTAAAGTTCCTGATAACTCTCTCGTCTTACCACTAGTTTTTCTCACAAGCTCTGAGAGGTTCATGCTTAAAACTCTGTTAACTCACCTCCAGTGTTCATTTTCATGCATAAAATTTTCGTTAAGTAGGATGAGTGTAATCATCCTAAATTATTTACATACTTTAAAGATTGATATTAGCACACACAAGATAAATAAATATATAATAACACGCATTAAAAGGTATTTATTGTACTAATAGTAACATACATAAAAAGGTAAATGGCACTTATGTGTGTTATTATATAAAGTTTTATTTATCTAACTCCAGTTTCTTTTTTAGTGTTTTTTGTTTGATTGATATTAGTATTTAAAGCGACCGATTTTTTTAAACACACTGTCAGCGAGCGACTTTCAGCGAAAATGAAAGTAATAATAGTGATTGTTTAAAGCCTGTTAGTTTTACATAAGGTGACCATACGTCCGTTTTGAACGGGACGGTCCCGTTTTTAGGTGGCTTGTTCCATAGGGTGGAGTGAAAATGGCCAAAAAAAATTTTTTTTTGTTTTAATATTGCCTGACTCAACAAATGGTGCTGTTTAGCAAAAAAGTCACAGAAAAAAAATTCTAGTCCATTCACTGATTGTCTTCAGGTTCCACACTGGGCTCAAAGAAAGGAATGTTAACGTAAAAAGTAAAAAAATCAATTTTTTAAAATTTTATATTAATGTTTACAATAACTTTATTTTCTGACACAAAAACAGTTCTAACTACTAAAAAGAAACAGTACGACAATGTTTTATTGCCGTATTAACAACAACAAAAAAAAAGTCACTGACTTGCAACCGAGCGTCATAAGTTTTAGGGTATATTTTGAATACATAGTTATTAAATATTTACATATTACTTCATTTTTAAAGACAATTAATATTTAGAAAGCACACTAATACAGAAAAGGAAATGATACCAAATTTACCTTTCGAGTATTATTGACTAATAAAACACTTTACTTTAATCAGTTATCAATTTTGGAGTCCATATGCCGGGCAAAATAATGAACTTTGGTAGTTCCTTTCGTGATTTCATTCCACAACGAATGTATCCATCTCTGGCTTCTGCTCCACATGTTACCAATGATGCTTGCGTTAGTAGTCTTACATGCCTTTCTACTGCTTGAGAAGGGCAAGGGAGCTTCTCTATTTCAAATTCTGAACCGTTTCTGATCATACTTGCTACGTCTTCGTCACTGAGGTTCATGGCAGCTGGTAATTCCAAAGGATTGTCCCAGTGAATCATCTGAAAATACTACTCTGCTTCGAAATTTATATTTATAAGATCAAATTGGCCTATTTTCCCCTTCCATTCAGTTTTTCTTGCTTTCAATATTCTTCTTAGGTCAAATTCTCGAATATGTGATCATTCATCAAACAGCATTGCCAACAGAATATTTTCAGAATGAGCAAAATAAGAGTTCCTCTGAATAACTTCATGAATGATTCACTTAAAATCTTCTGGGAAGAATGAACTTCTTTTCATCATTCTGTGCTCCATGAGTAGCTCCTGGGATTTTCGTTATTTCAAACGAGGATGGCACGCACACTTTCATCACATAGTCTACTGAGTTTAAAGCATTCTGTTGGTTCGGCAGTCGAGACGTACAGGCGCAGTATTCAGTTCGCTGTAGTGGGTCAGCTTGAATGGGACATCCTTTCTGGACTTCTGTTTGCCAAATCTGGATGGCACTGTCCCGAGCGTACTGCCCTAGAAATATCGAAGAGGTACTTTTGGTCTGTACTGAGCATAAGCGTAAAGTTTTCAAAATTATTGGGGGGGGCTGGGCCCCACAACTACATATATTCACGTCAGTGGCGTAGCCAAGGGGGGGGGTAGGGGGTTATAACCACTCCCCATGAGGAATTTTTTGCCATACAAAATGTATGGCAAAATCACTCACTCCCTTCACTCCCTTATCATACACCCGTATGCGAGTTGCAGAAGTCGTAACCCCGCCCCCCTGAAAAATTTCTGGCTACGCCACTTATTCACATACATATAACTTACTCATAGCTTTTTCTACATGATTTTTCGACTTAAAATATAGCAATATTTTTGCGCTGCGCACGCGAGCTGGTTACTACATTGAAAAAACTAGGTAAAAAATATACTGTTAACAAAAGGTGGTGAATTATATTCCGCAGTAGTTGGTAGCTATGACTTACTATATATAAGTGTAAATTATTGTAGGCGCTCGATCTCTATGGGTCCATAGAATTCTACACCTATGTAAGGTAAGTATCCATGTTAGTATCTTCCTACCATGTTATAAGTTAAAAATAGTAGCAAAGTAAAATCCAAAAGAGGAAAAAAAAAACATTTTCGATGAGATAGTGCATTTTAGACACATTTGAACTTTTCTTCATGTCATACTTTACATTGCATAATCTGATTTTAATTAACCAGAGCCTGGCGAGGGCAGCTTATAGTAACATTGTGTGTTACGTGGCGTCACAATGAATACTAAATCATGATTCAAATCAAAAGAAGAAAATTTTTAAAAGTACAAGTAAAGGTTTTTTTTAAACGTTTGTAAATGGCGTGAATCCTTTTTTTTTATGTTAGTATAAATTAGTTTTCTGTATTTAGTTGTAAATTATTGGGTGGGCTCAGCCCCTATTAACAATTTATTGGGGGGGCTCGAGCCCCACGGGCCCATATAACTCTACGCCTATGGTACTGAGGTCTTTTTTATCAATTTCAGGCAGAGCAACAGGAATAGAAACAAAATTTGTAATAGCAAACGTTTCATACATTTCCAGACATTTTCCTATTGTTCCAGAAAACTGGTGTGGCCCAGATGTCTTTCCGTCAATCTTATGGAAAAGGTAGCGAAGAGGCAGTTCATTAGTATGCAATAAGCATACAAACCAGTGCAATTTATGGCCAACAAAGATTTCAAGCCGTCTAACTACGCCATTTTTCTTCCCAATGTTGACTTTCTGTGCATCTCACCCAACGGCAACAAGATCCTAAAGTGCAATCTCTTTCTGTGTAATAAAGTTGATGATGCTGCAGGTAATATCAGTACTAGAGCCTGAATGCGGAGTCACATGACCTATGTGAACAGAACCAGGTTCTGACAACATAACAATATGCTCTTCCACAGATACAGTAGTATATAAAGAGCTTCACTTCTTACATAATAGTTGTGTCCTTTCTTCCATCGAAGTATATGGTGTACAAAGACTGTGCTCAATGACTGTGCTACTTGTATAGAATTAAGTTGTGATCGTAACTTACATTATAATTTTTAATAAGGGGAATTACTTCTTGGTGACTTACCACAGGCAAGGAGGCTTTCTTCCAAATTCTTTCAACGTCCAAAGAATTAATTTTGATGATCTCTTTTACTGAAGGATCCTTTTTGTTCCCCTGCTTCCACTGTATATCATTTTTTGTGATTAAGAAATGCTTCATTAAATCAGAATACGCTGGTCGTAACACTGTCTCTTTCAATAGTACTGGAATTCCGAAAACACTACAAAACGTTCACTTTTAGTTGTGGTCATATTTAAATTCAAAACTCCGTATTATTTTTTTGTCAAATATAAATCAATATTAATGAAACGTATTGCTTCAATCTTAAAAAGGAGAAACAAGTGGTTGAAACAAAGGCAATAGCAAAAACGAATCATTCCACACAATAAAAGTGACGCGCCTTATTAGGTTATGATATAATAGTTAGATTAGAACACGCGCTGCCATCTAGTAGATTTTAGAGTATAATTTTCTTTTTTTATGTACAAAAAGCCATTTCTGGATCTGATATCTGGCAGCAACGTTTCAATAAAACAATTTATTAATGAGAAAGTAATTGATTAATATTATTGTATAAATTAATGAATTATTTAGCAAAATATTAAATAAAAAAATATTTTTTACATAAAAATCATTAAAAGCTTGAAAAAAAACCAATATAAACATTCACTTGAGATGTGGAACCTCAAGATGTCAATATTTTAAGCTGAAATTTGGAGACAATTGGTTTCAGCTAGTTTGGCACCATATAATGACTCAGGCAACGTGAATTTCGAAAAAAAGTTTTTTCGATCCACCCTATTGTTCCATTGTCCCCAAGCACAGCTTCGGGACACCGTAATGTCCCGTTTTTAGAAAGTGTCCCCTGCAATGTCCCGTTTATAGAAAGAGAGCAACCCACGGTAACGATTTCAATAAAAGCCGCTAAAAATCTAAAATCCAACGATAGTGTCCGTAAAAAAAAAAAAAAAAAAAAAAAAAAAAAAAAAAACTGACCTCCCTTCCTCCCCTCTCGAGACACAAAGAAAACGCCGGGGGGATGTATTGCTTTTGTGTTTGTACTTCTATTGTTCTTTTTTTTTTGTCAACTATTTCGATTTATTTAATTTATTTTCTTTTTTTTAAAGTCATGTTCCTCTTTTGCTTATTCCTCCCCCTCCCCCGATCTTCACTTTATTTTCCCCTTTCACTCTGGTTTTCTAAGAATTTTTTTCTTTTCGAATGACAACTTCCTTTTTTCTGCGCGTCCTTTTATTTACATTTCTCACTTTCCTACCTTCCTGCCTTGTATCAGAGGGTGTTTTTGAAGTCGAAGAAGGGCCTACCCCTTGTACCACCCGAAACATACGTCTTGCACTATTTTTTAATGGTATATGTGTGTTTCAGCAAAGTTTTTTTTTTTCATATTATTTTGATATTAACATTAACACAAGCTTTTTTACGCGTTTTCTTAACAACTAAAAGATACCGAGACCTGTCCATTCAGTCTCCCTACACTACTACCTTAAAAACAGTAGATGTCCCGTTTTGAGGAAGAAAATAAATACACTTTTGCCAAAAAAGTAGTAGATGCCCCGTTTTGAAGGAAAAAAATAAATGGTCACGTTAGTTTTACCTGAAGTTATATCTCCGCCCACCTTGAAATTTATAACTGTCCTATTATTAGACTGTTGTTTGAATTGTCAGTTTTTTACATTTAATATTTTTTGAGTGCAAATAAATTGCTCTCACTTTATTTAATCTATATTGCTCGTACTGAGGAAGCAATGAGGGAGTAGCAACTGAGGGAGAAGCAATTTTATTAGAAATATGTTACAATCCGCCCAGCGTTTTAGCATTTGTACACGAAAAATGGAATTTTACGTAACCCACAAGCAACATATTAATCATAATAATATTTATTCAAATTTATCTTTTTCATTCAATTGTTTAAATTTCATAAACTCTGTAGCGTTCGCAGACCTTTACAAGAATGTTTGCACATCCATTTCTTTTTCTAAATATTGAACCCACGTTAACTTAATTAAAAAAATACTCTATTTTAATGAAAAAATGGATTTCTAATTGGTCATATAGAAACAGTTCCTTCAATAGTTAAGCCATCGATCTCACGCCATTGCAAAGTCTCAACTTTTGTACATAGACAAACCAAATTCATGAATTCATTTTTCAAACAATATGTTAAGAAAATATTGAAAAATAAAGCCTAATTATAAATTTTAAAAAGTTCATTTACTGATTTTTTTAAAATCCACTTAAAATCCTTAAAATCGAAAGACATTTGGTTAGTTTCATAACTACCACCAACTTCGGAATACAGGTAACTACTTTTTGCAAACACTATAACATGCATTTTAAATGATAGCACACTCTACTTGGACCACAAAAATCTGCTGTATTCTAATTGAAGAATTACCTTTTACAAGCAGTTGTTAATTATCTTGCACAGTTGTCGGTAGCTGTGTAGTTCAGAAAAACAAATTTTCATTTGTTGTTACTGAGAGGTTTTCTTGAGGTTTCTGAGTGCAATCTCGAAGATGGTATTATACCCCTGAATATCCGTTTAACATTTATTTCATTCCAAATAACATTTATTAACAATCCTCATAGAACACAACAGAAGTACAAACACAGAAGAAGGGGAAAGGGACAAACATGGGTTAACGGGATTCGAACCCGAAACCTACCACTCCCAGGTAGGTGGCAGAAATGGGTGCGCAAACCCACACAGCCATGAGGTTCCCAAATTTTCATTTATTTAATATTGTGCAGTCAGAGGAAAATATTAACCACTACTCAATTTTCATTTATTTAATATTGTGCAGTCAGAGGAAAATATTAACCCCTACTCTATTTTCATTTATTTAATATTGTGCAGTCAGAGGAAAATATTAACCCCTACTCTATGAACCCCTTAAAGGTCGCATTATTTTCAAGGAAACGGTCATAAAGAAAGAAGTCCTTCACTCTAACTATAGGTGTTACGGGAACCAAAAATAATACAGATTCATTTCGTTATATTCGATCGATGTGACATCCAGTAGTTTTAATGGTCCCCCTTCGGATGCCACATTTTAATTGATTCACCTTAATTTACATTTTCTCCTGATACTTCCGTTTCATGTCAAAATATGCCACCTTAAAATCTAACCATATAATACTCGATGCAGTGTTTTAAAAATAAGATAATATTGTTTTTTTTAATAATCTCTTCAATAAAAATGAGGTGTTTACTGCGGAAAATCATAACTAACCGCATTTTTTGGAGAGTAGTTTCTATATGTTCTTGATGGTTGCAGCTCAGATTTATTTTTCCTTTTAAACTATGGGCTAAACTTTTTCAGTAAACTTTTAGGGTGGAAAGGGTTCAAATCAGTGAAGTGTATGGAGTGCTGGGAGAAGAGGTGTAATATAAATATGAGCTTAAGCACTGGCTATATCCACCACCTCCTAGCAATACAATGCCTGAGAACAGAAACCTTCACTAGGTCCACTAACATGACGTCATCACACACTTATTTTCACAAAATAAAACCATTCAAAGTTTGGTGTGAATTTACTTCCGCATAAAAACATTTTAGTGATTTAAGATAGAAAATTTAATTTTACGACCAAGATTCGGAAATTTTAACCATCATTAATTATATAATATATATAGAAATAGATCATAATAAATAAAATTTTATCAGAAAGGTATTTTAATTTTTATCTTTAAGATTATTTTCTAAAATTTGTATCATTCAAAAGAAATTTTAAATAGTTTTACTTTGTGCAAGTAAAACTGTGATGACGTCATCTTAGAAGATTAGTCATGACGTAAAAGCTTCTGTTCTCATGCTTTCTATATGTAGGAGGTGGTGATGTATCCCAAAAAGTAGTTTTGAAGTTAACGGCTTATGTCCTTAAATGAAGCATTAAGGATTTATAGTGTTATATTCCAGAAATCTTCACATTGTCACATTCAGTTTGAACTATCTTATCTCAATACTAATGCAGAGGCCAGCTGCTAACTCGTTCTATTTTCATCTCAGATCTACGAAATTTCATATTTGATGTAAATAACTGACAGTCTGACTGACTGCGGTCATGCTTGTTGGAGTTCCTTGCGCAGAACGCTTACCTCCAGTATGTATATGAAACTGGATGTTTTTGTTTCGGATAATGGTAAATAGTGCAACATAAAAAGTAGTGCTGCGGTAAATCAGTGTAGAAAGTCCAAAGGTAGACTGCATCTTGAATGTAAAGTCGGATGGAGAGGACGAAAAGCAAAAAAAGGGTCCTTTCAATAATGTGGAGGTCCGTTGAGAGACATTTCTCGTTGGGTGTAAAATCTTCGATATCAGAACTTCGGAACTTTGCGCCGTCCATAATTTTAGTTCCTCAGGAGATTCAAGACAAATTCAAAATGACAGACCGGTAGCTCAGTGACTCCCGAGAGCATGAACAATAGCAGTAAGCAGTAGTGTATCGATGAACTTCCGGAGGAGAAAATCCAGAAAAACGACTCTGTAGCCATCCGCCATGGGCCATTTGAAATCGCAAGCGAAATCAGAAGTGATCATATAAATATGGCTGAGGTTCCACATCGATCCACCATTACAAGCTTTCATGACAGTATGCAATAGGCAGTGCCAGACCCCCCTTTATCTTGCCACAATATACTCGATAAGAAAGCATAAGACTACACTCTTATTTATTTATTTTTGACAATCAGAACTTACGAGGGATTTTAGCATTCAAGCTTATGAGCATTTTACGTAAATGTTACACGTAAATGTTGTTACATATGGCTGAAAAGGAACTCAATTCAAAAACATCTGGCCACTCGCATGGACATCAAAAACACAAATACATTTAAAATACAGATAATTTTAAAAAATCATCATTAAAGTCGGACAACATTTAAACACCAGGCCATCTATAAAATTATAAGTAAAATCTCTAAAAAACAATTTAAATGTCTAGAAAATGAGTATTCAAATGTTCAGGACATGAGATCCCTGGCGATCCATAGAGCATGCAAACATCAGCTTCACATCGTAGTGTCGGGTCCAGGCCCGGGCAGACGAGCAAGTGTTCTCATTCACAGTGTCTGTTTTACAGATAGGACACAGACTAGTGGTCAATATGTCTGTTATCTTTATATGTTCAGCTAGGCAGTCATGTTCAGTTCTCAATCTAAAGTTGTCGACAGCTCTTTACGTGGTCCGTGACAGAATTCCAGTCATTTTTACTGCTCTTCAATCGGTTATCTCTGGATTTATTAGATAGATCCGTGTTATAGTTCATCATGATTTTCTACCGTATTACATCTTTTAAGGGATCTTTTATATAGAATATATTCTGTTATCGATAACATAACGTTTTTCCTTCATTGTATCAGTAAAGGAAGTAGGCAAGTTGAAAAAGTACTGTAAATCTTCACGTACTTTGTATAAGTACCATTAAAATCATTTTATGGGCTGTTTAAAAAGATGCTCCAATGCATGTCTGTTATGACTTCGTAACACAAGCAGCTTCTTTCATTGGATCTGCGTAGAACCTAAGAGAGCAATAACCATTTAAATGCTCTCCTTCTAAAGTAAATATACGGTTATTTGCCCATAACCAATTATAAAAATCACAAATTTTGTTTGCCAAGTGATAAACAGCCCAATTATACAAAATGCCATCGGTTAATGGGGCGATTAGCAGGGAAAAATAGCGTTTTTCAATGGCTTCGGGTCCCGTGCACATTGAATAGCTTAATTGGATCAATATCATTGGCACAGTTTGCAAGCCACGCTATAATTGTCTTGGAAATGGATACCCCGATTATCTCTCAAGTTTTATTTTTTTCTAAAGTATCTTTACAATAGTTAGACAGCCATTAGATAAACAACTGTGTGTGTGTGCTATTAGACGAACATGTACGGCTTTTCTTTGGTTGAAGATTGTTTTATTTATGGAGTAAAGATATTTTTTTTTCAAGAATAAAACAGTTTTCGAGGGCTGCGATAATTTTGAATGCAAAATAAAGGCAACATTTTTCACTCAAAGCGATGAAATCTTAAACTGTTTTAGTTTACCTGAACATTTCTTAGACTTGATTGCAGATTATTTAGATTTGCTGGGTCCTTAACCACTAGATAAACGATTATAGAAAAACTTTTCAAGTTTCTTTTTTGTACACAGTTTTAAAATATTATGCTGGTATTAAAAGCATAACACTTTTTGCACCGAAAATGTATTTCAATGACAAAATAAAGTTTTCATACCAGGGGCGTAGCCAAAAGGGGGGGGGGGTTAGGGGGTTATAACCCCTCCCCCATGAGAAATTTTTGCCCTACAAAATGTACATTCTTCACAAGATTATCACACACACGTATACATATATATGAGTTGTAGTAGTCGGAACAACCGCCCCCCCCCATGAAAAAATTTTTGACTACGCCCCTGTTTCACACAGTTGCTTTTAATTGGTCAAGTTTCTCAGGTCTAAAATGTCTAAAGTCATTTTATCACATTAAACTAAGTCATGCTTCTCGCGGAAAAAAATTTGATGGGTTGCAATTTTCAGAGCACACAGAAATAAATATCTTTGGTAATATTTTACTTTTATTTGAGATAGTGTGGTAGATTTAAAGCAAACACACATACAAAAATAAAGAAGCTTTTAAAAGCGATTTCTCAGAGCTGGTTCTAGATGTTCGTCCTTGATCTGTGGCACGCCATGAACGTTTCGATCATCCGCCATCTTGCTGGTAGTTAAGTCGAGCGATGGCAACGGCTGCCCTTTTTACAGCATTGGGCAATCTAACCAGCTGTTCTCGCATGCTTCATTTTTCAGCAGATGTCAGTGCTGTTTAAAAATAATTGTGACAATTTTTTTACGGGAAATGACGTGCTCAAAAGTAACGGATTCTAGTGGAGCTATGTCACCCGCAACTATTTTTATAGAAATCAAATCTTTTCTTAGTGACTGGCAACAGTCAAAACGTCAGAGTTTGGTGTTCCCAGAGCGGGAACGCTGCGCGTTAAAGGGTTAAAACCATGAGAACTTTCGTTAAATCGCGGTCGTGTTGTAAAACATGAGAGTAAAACATGTCTCATAAAATTTGTGAGGAAACTATTTTTTGCAGTATTAATAAATAAAGAATTTTCTTATAAGAAAATGTGATTAGATCTAGGATTATTTTACTACACCTACCTTTTGTTCACCTTATAATAAACCTTCACCTAAATCCTTTGCTTCATAGAAGTATTTGGTAGATTTGTGGCATTTCTACCATTTATTGCTTTACTGACTGCTCAAGTTCTTCTAATTGAGCTATAAAAAGGCAAATAAATCGAAGGCGTTATTTTTCCTAAAAGGTCATAAATTTTGCCAGGGTTTTTAGTATACAATTTGGATTTATAAATTGGCCATTTACAGACTATAACTAGCCACAGTTCAGAAACATGCAATTGTTCTACCCATATGTTTTAAGTCATTACTAGTTATAATAAATTGATAACTTCTTAAATGTTGTACAATTCATAGAATGACCCTGTCAATAAAAAAGCTTTCTTTACCAAGACCATTTTAAAGACCATTCGTTAAAGATCATTTTAAATATCCATACCATTCTGCATTTAGATTCAGCTCTGATTCAGTTTAAATCAGGTGAATAAAATCTTGAATTTTCTCATGTAAATCCTATGAAATTACTGGAAACTTAGTTTTTGTTAACTGAAGATAAAAATTAAAATTGTATAGTAAAGTTTTGAACATTATTAATTAAATAAAGTGGTACAGAAATATGTATGACAATAAATTATATTATTTATTTTTATTGCTACATGCTATTAAAATCAATTACGTTTACTCGATTTGTCACGGTGAGGCATTTTTCAAATGTGTTTTTTCGTGCGTGTGTGTGTGTGTGTGTGTGTGTGTGTGTGTGTGTGTGTGTGTTGTGTGGTGAGTGTGTGCTATCTTCAAAACGATACATTCGATTGAGCTCAAGTTTGGTATATATATTAAAGACTACCGTCGAACGACTGTTATTGATTTTGGTGTGTATATGATTTATAGTTTTCCTACAGGGCTAAAAAACAAAAATTTTTCTTATACATTACGGCCTGTAGAGAGAAATACTTAAAAGTGCCAGATTACGTGGAAGTGGGAAGGAGAAGAAAATGTTGAAAGTCGCCAAGATTTGCAATTTTTGATAATTGATCGCCAAGTTTTATGCCAAAAAAATAAGTCTTCAAAACTGAACCAAGCTTGGTGATATCTTTCAAATTTGGCTAGAAACTGGCAAACGCGACAGTTTATTACAAAGGAAAAGTATAGTTAGAATATGCCTGTCGAAGATTGTAAAATAGTTTTAGTAGGCGATTTAAATATGGATTTCAATTGAGAAGAAGTGTGTTATAGAAAAGGTGAGACAAATACGGCACACCCATAGATTTTGATACACTTTCCGAATGGTATTTATAAATGTGAAGTATAGTTACAATATGCTTGACGAAGATTGTTAAACAGTTTTGGTAGGCGATTTTAATATAGATTTCAATTCTGAAGAAGTGTTTTTTGGAACAAGTAAGAAAAATACGGCACACTCATGAATAATGATACACTTTCCAACTTAATGGAATAAGAAAGAAATATAGGGACGACGCAATGGATTATGACATGCTTTTAATATATAGCACTTTAGTGCGTATTTAATATATGAAAGCGTTTCAAATTTTTATTATTTTTATTTTTTAGTTGCTCCTTTAATTAAAATTTTTTTCTAGTGCCTGATAATGTTTACCTAAAACTTAATAGGTCATTTTTCTAAAGGGTTAAACCGCAGTAAATTGTTTTGTTATGGAGGGGATTTTTCAGCATTTGCTTTATCCGTTGCGGAGGGGACAGGGTAATGTTGCAATTTGGAAACTCTCATTCACTATCTTTATTATTCATCTGTTTAATAAACTACAGCAATAGAAAGACTTATAAATTAAAACAATATTATTTGGCTTCATCTACATAAAATATTATATCTGAATTTAAAAAAAAATTCCTTTTGAAAGTATAATTTAGACATTAACTATCATGTTGCGGAGGAAATATTCTGAAATATACTTAAAATTAGATATTTTTAATTATTAAATGGTTTTTAACAATTGGATGCACCTATGATTTAGTTTACATTTTCCAAAAACTACCCTGCCTGTATAATATTTTATCTGCTTCAGATATTTTGTTTTTGGCTACCTTGGTATCAGTCGTCATGGTTTGGCCCTTAAGTATTACCTAAAATATTAAATTGCTTTCAATGATGTCACAATATAAACCATTCTATTTTGTACAATCTAGGTAGGACCTACATACAGAAAACATATTGATATATTTGTAAACTTGTATTCACTTGATTGCTTTCTAAACCGGACGCAAGTTGCAAAATTTCTCCTGACTCCAGGTGTAACTCCTGAAGATTTTTAATAATTTTTCCCTTTTCAGTTGAAATGTAAGATTACTAAAGAGAACAATTTTTAAAAAAATTTTAATGGTGCATAGATAACCATCTATTTGAACACTGAAATCAACTTATAAAAATCCCACAGTTACAGTGATTTTAAAAGAAAAGAAAAAAAAAAGGCTTTTTCCCACAAGAAAATAAAAAGAAATCAAAAGAAATTCTGGAAACATGAAACGAATGTACCTGAATAAAACAAAACTAATTTACATTTCTCCGTCACATTTAATAAAATGCTTTCCTGTCATCAAAAGCATCTGGCAAAGCACTAAATCTCTCCATATTTTGTTATTATTATTATTTTAATTTCTCGCTTCTTTTCGCAGGTAAACAACCATTTTTTGTTTATTGCTCCTTTTCACCCCCAGAATAAATGAGGCATAAAAGTTGAAGTTAGTTTCTTCTAGTTGCATGGATATTTTAAGAACTTTTTCTGACGTCTTGCAATCTACCAAGTGATAAGAAATCATTCGTGGCTCAAATTGCTTTTCCGACATGTTGACGTTAGTTAACTCAAAACTTGATACCTATGGTTAAGATCGAAATTTTAGTGGTGACAGTTTACCGAAAATTCCGACCTGCTTTAAAATGGAAAATAGCTTACGGCTTCCTTAAAGTAGTGTAATGTATTAATATAAATGCTTTTTTTTTTAGAGTGGATTTTTAAGAATAAGTTATCAGTTCCTGTATGGAGAAAAATAGAATTTCTATTAGTTTTTGAAAATTCGTTATTTCTTCCAACGTTTGACTAAAACTGGTTATGTTCCATAGAGATATGAATACAAGGAGATGGCATTAGCTGTCTTTAGCATTGGACGAAATGAAGTAACTGTGTTGTCTAAGTAGAGAAGAATACTTTGTTAGTTTCTTTTTAAATAAAAGTGAAAGACGCACGATTTTACGGATTAAAAAGTAAAGATGCACAATTATAGGTTACAATCAGGGTTCGTAAATATGATATTTTCGGTATATATCAAAATATCGGATATCAAAAATATCCGATATTTTGATATATATCGGATATTTTCGATAAAAGGTTAATCTTAAAGTTGATAACTATTTTGGGACATGTTTTGTTAAACATTGTAACCTAAGATATCAATTTTTATGTTTGTTAATATAACTTTTTTAAATTTAACAACAAATTTTCATCAAGTAAAATATCAAGCAGAAACAACTTTCTCAAAAATTAAATATGTTCCTTGTACTCACCAAAATGCAAAGTTAAAGTATATTTTAAAGATATTCGTCTATTTCAAAGAAAATAAAACTGATACATGTCATTAAAGATTACAAAATAATGTTTTCCATACAAAATAGTGTATGTAGCATTTATGGTTCTTCTACAAGAGCACTCAGTACATTATAGTATATGCCAGTTTAGAGAAATTAATTCATTTCAAGCACAATAATTACATAAGTGTTAGACCAGCATAATCATAATTTAAAGATTGGAAATTGCATTTAAAATTCTTTTACGGGGTCTTGCAAAGTTACATTAATATTGATATATGACTTTTTTAGCTAGAGGCAACTTAGCCAAATTTAGCACAAGAAAGACTTTTGTTGGAAAGTGTTTTTATAATTGATGGGTTTGTTAATTATTTATTGTTCTCGTTTCTTTATGTTAAAAAAATTTAAACAAAGGTGCATTTTCCAGCTTTCTCAGTTTCATATGAATTCTGCAGTTTGACTGCATTAATTTAAAGTGAGAAAAAACATTCTTGAAAGAAAAAACATTCATTCTTCTCTTCGTGAGAAAAAACATTCATTCTTTTCTAACCCAGCTGACAAAGGACTAGCTGTAGCTAATTGGCTAGATGTTTTATCTTTCATATAATCCTCTAGTGTTCCACCAAACTATTGATTCAGCATTAGATAATTCATCCTCAAACTTAAAACCACTAAATGTGCTAGTAATAAAGCCATTTCTTATCTGGAGAATTTTTTCATATCTTTTTTTCGTATAGTTCTAATTTTTCCTAATCTGTACCAAATTTCCACATACTGTGCAATTACTTTGGACGTCATCTAGTGCAATTGCAATATATATTAAACTATCTATAATCTGAACAGTTAGCTATTATATTTATGTCATTTACTTAGAAATGCCGTTATTAATTTTATGAGCTTTGTCTGAAAATATCAAAAATATCATGATCTTTATTTTAAAATAAATATCGGTAGAGAGAGAGGTGGAGGTGGATCAACAGAGGTGGATCAAATTTATTATCACAAATTTTACTAAACCAATTTTCAACAAGGTTGAAAAGTATTTATGATTTTTGTTTCTGTGTCTGTGTGTCCGTCTGTTCGTCAGTGATCTAAATGTTGTATGCATCGATATTACAAAATTTATAAATGTTATTTTTACCTACAACACCAAGTACCCACTGAAAATGGTGTATGCAGCGTTTATAGATGTTCTATAGAACTACTTAAAAAAATTGCAATATTACGCTCTATGGGGAGCAGGCACATATCCAGAAAAACATTTTGGAGGGAGTCCAAAAATTTCGGAGAGAGTCCAAACGGTAAAAAAGGACCGTCCTACTATATGATTAGCTAACGGTCGAACGACGGTTGTGTGCCTAAAATTGCGCCGCCCAATGTCTACAAGTTTGGTGACTTTTGGAGATAAATCTCCAAATAGGACACGGAAAAATGTTTCGAAAAATGAACCCAGCCTGGCGATATTTTCATTCTTTGGATCAAAAAATTTCTGATCTTCTGTAAATCAAAAAATTTCTAATATGTTAACACTAGTGTATGGTGATTTCAATGGGAATTTTGACAATCTGCAATTCGCTGTTTTTTTAGCACGTACAACATTTTAGATAGATTCCATAAACCTTTATCTAATTTTTGTTGTTGTTGTTGTTGTTGTTGTTGTTAAGCAAATATGACCAGTTTTATAACGATGAGTTTCATTTCTATTCAGGCTAGAGGGGCCATTTCACTACTCACCGCGTGTATCGCTCCAACGCTCGTTTCTCTTTCCAATTATGTGGCTGTCAACATCACAAAGCAACCCAAACACAAGGCAAATCCGCACGACTGAATTCCCGCCAGCACAAGAGGTGACGCTTGACCAATGATAATTGGTCAAGCCTCTGGGAAGGCGTTACATCTGATTTCTGACTTAATTTCTTAATCCTTCAAATTATTGCATTCAAGTAATACAAGTATGCAATTATTTTATTGCAAACACTTTATTTTAGCACTTAATAGATGAAAAATGTATTAGTTCTGTAATAACCTTGGTAAACGGAAAGAACTATTTGAGAGCGGCGGACTCACACAGTCTATAGCTTTACATCCACTATCAGGTTAGGTTTGCCCGAGATAGAAATGTTCCTCGCATTCAAACAGAACAAAGTAAGTTATACAGCGCTCTCAAAAAAATGTTGACTTTCAATGGGCGTATTCAGGGCTAAGAAGAAAGCTCTAAATGTGACTTGATACCGGGGCGCAAAATTGGCGTGGCGATACAGATTTTTTATTTATTTATATTTTTAGAGTATCTAGTTAAAAAAAAAAAAGAAAAAGAAAATAGTGCTTTAGGTTACTACATAGGTGCCAAGATTACGGAATATAATTAACCACTTTTTGTAAACAGTTTTTGAATAATTTTCCAAAATAGTTACCAGGCCAGACCTAGAACTCTGAAATTTTGCTATATTTTAAACAGAAAATTATCCTTCACAAAAAGTGGTTAATTATATTCCGTAATACTTGGCACCTATGGGTTACTATGTTTAGATTGAATAAGCGCCTGCTTTTGATTTTTTCTAAACTAGATCCTTCCCCAAAAATATATCGTATGTGACACTTTTGCGTGCCTATGTCAAGTCATTTTCATTTATTTGGTTTTTCCACATGTACTGCAAATGTAAATTAGTTTGTAAATGCAAACTTCAGATAATTTCCACGTTGCTCTTCAAGATTTTCCAGGTTTTAGAAAAAATTTTCAAGTTTTCCTGCCTTTTTATGTTAAAATAAAACTTCCGTACTATCCTTACAGGTTTTCCAGTTTTTTTTTGACCGCCGGCTGCCCGGTATTTTATCCCTAAATGTGCTGCAGATATGAAATTAAATGTATGCTGACTTAAACCATTTGCTTTCGAAGGGAAAAGTATCACATCGGCGAGTTCACGAAGCTTCGCGTTCCAGGGGTGATACACAAATTACGACAGAAAATAATGATTGCATAAATGCATAATTCTTTTTACTATTATTGTACTGTATGGCCCTTCACCAATTTTGTTTAAATATATCTCTGAGCCTTTCTATGGCGAAAGGCTGAAACTTTGCACATCATCTAATGAATGCATGGGTCACATTTTAGGCAGTATAGAAATTTAAATTATGCATTCAGTATTTAGATATAATCTCCTGAAAAAAATTTTAATCTACAAAATTCTGTACCTTTTTTTATGTAACTCCGTAATTTATTGTATATATCTATGAAGAAAATTTAAGGCATGAAAGCCGAGGTCAGCGTTTTTCGGATATCCTGTATATATACATACATATATATTGTTGAAAATTTAAACTTATAGTGAAGAGATGCGAAGGATAAAAAATATATCGCAATTTATTTTTCAGTTTTATCTCAGCGGCTGGATGTCTTCGGTAGATAAAATGAAAGAGTCTGTTTTATGTTTCATAAAAAATAATCGATCTTTTGAAAGTTGAGAAACTCTTTCCGTGAAACTTTTAATGCGCTATGAAATGTGTATTTTACTGCTATCGGCACGCCATCCCATGGTTGATTTTTGTTCGATGCTTGCAACGTCAATTCACATTCAAAAGTCAAAAATTGTTCTTGGTTTTCGGACACCTATAAATATTTTGATAGAGACACTGGTGGATCCAGAGAAGTTTCAAGGGAGACGCGATTAGTATGACGGAGTAGAACAAACCTCCGCCCCCCCCCAAAAAAAAAAAATCTAACAAATTGAGATTATCATCTATTTGGAAATATTTCTTCAAAAATAAACATCCCCCACCCCCCAATGTTACATGCAAGTTTACCTCAATGCAAAGGGCTGGTGGACAATTTTTGAACTAACATCTTTTCGAATTTCTCTTAGCGCACCTCATTTGTAGTCCACGTACCACACGATGTTACAATCTCTTTACCTGTTTTAGCTGTAAAACACGGTTTGTTGGGAAAGTTTACTAACTACCCTGCTTGTATGCAGGTTGACTGCTAATTCATGGTACAAACTTTGAGGGCTGGTACAGGACACTGCATAATAATCATATTTTGCATAGGAATGTATTGTCAAAATGAAGCGTCGAAGTACAAACACAGGAAAGAACAAATACAGGAGACGGAGGAGAAATGGAGTTAGTAGTTGCTTCTGCTGCGGTAGACGGCCAGTCGGCGTTGATTTGGGGTAGAGAGGCCATTCTTGTTTCAGTTTTCGTTCATTCACCATTAGAAACCGCACGTGGTTTCAGCATGATGGGGCGCCAGCCGACTTCACCCTAGATGTTCGTCAGTAATTGAATGTGACATTTGGCATGCGATGGATTGTACGTGGTGGATCTATCTCTTGTCCACCCCGGACTCCCTATGGGACGCCCCTCGATTTCTTTTTATGGGGACATTTGAAGAATGACGTTTATGCCACTCCAGGAGACTCCGATGAGGATCTCATTGCTCGAGTATCCGTAGCTGCTACCCGTGTGCGTGGAATTCCTGGCATCTTTGAAAGTGTTCGTCAATTGCTGCGCCGACACTGTCAAGCATGTAACAATGCTGATGGGCGCAATTTTGAACCCGTTTTGTAAATTAATTTCCACTTGTAAACAGGTTATTAAAATGAAACACTTTCCCTATCATTTGTTCTTTCCTGTGTTTGTGCAACGACGAACAAATTATGGTCACTTTTGACCATAATTTATTCTTTCGTGTATTTGTGCTTCGACGCTTCACTTTTGACCATACATTCCTGTACAAAATGCGATTGTTACAATATGCTGTACCAGCCCTCAAAGTTTGTACCATGAATTAGCAGTCACCCTGTATATATGTATATGAAATATATGAAATTTCCTTTTAAAGATTTTTGGTATTTTCCTATTCACCCCCATCGTAAACCAGATATTCCATTTGTCATATATGTTTCTTTAGTTATTGTAATTGATAGCTCAAACGTGTACAAATTATATTAGTATTGAAAATAATATTTCTTAACTCGTTTCCGAATTCTTTTCAAAATCGTTCGTAAGTTGAATAAAGACAATCAACATACTACAACAACAACAGAAAAACAAAAATAATTAAAAATTCAGTATTTAACCATTTTCTATATGAAAACATAGGTGCCAAGTATTACGGAATATAATTAACCACTTTTTGTAAACAGTAATTTTTTTGAATAATTTTCCAAAATAGTTACCAAACGACCCTCTTAACTAAGAAATTTTGCTATATTTAAACAGAAAGTTACCTATCACAAAAAGTGGTTAATTATATTCCATAATACTTGGCACCTATGTAAAAAATATAGTTTGATTTAACAGATGCAAGAAAACCTGCTGTTTGATTTTTCATGCATAAAAATGTGTTGCGTATTTCATTCTTATCTCTTAGTTTTCCATTAATGTTGCAGTTGAGAATACAGAGATTTGAGTAGAATGCAATAACAAGTTTCTCTATTCATTTTAAATTTGGAACATTTAACTCTCACTACAGTTCTTTGTAGAAATCTTTTCTTTTTTCCCCTTTCATGAAACTCTCCATCTCTTTTCCCAATACTTCTGCTCAACTTATCTGAACTTAACTTATGGGATATATGAAACTGCGGAGTACATTCTGAGCGTGAAATATATGGGCAAAGAATATGGCAAAGCACTATCTTGTTCTCGAGAGAGTTCCAGACTTTTCCGTTTACTATTTTGTATTCGCCGTGAATTGTTTGAAGATTTCTCGCCGAATGATAAGTATGCGGGCAATTACTCGAGACTTAGAAATGTGATTCAACCTCGGAAATATCCATGCAGTTAGAATAGTTTCCAGTTTTTCACTTTTGAATTTAAATTGTTCAGTTACACAAATGTTTCGAATATGAAAGTATCAGGTTGTAACGAAAGTTTTCCGCCAGATTTGCTCGAGTCAGCTCGTGCGGTACCGAGCGATCGACCTTATATGTCAAGTTTATGCGATGCCCAGCGCAACTAATGGACAAGCTAGCTCTCGAGTGGATGAATATTTTATCTCCTTCCACAAATTCTCGTAGGCGGGCCTCATCAGCATCAGTAGGCCGGCCAGAGTGTTCTGCTTCTTAAATGACATAGTCCTCGTTTTTGAACTTTCGGTACCAAATCTTCACAGTGTTGTATGATACAACAGTAGTACCTTAAGCTGTACACGTGATTCGGTGTCATTCTGTAGGATACTTTTTGCAACAGAACTGAGAGTAAATGATGGTTCAATCTGGTAGCGTGATTGTTCCATTTCAGACGCCTTATACTTAATCATAACGATATTGTTTTACAGATTTCACAACACAGTGCTCTAAAACAAGTCTTTTTCTTTCAAATAACAAAAATCGTTTAACAAAATATTGGCAAAGACACCAACGCGAAATGTTTGTGCAGACAATACTTGCAGTGGCGGAAAACTTTCGTTACAACCTAATATTAAATTTCTTTGAGTCGACGCATTATTATGTCCGGAGCTTTTTTTTATGTAAAAGGATAGCGTAAACACATTTTTCTTAGTTGCCCTTAACCCCATATCATCCAGGGTGACGGACTTGGATATAAGACGATCATCGACGTATTCTAAAAGAACTAAACTAAATTTGCTTGTAAGATGGCGCTGTGAGTGGTAATCATTAAATCTATGTTGTGCTCATGCGTCCGTAAGTAATCGATTGCATCATAATCCGCCGTTATACGTTGCTAGAGGACGCTTATGTAGCTAATCATTAAAAGGGCTTCAAGAGGTTTTCTTTGAGAGGCTGTGACGCTGTTTCTCCCGTCTGTCGCTAGTCGATGATCACTCTGTATCCTCCGTGTTCTGGGCGTATGATGCATACGTCCAGGGGCGTAGCCAGGGGGAGCTGATGGGGCTTGCAGCCACCCTCGAAATGAGTAAACATACAATACGGAGAAAATTACTTATTCGTGGATAAATTTGAAAGTTCTCCTTGAGGAACTTAAAGTTCAGCTACTGACTAAATTTTCTCCAGTGAAGGGATTGATCGTTACGAAATACAGTATGTCCGAAATTAAACGACCCCATTTTAAAGCTGTCTACAGACAAAACTATTGCAGAGAAAGTTGTGAAATTTTGTGTGGGACATAATGAAGGTATGGGAATTTATGAGAGTGAATAAAAAAGAAAAATTAGTTTAAATGTTCTCCACCAGGGGGCGTTTTTCTAATGAATTACACACATACGACTGGTGTGTTGTTTAGATTTCACCACCTAAAGTCGTGATAATCCTAGTGCCTGGTTTTAAAGACTACATTTCATATCCTGTTCGTACCATTTCCCAAACACACTGCGGTCAGCTGCGGAACAGGCTCTCTTACGATTCCAGATGTTATCTGACAAGGATAGCTGTCAATGTTCAACATGTTTTGTTGTAATAATATTTGTAAACTATCATGAATGTATGTTAAATGTGTCATTCATTAAAGAACGCCCCCTAGCAGCAAACCTTTCAACTAATTTTTTTTTATTCGCTCAAGCAAATTTCCAATACCTTCATTACGTCCTACACAAAATTTCCTAACCTTACTTTCGTCTGTGGACATTTGTGAAATAGGGTCGTTTATTTTCGGACACCTGTGCTTTGGGAACAGACGTTAGTTTCCCACACTCGCTGTATGCAAGTCTTTCAAAATAAACATTTCCTGAGTTCATTCTTTGTACTTAGGAATGACAAATTCATGACCTGCAGTTTCTAAGTCTATGCCATCCATTTTCCTTCCTCAACGCTTTCTTCCAATTTGTTACGATATCAAATGGCATTTTAAAAGGAAGTAAGGAATCAAAAGATACAGTGAGATTTACTTTTCGTCGCTGCTGAAGACGTTTCTATTAAAGAGAGCTATTTATAACATGAAAGAAAAAATGTTGGGTTCAAAAGAAAGTGAATATAGTTTTTCAAAACGAACATACATAATTTATATAGCCTTCTAAAATACGAATGACTTACTTGTTCATATTCTTTGCTTAGCAAATATTTAAATATTTATTTAAATATTAATATACAGCGTAAATTGAAAAGGAAAAAAAAACAAAACATTTGATTCAAATATCAGTTATATCAAGCAATCTGTATTAATCCTTTATGCGTAAAAGATTGGTTGGTTGGTTGGTTGGTTGGTTGTGTGGGATTACGGTAATGCTACGCTAGGGCGATCTGCCAAGGGGGGGATGCCTTGGTAGGAAGACTTTCTAAGGGGTTCTAACGCGTATTCACGTTACATCTGGAGGAAACCTACCAAAACTCCAGATCGTTAGATCGACAGCCGCGCGATGGGACCCGAACCCGGGACCTCAACAATTCGGCAATCTACCATTTTCAGTGGCATAACCACTGCTTTGAAAAACATTGCCAATATTGCACTCCCTGCGTTCAGCATGAATAACAACATAACACACTTGAAAATGAATGCACAGTTAAGGATGTTTATATATTTCTTTAACATTTTCAAAGATAGCTCAAAACGTTTTCCTGATCTGCCTGGGGTGTTTCCGAAGATTCTGTACAAAATTTTAGGGTTGATGTATCACATCACAAGATTTAAGAATTGCACAGGAAACCATGACCGCAAACGTCATTTTAACTCTTTTTAAGGTCCAGGTGTTTTGGGTTATTTTTTAACAGATGTGGGAGTGGCTTTTAAATGTTGAATTTTTAATGCATAATATTGTTATTAATAAAACAGTGAGCTAAATTCTTAGATTAAAAGGATCATTATTGTACTTTATATTCCCTTCATGTAACCATAAACAATTAAATTCGTGAGCAAACCTACTAAAACTCAGAATTTGTGACTTGTTTTCTGCATTAATTCTGAATTTTCGTATTGAATGCTGATCAATTTTGAAATTGGTATACTGTTCTGTACACTTGCTTAACAAATTAAATCGTGCACGAAATCGAATTATGCATGATATTTAATTAATCAAATTAAAATATGCACAATATTTTTTTATCAAATTTCTTTTAAAGAAATAATCAAAACCATTTCCATAGAACGCTTTTACTAAGTAATTTTTACTATGTGATTGCGCTACAGTTTTGTGAAACTATGCAAAATCAAGAAATTAATAATAATTGCACACTTTTATCAAAGATAATTACGTCTTATGAAAAGCTGAAGGGCCGTTCATTCTCATCTTGAAGTAATGCAGATACTTAAATTTTTCCACTTAAAGGAATATTCGCACGGACTTTTCTTTTTCCTAAAAGTCTTATTAATCTACTTAGTCACGTACGAAAATAGAAAGAAAATAAAGCTAAACGACAGAAAAGCAGCAAAGGATTAAGTGGCATCTGTGAAACAATCTGAACAATTATACAAGATTTCATTTGATGCATTTAATTTTGGATAGAAAATTCATTAGGTATTAGTTTGGCCAATTTTTTTTTTTTTTTTTAGCATTAGAAAGTCAAAAAGAGTATAAAGGAAGCTTTATCACCTAATGATAAATTTGATTGGCCAGAAACCAGCGTGAGGCTGATGAGGAATACAGGCTATGGTGCTTGACATTTTAGTCACACCCTTTTGCACCCGAAGAATCATGTGATCTAGAGTGTGTGATCATCTCAGTTGGTATATTTAGTCAGTCACGTATAATAAATACATTCTAAATCTGTCTTTATCTGTAGCTAATTTGAACTGTCTGTAATTACTCGTGTTTGTTTAATTTCACTGGACGTGATCTTTTTAGTCCATTAAATAGTTATGTTGTTTTTCATGTAGATAGTCTCCACCCCCACCCCCACCCCCCAACGCAGACCCATTCACCCAAAGGGCTTGAATAAATCCAAGAAAACGTGCCCCACAAAGACTATGTGCCGCACAATGGAAAAGTCATGTGACCAAGGTGGCAGGACCACAATCCCGGACTAGTTCTTTTGGGGGCCCTTAGCTAGAGATTGAAAAGGGGTCCCTTACTGGAAAATTTAGAGGAAATAGATTATTAGGATGTGTCAGGCGCACAGCCAGGAAAATTTTTCGGAGAGGGGGGGGGGACGAATATGAACTTATATGGATATAAAAAGACGGAATTTCTACACGCCATAAATCTTATGATCACTAATACAAAAATTTCTGGGGGAGGGATACGTCCCGATATCCACCCCTTGGCTACGCCACTGGGATATATAGTTCTTTAAAATTAGGCTTATGTGCCTAAAAGCCATATTTAACTAGTTGTAAAGGCGTAAGATTACAAGGAAATAAATAATAAAACTTACTTTGGCATATTACGCTGATATATATCAAATTACGTTAATTATATAGTATATCCGTTTTTTGGGAGGCCTCGCCTGGGGGGGGGGGCTTTGGCCATGGGCCCTCGCAGACCAACCGACCTGGCCAGTCTGGACTTGCAGGATCATCTAAGACCAAGAGCAACTCCTAGATAGATAAAGCTAGAACCCCTTTATTCCTAGAGTAGCCTTAGATAAAGCCTTGCCGCTCCTACATCACCAAGTTTTGACGTCATCGCTAGGCCCACGGAAGTGACGCCCTCACAGTTTTAACTTCACAAAGTAAAACTATTTAAAATTTGTGGTGAGTGCTACAAATATTAAAAAATATTCATTATGATATCTTTCCTTATCATATTATCTAATTATTCATGGTTAAAAACTGCCATTTGCTGTAAAATTATATTTTTTACCTCAAATTATTAAAAATGGCTATCCATGTGTAAATTCACCAGAAATTTTTTAATAGTTTTATTTTGTGAAAATAAAATTTTTAAAGTAGGCCTAATGATGACGTCAAAGTTTGGTGACATAGGCATTGAAAGGCTTTCCGAGTTGTAGGTTTCCGAGTTGTTGCCGAGAGTAGGGATGGACGCGAGACGAAAAATAAGCGTCTCGCAAAAAAGCCTAAAAGCTTGTCTCGTCTCGCAAAAATCCCTATATCGTAATGCTAAAAATGTGTGTCTCGTCTCGCAAAAAAGGTGTAAATCTCTGTCTCGTCTCGCAAAAAAGTCGTCTCGCGTCCATCCCTAGCCGAGAGAGACATTCTAAAATGATCACAACGCCTAAGTCATACACGACTCTTCGAGTGCAAAGGGGTGTGAATGCAGCGGTAACTACGCACTTTCCAGCGTAATGAAACAAGGCAGACAAATAGGGCCGACGCACTGATTATTGAAACACTTTTAATGTAGCACTTTAGTGCATATTTAAAAATGTTTATCAATCAGCATATTTAAAAATGTTAAACAATCTGAACAATAATAGAAGATTTCATTTGATGCATTTAATTTTTGATAGAAAATTCATTAGGTATTAGTTTGGCCAAAATTTTTTTTAGCACTAGACATTGATTTTTTTTTTCTAAAAATACCAAGTGTAATTGATTTTTAGAACTTGGTTGGAATATAGACTAGTATTTTGAGATATGAGCTTGATTCATTTCTTGAGCGAAATTTTTAGTCAAAATAAGTGTATCGCGAATTTTCCTGCGCGATTTAAATTAATTGAAGTGAGATTAATCTGTACCAATCTCAATCATTCCAATAATTGTATGTAACAATGTGCATAGTACAAAACGTATTTTATAGGTACAATTAAAGGTATATAAGTACTGTAAAAAAATAATCCAAATATTCACATGTTGATTGAGCCATTCAGCATACAGTAGTAATTTTTTTTGTATTTCACATTTATTTTTCAATTTAATTTTACTTTCACTTATTTAATTTTTTTTCTTAAAAAAAAAAAACACTTCTCTGACGCGATACTTGTATGAATGATAACAAAAAGTTTTGAGAGAATATTTCAATTATTTTATACTTTATAGAATTTAATTGTGCTCGTTTTCTTTTCCAAAATTTTCTTAATTATGTAAAATATCTGAAATTATTTTATTGTTTTCCTTTGTTTTCGCGATAATCTTTTTATTTTATTTTATCGAAGAACTGCACGTCATCGTCAAAGGAAGAAAAGAGACGTGTTTATGATAGGTAAAAATAATTTTTGGTGGTAATTTTTAATTCTTTGGTGCTCATTTTTTAAATACATTTCACCGTCTGTGACAGGTGATTATCGTACTTACTTTATGGTAGAGACAAATTACCAGTGATGGATATTATTTGCTCTTTGCTCTTGCGATTATCAATAGATTTTTTTTACTGAAGTAATGCAGATAATGTCACGAAACCAATTATCCTATGTTTGATGATCAGAAAAACAAAGAAAGAAAAAATTATTTGAGTTATATTTTGTTTTTCGATGATCTCCTCCTCGAACCCATGTAACTGTTTCACTATTATTGCGGATAATTATGGCACTCGCTTTATCATTAAGCAAACTGTGGCTCATGCAACTCCAGTACATTAAAAATTTTATTTAACATATTTAATAAACCTTTAGTATTTAATTAAAAATTTACACCCTTCAACAATTACGGTTTTTACAAGTAATGCAACAGAAATTCTTAAATAGCGTTCTAACACTTTATTTACAAAGGCACTTAGATGTACAGTAAAAATAAAATTCTTTTCTAAAAAAGTTCATTGATTCACTGTGAAAAAATCACTACCAATTACTTCAATTAAGGATCTTACCTCAAGACAGCACGTTCTGTTTTTTCGGTCCCTATCTAATCATGTCGAGACCGAGAATAAAATAAGTATTAGTGAATTTCCAGACGTCGGTTTTATGATTAAAGGATTAGATTTCCCAAAAGTGTGTCATTCAAAGTTTTAGTTTGAACTTGTACTTTGAATGCATGAATTCTTCAGTTTTGTTTGAGCTATACTCTTTTGAAAAAAAAAATAACCTTGTTAATTGCTTTTGAAACAGACATTAGACGTATAGTTAGTGTTTATTAATTGTTTTTGTTAATTTTCTTTTTGTTACATTAATCGGTATTGATGATTAGTTGTCTAAAACAAGAGAATAGTTTCAAGTTGATATTCTTGGCAATTCTTAACTGGATAGATAAAGTGTTAAACATTCATATTCATGAACTAATCACGCTTTACAATTTCACGAAATTATGCTCCAAATACCAAATTAATAACAACACTATCAAGAGATATAATTGCATCTTATTAAAACCTCAAGAGCCATTCTCCTCGTCGTCTCCTCAAAGAAATGCAACCACTTAAGGGAATATTCGCACGGAGCCTTTTCTCTTGAAGCGGGAGTTTCACAAACCCACTTAGTCACGTATGAAAGTAAAAAGCATTGCAGAACCTTAAGTACAGAGGGACTGTGCAAAAGGATAGCGCTCCTAAAGGTTAAAGCGAGCGTACTCGTTATTTCACTGCAACCGTGTTTTTCGTGGGAGATGAAACTAGCTTCTGGAATCCGATTAGGGAGGTAAGCAGCTTATCATAATGACAAGACAAAATAATCGGAATTATAGATATTTGGGATATTGGTTAACAACTATCAAGTTAATATCATGAGACTTCACATTCCTCTGGGAGACCGGAAAAATTTTAATTAACTATTAAAACATACTAAAACCGCATGGAAAATGGCGATATTGCGGTGTTTAGATGTTTTTTTCAATTTATCAGCAGTTTTATTTTTTTTTATATCAATATGAATCACCAAATTAATTATAGCATGAATTTTGTAAATTTCTGTAAATTGAATTGGGAATGTAAATATGAAGAAGTAACGATAAGTACTTTCCCCCCCCCTTTTTTTATTGCAATATATTACTCTTAAAAATTGCTTTCTGTTTGGAATATTATATTATAGGGGTGGCCAAACTTGCTTTTTTCTGAAACCCCCAAATGAAGGATTTTAGATATTCTAGAGCAACAGAAACTGAATTTGATTTGAGAAAGAAAGATAAGTCACAATCTGGATGGGAGAACTCAACATATATTCTTTCTTACTAATTTTCATAAAAAAATTGCATGAAAAAAAGTGCCTATTCTTCTCTAAAATTATAGTAGCCCTAAACACTTTTCTTAAATATGCTTTTAGAATCCATAGAATTTCAAGAATACTTCAAGAATATTAAATCAAGTAAAACAAAATGGTTGTTTTACCAAGTTTCGGAAAATGGTTTTGAAATAAAATATCCTACAATTGCGGAGTCCGCACTCCGTATCGTTGTAAGTTTTTATATACAACAGTTAAGATTATTTAAAATAATCATCTGATATTATTTAAATTATTTAGATGATCAACATTTACTATTCAGCTTGTGAGAACAGTTCTTTATTTATTCATACAAATACCAAGGCTGCGCAGCCGCACAACTTTTTTTTAGCTCGGTGGCGCTAGATAGACGGTTCGATCGGTAACTTAGAAATTTTGTCAGCAATGAACATTTTCTTATATATCGATTTCTTCTTATATAATTATTAAATTAAGTCTTTATCTATTTAAAGATATTTTTGTCTCATTTTAGAGTACTGTTGAAGCATATTAGGAAATCAACTGAAAGATTAGTACGAATTTCAAACTATCACTTGATAACATTCACTTGCATACATTTGCACATTATGATTACGTTGCATATTTATTCTGTTTGAGATACTTGGCTCTGTAGACGCAAGCCGGCTTTGAAATAATCTGCTTTAACAGCCAACACAAATACATCTGTTGATAGCAGGGACTGACTGTCAGGAAGGGCCTAAATGGACCTTCAAGAAAATGCCCGGAATTAATTCCACAAAAACCGAAGGTGCGAACGCCAAGCCATCTGATGGTAAAGAACTCTTGCGTTTGTCGAATTAATTATTTACATTCTGATTTCGGAAGTTTAGGTGGTAGAAATTGAGTTTTCGCTTACAGAATTTTGTTCTGTAAAAAGACAATGAGCATTTACAAAATTCATCGCATTTTAGTATGGAAATTGAAATATTATCCAAATATTAGTTGTACCTGTGACACACTACATTTTATTTCTGTTTCTAAACTCTTAAAAGCTTGATTGTTCTGACATTGTTAAAATTTGGGTTTACTGGTAGCAGGGCGGGTCCTAGGTATTTTCCTATGTGGAGCGAACTGGAAAAATGCGCCCCCCCCCCGCCATAAAAAAAAAGATCAGCTGGGAAAGATTTAAAGATTTCAGAGCAGGTAAAGGCTCAAATTGTGGGAATCAATTTTCTGGAATGAGGACCGATATCGCCTGGTGGAAGAGAACCTCTACTCTCTCTATGCCTCCCCCCCCCTTTCCGATAGCGCCTAATGGTCTCCCGAAAAAAAAATTCTATTATTTTAGGCCCGTTGTTCTAAATCCCTGCTGTTTCGATATATCTCGTTCCGATTAGAGGCAAGCGAAGGCTTCGCCCTCGCAGGCACTCTATAGCAATACACTTTGATCTGTTTACTAAATTCAAACTGTGGCACTGCAGGGATTAAAAAAAGCTCGCGGAAAAATCTTTGTAATTCTAGTTTGCAAACCTTTATTTATTCCGGCCATATTCGCACCGTTGTCGTAGCCTTGCCCACGACAATTGTTCATATCCAAATCAAAGGTTTTCACAATGTTTTCAAGAAACAGATTTGTTATTCCTTCTCCAGAAGAATCATTCACTGGTTGGTAAGCAAGAAAACATTCCCTCAAAACGACTTCATCTTCTCCGGTAGCAACAAAACACAAGGTGATCGATAATTGTTCAGCATGAGTGATATCTGTAGTATAGTCTAATATGACAGCAAAATATTTGGCTGCTCTTACTGTGTCTAAAATTTTGTTTCGAACCTTGTCTCCTAATATATCAATTAATTCATCCTGAATTTTTTTTTGAGAAATAATACATGTTCGTCTCTTTATTTAAAATCCATCGCAAATGTTCCATCATTACCGGATCAAATTTTCCTAACAGTTCAAGTAAACCGAGGAAATTTCCATTTTTCGGTTGATATAATTTATCTGAAGTTCCTAAAGGATAAATTAAAGGATAAATTATGTAATAGATAGAGTAATGTCGGAGAATAAATTATGTTCAGCTAAATAAAAAACTATCGACATCATTCTTTCTAAAATAGAAGACCATCGATTCTTTTCGTCTTCAATTTGTTTTTGTAATTCCTTATCAACACTGCTGAAGTATTCGCTTTGTACTATCCATCCATTTACTTAATGCTAGTCGATGATCTGGAGATGTTTCGTGTTTTTGTAATCAATTGGAAATCTGAGCCCAATCATTAAACCCTTCTTTTCCTAAACTGGAAAGAGGATTCTGGCAAAATAACGAACAGCAGAACCAAAAGACTTTATCTGCAGACCGCGAATATACAAGCCATCGCCTCTGAAACCTTTACCGATTCGACATTACTCTATCAAAATGTACATTTGAAAAATGGCGCCCCATTGCATCTCTTGGATAGCTATCATTGGCAATTTTCCGGAAGAAGGTCCTCGAACAATAATTTCATCTCTTTTAGCAGAATCTATACATTTCCACTTAGCAATGTCTTCGAAATCAAAATCATTATCAACAATTGGTTTATCATTAGAATCCTTAGTCTCTTTTTATGCAGAGATTTCTGTACTTTCTTGACTAATTTCCGCACTAAAGAATTCTTCGGAAGAATGCTCGGATAGCTGAATTTCCTGATTAGTTTGAATGTTTATGTTCAGGTAATTAGCCATCTGTTTTGCACATTTTTCATTTTCTTTCTCTCTCTTTCGTTTTCTTTGTCGATTTCGAAAACCCGACTTCCTTTAATAAGGCAGCGACATGGATTTTAAATACTAAAATTTCAAAAACCTCAAATACGCGTTCGTAATCCTAATAATATTTGCAGAATAAACCCACACAATACGAATATGTATGATGCATTTAAGTGAGAAACATGAGTGCTGGAACTCGCTTCGTTCTCAGACATCCTTCCACAGAGAGGGGAAAAATAAAAAGATTTTGGAAGAGAAAAAATGTCCGGTTATTAGGCGTCCGGATTTCGGACTTCCTACTGTATATATATATATATATATATAATGTAGTAAGGTATTTTGGCGCCCCGTGCGATCGCACCGTCCGCTCCACCCTAGGACCGGCCCTGACTGGTAGTATAGTGAATACTGATCAATATAATGTATTTTCACATGTAACGAGTAATAATGTATCGTTTCGTTAATATCGCTTTACTAAAAACACGACTTATTTATTCAAATAGATAGATCTTATTTTGGAATTAAAAAAAAAAATATATCACAATATAGAACTGTGTTTTGTGAATGTGATATTTGTGTGTCTCGGGACAGGTTTATCCTTTATAGAGAATTCAAATTTGTAAAACTAAAGGAAAATTGGTTATTTCTTTAATAAGCCATCTACATTAATTTTGGTAAATTAAAATTATCTACTCACTATTCGCACATTTTTTTTCAGTTAAGTACAAATTACTGTTCACAACCAGAAGAATTTAATAAACCTAAAAAAAAGAGAATGCTAAAATGATTGCTAGCACCAGATTGCGCAACGATTGTACCTCCGGCAACCTCCGATTATTTGTGGAATTAGGAATAGACGATCTTTCTCTCCGATCGCGCGGCAATTTGCACGTCCTTAGTATTAGTCTGTGGTTGATAGCAAGCAATAGCATAATCTTATCCAACCGAAATCATTCTTTTTCTAAGACTAATTATATACTTAGACAATCGATCATTATATTCTAATTTTTTTGAATATTAAAAGAACGTTCATTCTAAAGCAACTTGGTTTTAACATTTGTTTTATTTGAATTGTGAAATACAAATGATAATAAATTTTCGAGATCTTCAAGAGCTTTAAAAAAAAGCACATCTTTTACTCTTTTTTCCCAAATAACGTCTTAGAGGTTTCTTTTTACTTGTAAAAAATATGTAATTTTCATAAACGTTAACTATACGCTTTCAAAAATTAATTAAGTTGAACGCTAAATGAAACTCTTTTTATAATTTTTGAGCTTTTGAAGATGGAATCCTCAAGAGTAAAAAATCTTTTGTTATGGAGATTTGCGATCGATTTTAATAAATTTGAGAATTAGAATGTGTTCCGTTAGAATGTGCTCTTTTCATTCGAAACCTCAGCATTTTCATCATAATAAAAAGGTATCTTTAATAAAGTCCACGTGAGATTCAATATTTTAATTTTTCACTTCACAAAGATTTTCTTTTTTTTGTCCCTTCACATAAGAAAACATATTTTAAGAATAGAAAGGAATTCTGGTATTGCAAAACGTATACATTCGTGTGCTAACTTTATATACTCACTTGTCCAAGTACGTTTTATAACGAAACTCTTTGAGTTAACTCAAACAATAACTCCGGATCTTAAGTCTGGGTCAAAATACGGGAATCATTTCAATCAATTGAATTTCCTTATATTCTATTAAGATATGTCAAAAATCGATTACAATACAAATGAAAATTGGTATGTTAGTTATTACAGGAGCATTCAAAAGAATTTCGATACATTATAAGCCTATACACATATGAGAAACTCTGATCCATTACTCTTAACTTTCAATATTAAACAGAAGAGAAGACTTATATACTTCAACATTTTAATATTTCACTTCACAAAGATTTTCTTTTTTTGTCTCTTCACATAAGAAAACATGTTTTAAGAATAGAAAGGAATTCTGGTATTGCAAAACGTATACATTCGTGTGCTAACTTATATACTCACTTGTCCAAGTACGTTTTATAACGAAACTCTTTGAGTTAACTCAAACAAAAACTGCGGATCTTAAGTCTGGGTCAAAATACGGGAATCATTTCAATCAATTGAATTTCCTTATATTCTATTAAGACATGTCAAAAATCGATTACAATACAAATTAAAATAGGTGTGTTAGTTATTACAGGAGCATTCAAAAGAATTTCGATACATTATAGCCTATACACATGTGAGAAACTCTGATCCATTAATCTTAACTTTCAATCTTAAACAGAAGAGAATCATCTCCTGGACAATGGTATCGCTCCGAAGCTGTTATAATGACGAACATGTGAAATCTACTTTTCGCTCTCTTCCGAATTGCCAAACGAAGTTGAAATTTGGAATACTAAATGTGTCTTAAATAAGAATAAACTGCTATGAAAAAGAATTTGAATTTTTTACCAGTTTTAAATTTTAGTTTAACCCTATGAAATTATATCTCAACGTATCAGGCTAGTGAGAGCTGACGTACATGATTCCTACGGCTGTCTTTATGACAATTTAAATAAAAGTGCTTTCCTTAAAGACTATTTCACCTATAAGTAACTTATTATTGTTTCGTCGAAGTTCAACGTTGAAACTTTTGGACAAATTAGAAAGCATTTAACCCCTTCTTGATCGGCGTCGCAAGCCTTCAGCTGGATTCTCCACATCGTCGCTCATTTTTCACCGTCATTAACTTTCCCCCGCCTTTAGGTAACTTGAAGTGGAGTTTTAAGGAGGAACGTCAAGGGGTTCTTGTGATTGGCTAAAAGACCTCCCGATGACCTCCGGAATCGTTAGCGCAGTCGATAACCAAACAACTGGTTACGACCAGTCGACAGCTAACAACCGACGATTTCGGAAACCACCGGGGGAGAATTCCACACCTTGAGAGGAGCGATTTTTTTTTTTTTTTTCAAATGGTGGGCATTTGCTCATCAAGCATTCGCCGCAACTAAGTCCTGAATTTCTGGCCATATTATTATGGCCGCAATGAGGCGGCCGTCGTTACCTACCCCCCCCCCCAATGAAGGGACGGAAAAGTTAACACCAAGCCGGGATTCGAACCCGTATCCAAGGTGTCATAGAATATTTCTTTAGCCTCTACACTACCTGAGCGGCTCCGAGGAAGAGTTGTCAACGCTTTCAAGGAAACTGACGTTTAACCCTTTAACGCGCAGTGTTCCCGCTCTGGGAACACCAAACTCTGACGTTTTGACTGTTGCCAGTCAGGAAGAATAGATTTGATTTCTATAAAAATAGTTGCAGGTGACATAGCTGCACGAGAATCCTTTACTTTTTACCAACGTCATTTCCCGTAAAGAAATTGTCACGATTATTTTTAACAGCACTGGCATCTGCTGAAAAATGGAAGAATGCGAGAACAGAAGGATAGATTGGCCAATGCTGAAAAAAGGGCTGCCGTTGCCATCGCTCGACTTAACTACCAGCAAGATGGCGGACGATCGAAACGTTCATCGCGTGCCACAGATCTAGAGACCCTTTTTTGAGCCAGCTGTCGTCAAAAAAGGGTCTCTAGATCTGTGGCACGTGATGATCCGCCATCTTGCTGGTAGTAAAGTCGAGCGATGGCAACGGCTGCAATTTTTTCAGCATTGGGAAAGGGTTGCGCCTCAAAGGGTTAAATTTCCTCCCGAAACGTGCATCCAGACTAGTTATTGATCGTGGCATCGTGATTCTACCGGGCCTGCTTGTGCATTCCGATGAGTCATCCAAAGAGGCCTACGGATGGTCGCTTATTGGTTCCAGCACTTAGATACAACCAATGAGGAAACGTCCGTAGGCCTCTTTCGGAGTGCACAAGCAAGCCCGATAGAGTCACGATGTCCCTACTGATAAGTACCTTTTATATGAGTTATTTTACAAAGCTTTGATTATTTCTCAAATTTTTGTGTGTTAGGATATAAAAAAAATTCCGAGCATATCGTGTACACTAATTACTGTTTTGAAAACTGTGTAAAAAGTATACTGTTTCCAAAAATTGATTTGTACTATTTCGAAAAGACGGTCACGCTGAAATTTAAAAAATGCTTTTTTTAGCTCGGAAATGTAAAACAAAGAAAATGTTTCGCAGATAAAATTTAATGCAAATAAAATCCTGATTTTCCCCCAAAATGTAGAGCCCTCTCGTTAATACATTTCCCTACTTCAAGGATAGATCCAGAAATATTCTCTACTTTGTAGGTGGCCCCACTATCCTGAAAATAACAATATCAATTTAAAATTGCATGAACTATATGCCATCACAACCAGAAAGACCACTTTTATGTAGAGTGACAATACTCATCTCTCGTGGCTGGCGCCCCCTGTATTAGCCCCGCACTGCACCTTTATGCTGCGCGGCATAATAGTTATAGATTTTTTCTCCCCTGTTTTTTGGTTGCTAAGAAAACTGCAAATTACTCCGATGAATGTCGTTCTCATACAACGAAGTTTGAAAAAAAAAATCAATTTTACAAAATAAATCAATAAATAAAACGCGTCACACTAGAAGCATAAATAGTCAAAAGAAAATTTCTCCCAAAGTTCTCTTCAATGAAGTACTCTCTCGAATACTTTTATGAACGGAAAAAAAAGGAAGGGAAAAAGATGAAAAAAATCGAAAAAATTATTTCGAGCTAATCTTTTGAAGTTAGTGGAGAAGAAAAACTGCTGATCAAAGAATTTGAAACCCCAATGGAATTTTCCTTCTTATTCCCTAATGTTTTTAATCATTTTTTATTTTTTCGCCGCGTGAAAGAAACTAGAAATTTGAAAAAAAAAAAAAAGTGTTTCTCATAAAATTAATCTATGTAATTTGCATTCCCCTCGTCGAAACCCACAACATCTGGATTTCGGTTATAAAGTTCAGATTTGAGTTAAAATATTACTGCTTATTAAGTGTTGAATTTAGTTAGATTTAGTTAATTGATGAAACATTATCGTAAGTTTTGACAACTGAGAGCTTGTTTGCTAAGCAAATTCGACTGAAGCATATCAAATTTATTTTGTTAAGATTTTTTTTTTTTGTTTTGTTTGTTTTTTGGCACATTCGTTAAGAACAAGTGAGTACGTGAGTGTTTCGGGTCTCTCGGTGTTTCGTAAGCATGTATATTTTCTCATATGTTGGCCGAGGATAATGGTGAACTCTTTATGGAGAACCAACTATTTCATTCTTTAATTTTTAAAAATATTTTACTCCTAAAATGCTAAACGTATATAACAATTTTTAAGGTAGTGAGTGGAAATGAAAAATAACTATCAAGGAGGTCTATTCTACCCCAGTTGTTCGAAGCTAACGGATGATGAACTTTCAGCTTTCCCGACCCAATTGTTAATTATCGACTGCTCTCACGACTTTCTGACTTGTTACTAGTCACGCAATGGTCTGGGCGCTAAACTCCATAAGACACGATTTAAGTTTCCATAAGAACACGGCAAATGAAGCAGCACCCGGCTTGGCCAGTGTTTTGTAGGGTCAACTCCCTCTCGGCTCGACTTCTGTGGGACCGTGTACGCTCGTGGGAGCTGGTGCACGTAAAATCTGTCGGAGCTCCAGTGTTCTCCATGTTCAAACGATACCTCTTAGGATGCTAATTTCAGGTGGAGGTTGGTCTCTCATATGGAATGGGTTCAAAATTAGGAGACCACCGGGCTAAAGTCGGACTTCCTCTCACTGGGGCCCACTAAAAATGGAAGACGCCCCCCCCTCTGCCCATCGCCTCCCTACCAGGGGAGATCTGGCACCGCATGCGGTTTTCAGAGGGCATGGAAACAACAACAACCTGTTACTAACCTCGTTCCCCCAATCATAAGAGCCCGTTAACGCTCCTCCCTAAGGTCTCTCGCTCTCAAGGCAAGGCAGAGGTAACGACTTGACTTTTCAACCGATTCGAGGAGAATTGACCCCCTGGTACACTTTCCGCTGAAAGAATCAGTAGGAATTTTCAGATGTTGTTACTTGAAGGTCAGAGACGTAGCCAAGGGGGGGGGGTTAGGGTGGTCATAACACCCCCCCATGAGGAATTTTTTGCTATACAAAATGTATATTCTTCACTGCATTATCACACACACTTATACATTTATATGAGTTGTAGTAGTCGTAACCCCCCCCCCCATGAAAAATTTCTGGCTACGCCCCTGTTGAAGGTATGTATTTAAGACAAACACACACACACACAGTGGTTTTTTAAAATAATATAGATCTCACGGTTACGGTTACAGGGGGAAAAATTTAAGCTTTTCGGAACACTACAACTAAATTTTCCTATCGCGCATTGAAAAAATTTCAATAATCTTTGAACAGTATGTGTAAGACGAAAACTAACGATGTAAAACATTTGCAAAGAGCTAACTATCTCTAGCAGTCACAGAGGACAAAATTGCCACCGGTTATCTATACAACACCATTTATGGTTTTTGGAGTGTGAGCTGATGAATCTGCGCGAGAAAAAATATGGGTGTATGTCATTTGGAAGTTTCGAACTGTCATCGTAGTCCTAGAGAAGTGTATGGGTTTTAAATAATCCCAATCTCGAGTGCATGCCTTTAAATAATAATAGCAAATTTCCCCCCCCCTCTCAATAGAATTAGGCGATAGGCCGATACAGGTTCATGTACAGGGATAGCTTATTTTCCCTCTGTATTTTCGATTGACCTTCTCAATAGTTGCGACAGAAATTTTTAAGAATGCTCACAAAAAAGGAGAAGCGTTTGAATAAGTTTTTGAATTAAGAAGCTTTAAGTTTAAAAAAATCGTCCGTATTTGTTTATGGGCAACTATTTCTGGGTTTTTCAAGTTTGAGATTATCAATCTTAAGAGTTATTATGCAATGACTGAACATTTTCAAAAACTCACTTAAAAAATTATCTGAAAATTTTAACAAGCATTAAAAAAATATTGTTTCTCCAACCGCTCAGGTTGACTAGGGGTGTATGGCCATCTTAGTCCGAGATAGCCACAGTACGATGGCCACACCTACTTAGTCACATGACTCTTCAAGGGAAAATGGGATGTGACCAAAATATCAACACTACGGCTTGTCGTTTTCGTCAGGCACGGAAATAATTGTGGTTGACAAGATATACAGGCTATAGTTCTGCCATTTCGGCCACATCCTTTTGCACCCGAAGACTCATGTGACAGAGGGGCTGTGACCATCTTAATTTGACAGAACCATAGTAAAATGGTCACACCCCCTAGTTCACATGACCCTTCGAATGCAAAAGGGTGTGACCCAACGTCAGCACCGCAGCCTGTATATCTCGTCAGCCATGGGAATAATACATTAAATATTCACATTTAATATTCAAATTTGGCAACAGCTTGCATTTAGTATTGCGGGTACATGCCCAGAAAATTATCTGAAGCGGAAAAGGTGAACGACTCTCGAATTTACAGAGAAATCAGCTCACAACCGTGGTGTCTAAGAGATATGCAATGCATCATTCATGCTCATTACATACTCCTCCCTTTTTCTGCCTGGATCCACTCCCATTCAAAAAATACCTCTGACCTGCAATGTCTACTCCAGATTCCTCCTGTCTGAACACTTCCTGCCTGCTGCCAACTTCGTACTCCAGCAATACTTTTTCAGCGGGAACGGTGCCACGGGTTCGTTGGGAAATACGGGATCCTTGAGACGCAAGAGTGAGTATGTCAACGGGTAGGTATCAAAGGGTGCGAAGAGCAGAACATTCCTGCCAGACCAAGGCCGGTTCGTTGGCCCAAAAATATCCGCAGTATGATTTGGCAACAGCCCGGGTAAGCAGAATACCGTTTGTTTTGGTTGCGCATCTTTTTTGCATGCGTTTTGCTTAACTGGAAATGTATATACTTACCTCAAGGATCTAACTTTGTTTTCAGAATGTGCTTTCTGTTGTTCAGCGGAAACTTCAGCTATACTTGAACATGTTGAAAGTAATTACTAAATCAATAAAAAATAGAAAGAAAGAAAAGGATAAGAAAAGAAAAAATTACCATGACTCACGGTCGTTCTAGTATTTAAATTTTGTCTTTACAGCAAAATCCTTCCTATCCGAAAACATTTTAGTCTAAGAGCTAGCAACGTCACGAAAAAGTTTATTTTAGGTCGGCTGGTTTTTGACTATTTCTATGCGGTATGTCTGTCACCTAGGAGCGGTTGCGTTTAGTACTGCGCATTTGGTCTGTAAAGGAAAAAATAGAAATTTTCAAGTCATTTTAAGACATTTGATTCTTTTTTTATATTTTTCTATGTCATTTTAGCATTATAATTTTATAGATGCCAGGCAGTTCTGTTGTATCTAACATTGCGCCAGACGTACTTTTGCTAGTTCTTTCTCGAAATCGTTGCACCAAATCCTTACGCTATTTGGGACTGGACCTTTAGGAGGACGGATTACCTGAATATCCAGAAAAATACAAATTTATAACAAACTAAATAACCTTTGGACTCAAAAATGACTGTACGTATTGTTCTCTGTAAGTAAAAGCATTACAATAAACCTCACAAAAGCTCTTATTATTACTGAAAAAGAAAAAAAAACTGTATGTACAGGGTGTTATAATTAAACTTCCCCTATGAACAGTGCTCTATAGCTAAAGCCGGCGAACGGATCGTAACAAAAATGGGTATATTCGCTATCCATGATATGTGCTCAAGTAATTTCGAAAAAAAAAAAAAAAAAAAAATAGTTCAAAAAATGTACACTAGGGGCACTTTGCATAAGAAAACGGATAATTTAATGATGGGAATGGCTCATTCGAAATATACAAACAATTTTAACATTTATTCAATAGTTTTCGGGAATTTATTCCCTAATTTGGGTAATATTGGAGCTGATTTCAAAGTGCCACCTAGTGGACATATTTTTAACTAAACGTTCTGAAAAAAATCCCTTGAGGGAATCTCCTGTACAGTCCATATGCCAAATTGGGTAGTGATCTGCTCACCGGTTACAGCTGCTGTTTATAGGGGTATTTTAATCATAACCACCCTGTATATTTACTGTACATATGTATGTAATGTGGGTGGTGAGTAGGCTTGCCCACTCTTATACATGAATTTAAGGGACTTTCGCAATTAAAATGCGGAACATGGATGAGAAAATTTGGACCTACCTTATTTATTAGAGGAAAGCGAGAAACACAATTAAAACCAGATTTAATTTTTACATTTCAAATAGTTTTATTGAATATTATGCTTACTACTAATTCCACAGAATTATACATACAGCGTAGCTGACAGTTAAAACAGTGAGGAAGATTAATGAAAAATTAACATTCATTCTTAGTCTTCCAACTATCTTCTTTGCAATTAAAACAAATAGTACTATCATTTGCAATTAAATAAGTTTTTTTATTTTCTTTCACAGACAAAAACAAATTCTTTTTACTTTAGCATTTTAAAAATAATACAACCCATAAAGAGAAATCGATAACATTACTTTATAAGAGAAACTTATCTTAAATAACATCTTCAACTACGATTATAATAATTATTTAGAAAAAAGATATGTTAAACTACTTATACGAAAATCTTAATATTACTTGTTTCAAAAAAAAAAAAAAAAACTATGCAAACACTTCTGCTGAGATCCTAGTTTTTAGGAAAGAAACTTAATGTTTAAAATCCCTTCTGAGAACTTTTACATTTCAAATAGTTAAAATTTGTTAAAGTTTAAGTTAAAGTTTATTTATTAAAATCTGCCAAAATTCTTAAATTACCTATTCTATTAAAAATCGGGTAAAAAAAAGGGACATTTAGCGTCCCGTACACACCTTTCGCGGGACACGTCCTCTAAAGCCCTAAAAACGGGACGTCCCGGCTCTAGCAGGAAGGTTGACAATCCTAGTGGTGAATTACCGACGAGTCGGTAAAAGTTCGGCTCGAGCACGGTCTTCTCAACCGCAGTGACGGACCAGCCAAGGGGGACGAGAGGGGGTTCTACTGTATTATTAAAATATTTGGTGCATACTTGTTATAGTGGCTCTGAGTTCTCTTAGCGATATCTGAAATTTGTCCAGACCGCAGCTATGATTTCATCAATAATGTCGTTGCACATCACTCTGTAAACGAGTATTGATAGTACCACTCGCATGCTTCCTACGGCTACTTTTAATAATTAATGGATGAAACTAATTAATTTGATGAAATTTCACTTTGGAAATATCATTGTTGCAATAGCGATTGAATTTTGAAGGCCGCTAATTTCTTATGTTTGCAATCAAATCGAATTTCCTTAATTTCACTTTGGAAATATCATTGTTGCAATGGCGATTGAATTTCGAAGGCCGCTAATTTCTTATGTTTGCAATCGAATCGAATTTCCTTTTGTTTACAATCGAATAAGCAATCCTAAAATATTATTATGATTTTAATGGTAATTAATAACTATAAGCAATTACAAGTGGGAGGCATATTTCCACTTATATAAATACTTTATATCGTCAACGTTCGTTTCCGCGAAGCTCTTTTTTACGAGCACTTGCAATTTTACGAATTAACGAGTAGTCCCAAATTTACTCTAGAAAAATTTACAAATTTTAGTTTTTACGAAATACACTGTTCTTCCCCAAAATCCCCTCCCCCCCCTGATACACACACACACACACATACCATTTTTTCACTCTTCGGTAATTTTGTAATTAATTAAAATTTGATATTTGGAGGATCGGGCAAAAGTTTATTTTAACTGGTAAAGGACTTCTGAGGGGTTACAAAGGTGAAAGGTTTCAAAATACGAGGGATGATCAGAAAAAAAGGTTACAAGCCGCAGCATTTGAAAAACTACATATTGTGGAGAAATGTCGCACATGTTGAGAGAAGGTGTCATCCTCCTGTATGACAATGCCAGGCCCCATACTGCTCAAGCAAAGCAGGAATTGTTGCGACGGTTCAGGTGGGAAATCTGCCCACCCATACAGCCTGGTTTTGACACACAGTGACTATTTCCTGTTTCTGAGGTCGAAGGAGCACTTTTCTGGCATACGGTTCTCTTCAGACAGTGATGGGAAAACATCCGACGAGACCTGGCTCAATGGACAGGGACCTGATTTCTACCAAGACGGGTTAAACAAGCTGGTTCTGCGTTCTGATAAATGTCTAAATAGACTTGGTGATTATGTCGAAAAGTGATAGGCACGTATGCCTCTTAATTCCCTTTTGTATTTTCTGCCTATTGTTAATAAATATTTCTTTTTTCGACTTATAACCTTTTTTTTATCGCTCCTCGTAAGAACATATATGGCAAGGAAGAGACAGATTTTGGCTGATTTCCCCCCCCCCCATTTAAATTTTTTTAAAAAATCGATAAAAACGATAGATTTTTCTGAATTTTTTCCTGTGTTTTTTACATATTCCAGCTTCCAGCCTCATCTCCTTTTTCACACACAGACACCCTGAATACTAAAAATACTTAGCTACAATTTTATGTAAAAAGGGGACTAGATCCCTTTGCAAGAAAATTTGAACTGCATAAGGTTGCCACGCGAAATAACTCTCACGCTTCTTATTTGAAGCAGTGAATGCCCTACATTTTAAAGATTATTTGCAAGGCAATTTAACACTTCAATTTAAAATAAAAAGGTTCAGATGCGAGTAAAAGAACTGCATTTCTAAGCGATATGCTGCACCGCATTTGCCTTGCACGCTGTCGCTGACCTCAATTCATCGACGACATGAGCGACGTAATTACCATCTTTGGGTGTGTTTGTGTGAGGAATCGTCATAAAATTGTAAAATGTAAGAGTCCATGCAAGTTTTTTTTTGATTTTATTCTCACTAAAGCTATGTATTAAAGTTTTGTTTTTAAATTTAAGTGTTAAAATAATCCTTTCGCCAAAACAAAGATTGAAATGTGCCAGAACAGAATATTTACTTCGCAAAACACGAAGCGTAAATGTTCAGAGCGTCAGCGTTGTACAGTGAATCGTTAAAACTACCTGGACCCACCGCCGCTCAATCTGCTCAATTGGGTGTAACTTAAGACAATTTGAGAATTTAAAATCCAAATGGCATGGCAGGAGTATCTGCCAATCTTCTAGTGCGCAGCAAATTGTCTAAAAATACTAGTAGAGTGCACTTTATTTCAGGACTTTAAATCATTTTAACAGTCTATTCAGGCCCGGACTGGGAGGGTAGGGGCCCGCCCGTCTCAAGAGAAGGGGGGGCGGGTTATTGTGTGACCGATAAATAATAATAGGATGTATTAACTTTCGGGGTATGGGGGGGAGGTATGGTGTTATTATTAATTAATTGTGATTGATAATTTAAGCATTAATAAAATATTGATCTATTAATTAATGTGCGTCATTCATAATCCCTTGTTCATTCGGGAACCCTCACTCAAAAAATTTTGAGATCTACATTTGAAATTAAGTGTTTTGAAGCCTTCTGTTGCGCAATTGCAGCTGCAAAAAATTTTGTATGTGTCAAACTTCATTCAAGTGCTATGAGTACAGCCCCTTCTTTTCAAATTTTCTTTCTTTTTTCTGTTTGGGGGCCCACCCGTCTGCAGACAGTCGGACATCCTGGCCAGTCCGGACCTGAGTCTATTAAAGTTAGCAGTAGCAGGCATGAGCTTATAGTCCTGAAAAAGGTTGCATCATATAACAGTGTGAAAACGACTTGGAATTCTATGAAGCAACAGAAATAATATTTTGAAATCGAATTGTGGAATAACACATACATACATCGAATTCGAATTACAACACATTGTGTTTAGAAAGCATCAATACGATAGGAAATTAAGCCCTTATGCTGTTTTTTTTAAATTTATAGTAAACCAAAATAATAAAATAAGTATTTTGGTAGAATAAAGACTTTTTGAGGGATGCAAAACTAATGCACCGTATTTTTTTATCCTTCCTCATCCGAATTTGCTTACAATTTTAAACAAAAATCTATTTAAAACTTTATTCACAATGGATTTTAATGTATTTAAGCACTGAATTGCTTTAGAATGTTTTAAAAAGAACTGTTTTTTAGTTATTTTAATCGAGAATATTGTTAAACGGAATCAAAAATTATTTAAAGAAGTATTTTCCTAAGTAATTAGTTCTTACATTTTACTTTTTTTTACTTAAACGAACATATTAAAAAAAATCTAATGATGCATTTACAAAAAAGTGAAGATGGTCTAAAAAAATTATCTCGAAACCCCAAAGTAAAATAGAAAAAAAAAGCCTTTTTGTAAAAACGGAAACGAAATTATTCTCGTTCCGTTTTTTAGTTTCATTTTTACGTGCAGAATGCATCTGTGACGTAAATGGGCAATTAACCTATCAGCAATCACTTAATTTAGAAAACAGTTTTCTCGGATAATTACCTTAACACCTATGGTACTTATTATTTATAAAAGTGAGAATACTTTATTTTTGCCAAAAGAACTATTAACTTGTAACGCTGGCTTAAGAAACAAAGATAGTTAAATAATAAGTGTTACAAAGTATTCGGTTACATTACTATAAAACTTCATCACGCAACTCGTAGATGGATTCTGTTTGTGTCTGTTTTATGTAATGCCATTCATTAACTCTTGTATTTTATTTTTCTAAGTACTCCGTAATTATTCCAGCGTTACTGTTGAATTTAATATACCCTGAAATCGTAAAGTGAAGCCTAGGTGATTCAAATTGAATATATCGGTTACAAATATACAATTTATTTGAAAAGAATTTATATCAATAAAAAGCATGCAAAATGAAAAAGTAAGTTCAAAATTTTTTTGTTTGCATACTTTATAAATGTTCTATTGTGATTCTCCTTGGTAACACGGATATCGCTTAAGTGGCAGTCCATTTTAAGCCGTGCAGCTTATCTGGAGACACCAACGCAAGAACATAAGAAATGTACATTTTCAGTCCTGCAATTTTTTTCGGCTGAGAAAGCACATGTGCAAGGTCTTAATACATAACCTTATGGAAAGAAAGCGCAGGGTATCAAGTCCGGAGATCTAGGTGGCCAAGAGCCACCGTCCATCGTCGGCAGTTGGATCCGTTGGAGATGTGTTTAGAAATGTGCGAACCTCCAGGGCCCGATTAACCTCTGAAGTGAGGGGAAGCTCAGTCTCATTTCGGCCCCCTCCCCTTTTTGTTTAGGAAAATTAAAGTTTCAATGATTTTCTTTCATAAAAATATTTTATTCATAAAAAATAAATGTTATTGATTTAATTAGTTCTAATGATTTCTTTTGATAAAAACATTTTATTCATTAATTTGAAATTTTCCTTTCATAAAAATATTTTATTCATTAATCTTCATAATAGTGTAACGGGATTTTACAGTATTTTTGAAATTACTTTAATACAAATAACTAAAAACATTACCTTACTGGAACATTAAACTTTATTAATTGAGTCCTATTTTTCATTAGACATGGCTTTTTTCAGGAATTCTTTGTTTGTTTTGATGACATCATAAAAATCACAACACAGAAGTTGAGAATTAATTTTGACATTTAGAAGATATTTAACATTACATATTAAAAGTTTACCCCTCTCTGCTGCCCAAATATTCCCCATAATAGAAAAAAACTCTCAACTGCAGCAGGTGTCCCAGGCAATGACATCGCAAACAACTCATTTATAAATGTTGCGATATGAAGTATCAAGACTTCTGAAAAGCACTACTTCTCTTCATTAAAAATGTGTACAATAACTTAAAAGATCATTTAAAAACAAAATTTTGAATTCTTATAGCAGTTTTTCAGTCATTTTCAGGCCCCCCTTCAAATTGTGAGGGGAAGCTCAAGCTTCCCGAGCCTTTTCAGTAATCAGGCCCTGCGAACCTCCATACCCCATTGCGCTTGGGCCACAACTAACGAAATTTTGAGCTTTTCTCCACTTTCTGTCTTAATTCTTATCGATGAAGTCTGTTTTATAAAACAGTTGTAGCCGTTTTTCTTTTGAATCCCCCTGTAGTATTTGGATAGAATACGATATATGTATGTGGGAGTCTAGATAAAATACGATATATGTATGTGGGTGGATGAAATAGTTTTCCTAGAATGCAATATCATCAGTTGCTTTCTCCTCGTTATGCTATAGATCAGCGGTGCGCAAACCGGGGGTCGCGAGATAATTTTTGGGGGTCGGCAAATTCAAAGAGATTCACATTTATGAAATATCTACAATTATTCATTTCAAAGAACTGAAATAATTCAATAGAAGAAACTGACAATTATTATTTTACGAGCGCGATATTAGCGATCGCTATCACGGGGCTTCAAAACCACGTTATAATGCATAGTGATCTGCAAATTGATAATGCATAGCGATCTGCAAAATTATTTTCCATTAAAACAAAACATCGATCTCGATTGGATCCAGAAGACTTGCGATTTCAAATACAGATCCGAACATAGAAGCAATCATGAGCTCTTTGCAAGCACATATTTCACATTGACTTTTTATGATGTAAAGTTTTTTAAAAGTATTTTTCATTAAACAATATTTATATCCATATGCATAAATAAGGCATTGTTTCATAAAATCATGTGTTGATTCATTAACTGATTTTTATGATGTTACAACTTTTATAAGATTTTTATGGTGGTTTATAAATTTGGTGCGCTAGTTTAAAAACGCGTTATTTCAATCGATGACATCACGACACTCTTTTAAAAACACCCTGTAAGAGCAACTCTCAGAAAGAATTTCAATGTAACTTCGTTTTCAATTAAACAAAATGTCTACTGTCTATCCAGGGGTCGCGACAAAATTTTACTCAAAATAGGGGGTCGCAACAAAATTTTTCACAAATTAGGGGGTCGCAGATGAAAATAGTTTGCGCATCACTGCTATAGATATAGGACTACTGAATAAAATGCTGGGTACCTTCGTTCTCCTATTTAAAGCAGTACCATGTCGTTTCATTTCTAAAATTTAAATGATATTGCTATTGTTTTTCATATTATTTTGATCCTCGATACAATGACATATCTTTAAAAAGAACTTCTACTACATAATTAATTTAAAGTGCTCGCATAAAATTTGATATCGTTATATTAACCGCCTAACTCGCTGGTTTTTAAGACAGATCAGGCCGCACAAACAAAGAAACGCTTATCGTAGATCGACCTCTTTAATGAAAACAGTTGTACTCAATGCAGTCTGTGAATTAGCTGACATGACGTGGTAAAATTTTATTATATTACAATACCCAATTCTTTTATGGCTACATTTGCAGTTTCTTAATTTACAATCATTTTTTTATACATTTTTTATACATAATGGGGCCTCCCTATGAGCCATGCTCAAGTGAAGAAATTCTTTTTCTTTTTTTTTCAATCTAAATAAGAAATGAGGAATATGTATACAGATAAAAATGAGATAGCAGTATAAATAATAAGAGATGAGAAAATTTTGGAAGCAAAATACACAGAAACTGTAAGTAAAATAATGGATGTAAAGTCCTAGTCGGTATACAAAAGTAAGATTCCCTTGGGCCTTTTATAGTTTACTTCTCGGAAATCGTAATCTGGCAGTCAACAAACAGTTCGCTCTTAAGATTACCGAGATTGTTGTGGAAGTTTTAACCAATCTGATGGACTATTTTCTTAAAGGAATGAATGCCAAGATCACGCCGGATTACAGTATTAGTCAGGTACCTGTGTCCATGCCGTATTCAGCGGACAACCGCGTTGTGTTTCCGCAATAGTACATCTATATTGGTTTTGGCAGCATAATCCCAGATTTGGCTAATATATCGTCACTGTCGAAAGCACTATGCATTTATATAATTTTACTTTATTTTGACGGCTGGTATTATTTTGAAAAAGGACTTTCTCTAGTTTTTCTGTTGCACCAACTATTTTGTTTCGGGCATATAGAACACCTGTTCCATCCAGTTGGGAGGCAATCCTGACATCCAAATATTTGCAGGTTCTAATTACAATTTTAGTTTTTTCTATAAAGCTCCAACTCTTTAATAAAAAAGAATGAAAAAAGTGGCATTAAGTATAAATCAAAAATAAGTACTCCTCAGCTACAAGACAGATAATACAGATAAAAGGCTCCCCTTTTTGGGAGGATTGGTAAATTTTCTGCTGAGGCACAGAGTGAACCCTTTCTACAACTGGAATATGTACGCTGTCTTTATTTTTGTATTATGGGTGTTCAAACAAGGTTGTTATTTTTTTAATGACTATGTCATTTTATCTCTTAGCCTTTATTGAAAATTGTCCTAAAAAAAGCTACATAAAAATGCGACATAATTTTAGATATATTTAAATACTATTAGCTCACAACAGCTTTAATCTATTGTTACAATATTTCTTAAGCTGTAGAATATGCATCCCATGCATTTTTTACATATACAGTTGAACCTCGATTTAACGAATTGATTGGGACCCACAAATGCGTTCGTTAAATCAAAGCAATTCGTTAAATCGAAATCAATTTTTGCAAAGAGTATGGTATAAAAATATCAATGCAAAATACCCTTAGATATAGATATGAAAAAAATAATGATTATTGTTTACTACGAGCTTAACAATTATAAGTTATACGTTAGGCGATCAACTTTAAAATTATCTAAATTCTTTAATGTTACTTGCTCTTAAAATTTAATACATAATACATACATAGTTATTGGCACTTTGGAAAGAAATCCTTGATAGTGCTTTGTTTTGACTTTCCAAAGTTCTTTGTCGATATTTTCTAACTTCCTTAGAACAACAACATCAATCTCGTGAGACAAAAAAAAAAAAAAAAAAAAAAATCATCCAAGCTACAAACTGCTTCTTGGAATGTCACCTTTTTAAATTCAATTTCCGTTTCTTCGTCATCTCTTCGCTGCTTTCAGAATCTTCATTCTCTTTCTGTTCACTATCGCAGGTACTTAGCTGTACATCTCTAGACACATATCCTGTAAAATTTCTATTACTAGGAAAATCTTCCCATCCAGGCATTTGATCATCGTTATCCAGGGTGTAATTGTAAATGACTGTTTCTGTATCGCTGTCTTCGTAGGCACTTGCTTCGTTTGGAGAAATGAGAAAAAAAAATTATTGTATTGCACACTTGGATTAGGGTGTGAAAGATTAAAATTTTCCTTGTGAAAGATTAAAATTTTGCTTGCGAAAAATTCAAAGTTTTAGTTTTATGTGCGAATTTTATTTCAACGATTGTTGTTCGTTAAATCAAATCTAAAAATTTGTTAAATCAGAGCATTTTATCACCCTTTTTGTCGGAACAAAAAAATATTCGTTAAATCGAAGTACGTTAAATCGAGGTTCGACTGGATATGTAAATACTATTAGTTCACAACAGCTTTAATCTATTGTTACAATATTTCGTAAGCTGTAGAATAGGCATAACATCTATTTTTCTATAAATAGGTTACAATCATAAAAATTTCAACATAGGGTTACCAGGCGAAATACACGAAAGATGAGAGATAAAATGACATAGTCAAATAATATCGTTTTAATATGGCAATAATGAAACTAAAAAAATAGGGGGGGTTCAGGAGAGGGGTCTCCCCCTGACGAGGCTCGGACAGCCGAGTTTTATTTTTTTATCAAATGAAAGTTTTAATAAAATATGATTTTACTTCTAACTAGTTCTTTAAATAATCCCCATTCATAGGTCCCATTTCTTTTATAAAAACTCATTTTATTTAGTTTAGGTGTGCTTATAGCTGATACTACAAAAATAATAATCCAATTAAGAGGCATTATATTGTCTTTTCGAAAGTGGAGTTTTGGTAATGTATGAGCAAAAATGTACTAGACAAGCGTTTTTAAACATTCGTAAAATGACCTTTAAAAGAAGGAAAATTTATGGTAATTCACACAAACATGTCTTTCAATCTCAAAACTTTTTTTTAAATTGATAACTAAAAAATTTGAACTAATTTATAGAACAATGAACCATTCAAATAAATCATAGCTTGATGAGAAATCCAACTACAGGAAAAGCAACATATATACTTATAATACCAGCATTACACCAATATTAATACACTAAATTTCTTAATATATGTATAAATATTCTACTAAATTCTCTAACCAAGAAAATGTGCATATTATAAGAAGCACGCTAATCTCAACATTTTTACTGCCAGGGAAATCTAGATTTATGTTTCGCAATATTGTTGCCTCTTACGTCATAACGATCTAGCTGAATACGAAAATTCTTCTTTACTTGTACAAAGAACTTTATTAACTTGCGAAATATGCCAGTCTTTAATATACCAGGATGGTCGCCTAAATTTTTTCCATGCTTTGCGTTATATTAAACGCACAGGTTACAGCATGTCCTATGTATAACAATTTCGGTTTTTCTTTTGCACATGGTTTATTAAAATCCGTCTAAAGAAGGTAATGCAATTACATAACCAGCCTTCCAAATTATAATAAATTACCTAATGTAAGCAATAAACATTTTGAATATTTTAAAGTAGGAATAGACAGGTGCAATTATTCAGAAATCTTTGCTATATTCTAAATCAAAAATAACTACAGTCGGACCTCGATATAAAGTCCCCCCGCATATAAAGTCCCGGCTCATTGAATAGGAATTCTATGTTATGGATTATCGGATATAGGGTTAGGTCTTAAATACTGTAATCGTCTATAAGTTCACTTTTACAGGTTTTCTTTGAGTTTTTTCAGTCAGTTTTCGTCTGCAAAAATTTTTCCGAAGTTTTAGATTTCAATGCAGTAGAAAGTAATAACGACTTTGATACAAGTGGTTGAAGAGTAAGACAGGCTTCGGTGCTGACGTTCTGGTCACACCCTTTTGCCCACTGAGAGCCATGTGACTTAGGGGGTGTGGCCATCTTACTGTGGCTGTCTCAGAATAAGATAACCTCGAATCCCTAGGTCACATGACTCTTTGAGAGCAAAAGACTGACCAAAATGCCAGCACCGCAGCTAGCCTTTCTCGTCAGCCACGACTAGTACAGAAAGGGGGGCGATGTCACAAGCAGAAGCGCTCAAAGCATTAAATGTCGTAAGGCTTTTTTTTTTTTTTCTTTACGAAACATGTCGGAGTTAAAGAATATTTTCAGAAACTTCAAAACTTTGAAAACAATGTACAAAAAAAATAAAACCAAAATCACGACAGCCCGATTATTTTACGATTATTTTACGTGAGGTAAGTTGTACATCAGTACTTTGCTTAAACAACATATACGTAGTGTACAACTTATTCCGATATTAATTTTTTTATAATTTCTTTCTGATTCCAATTGGTTCAACTCAACTAAAAAATTATAATCTAAAAAACTGATATTTTTGTACGTATTAAATTTTAGAAACAATTATAATGTATTTTAAATAATGCTTATTTGTTGACAAATGCGTATGAATCGGTCGAAAAGTCACCCGCTTATAAGGTCAATTTCACAAGATCCCGAGAGGAGACGTTGAATCGAGAATCGACTGTATTTACAAAAAGGGATTGATAATATTCGGTAAAAGTTGGCAGCAGTGCAATTTCACGAAGATCTTTTAAACTTATTTCACAGAGTTATAAAGTGAAAAGTGCTTACGATTCCGGTCTGTTTGCCTCTCCATATGTCTGTGCTCTGATTGCCTTATAAAAGGACTGATTGGTACGAAATACAGGGTGTCCGAAATTAAGTGACCCTATTTTAAAGTTGCCTACAGACAAACTATTGTTGAGAAAGTTGTAAAATTGTCTGTAGGACATTAACCCTTTCCCAATGCTGAAAAAAGGGCAGCCGTTGCCATCGCTCGACTTAACTACCAGCAAGATGGCACGCGATGAACGTTTCGATCGTCCATCATCTTGCTGGTAGTTAAGTCGAGCGATGGCAACGGCTGCCCTTTTTTCAGCATTGTCCAATCTATCCAGCTGCTCTCTCATTCTTCCATTTTCCAGCAGATGTCAGGGCTGTTAAAAATAATCGTGACAATTTTTTACGGGAAATGACGTGCTATAAAAGTAGAGAGTTCTCGTGGAGCTATGTCACCCGCAACTATTTTTATAGAAATCAAATCTATTCTTCGTGACTGGCAACAGTCAAAACGTCAGAGTTTGGTGTTCCCAGAGTGGGAACACTGCGCGTTAAAGGGTTAAACTTATTTCACAGAATTACAAAGTGAAAAGTTTTTACGATTCCGGTCTGTTTGCTTCTCCATATGTCTGTGCTCCGACTGCCTCATAAAAGAACAGATTGCTACGAAATGCAGGGTGTCCGAAATTAAATGACCCTATTTTAAAGTTGCCCACAGACAAACTATTGCTGAGAAAGTTGTGAAATTGTCTGTAGGACATTAAGAAGATATAGGGACTAGTTTGAGAGAATAAAAAAAAATTAGTTCAAATCTTCGCAACATTCGCGCGTTTTTTTTATTAATTACATTTCGCATACGTTTATGATAGTTTACGAATATTATTACAACAAAGCAGGTTAAACATGACAGCCAACTTGTCAGCTACCGTCTGGAATAATACATACAAAAACCCTCTTGTATAAACAGTAGCTACTTTGTGCATAACGTTTAGACTTTTGCTATGTTCTAACATAAAAATTACTGTTTGCAAAAGACAGTTAATTTTACTCTGTGAAGATTGTCAATTCTGATATTGTAAAATTAACCAACTTGTCCATAAATTTATTCTACTGCATTAGCTCTTTGCGGTTATTTTAAGCATCGTAAATTCAAAAATTAGAATTTGAAATATTCAATCAATTACATTATCAATTTCCTGAAAAAAAGATACACATTTCTCAATACAAAAATTAAATAATTGGGGGAAAAATGGATGGGAATAAAAAAATAAAGGGTTGAAATTATAGAAACACTTTCTGTCTCTCTCTCTCTCTCTCTCTCTTTCTCTCTCTCTCTCTCTCTCTCTCTCTCTCTCTCTCTCTCTATATATATATATATATATATATATATATATATATATATATATATATATATATATATATATATATATATATATATAGTTTTAATTTTATGAAACCTGTCTCAATTGCATAACTTAGCAAAACCGAATTTTCCTTCGTTCATTTTTCCCCCTTAGCAGCAAAAGAGGTCATTAATTATTCCCAGAGAGATTTCCTTTTCAACAAATCCATCAAAAATACTTTAAATGTTTTTTTATGTGAATATAAATCATCAGCTTCTCTTGATGCTTACAATGAAAAACTAAATCTAATATAAATAACAAACTTTTTTTAAGTGATTGAATTGTGTTCCTTTGTGAATTTTATGAGATTGTTGAATTTGTAAAACTAAACTCTTCATGTCTCGAAGGGGCCTTTTTGCTCTGGTTTATATATATATATATTATCTTTATCAAATTAAATTTACGACGAATGCGAAAACTTATCAAATGCATGAAAAAAAATTATTATTGAAAAATTATTGTTATTTTCTTTAGTAAAAATTTGCCCAGTTAAATTTTAATATTTTCTTTTCTAGGTAAGTCATATGCTACTATACTGTATGTAAATCCAGATAATAAAAGATTTTTCAGAAATGTAGCTAAGATACGCGTAAGTAACGATTTACTTATCTGCTTTTTTAGAAAGTGCCTGAGATACTTTATACATTATGAAAATAATCTTTTGTTAGAATTTGACATAATTTACTTATCTGTGTATTATCTAATATTATTTTCATATTAAATACTGTGTCCAGCCTATATCTGAAGTTGCTTCGTATGTAACGAGATTAAAGTGTCATATTTTAAACCATGATACTTAACGACATTTTAAGAAACATGATATTTTATTTAAATAATTCTATTTAGTCGCGGAAGAATATTTTATTCATATTCTACGTTTGTAGAAAACTTGCTTCTAAGGGAATAAATTTGATACTGCGAGAAATTTCTGTAACTTTTTATAGTTTATGATGGTTCCATTGTTATATTAAATGCTGTAATTAAATTTTTTTCAGATTAAATGAAAAATGAAATTTAAAATAATTATTATTCCTGCAAATCCCGTAATGATATGCATTTAAATTAAACGATGAAAATTATAAATTTTTACAGCTTTTTTCGTTATCTTTCTTAAAAATATTGATTCGTTTTCTTTTTCTTTCTTAAGCATATTTCAAATAAAAAAATAATGTATACATAAGGAATTTCTGTTCACATTAACTATCTGTATACGTATTTTTTTAATTAAAAAAAAGAATTAAGCCTTCACAGACGCACACATACAACGATTTTCGCAAAATCTCAAAATCTAATCAAGATTTTTTTTTTTTAATCGGCGCCTATGTTTTAAGTTGAGTGTCCACCAATCATGATACAAAATTTCATTTCAATTGTTTCAGTCGTTTATACGTGATGCTCGAACACAAATTTACGCAATTTGAAAGGATTTTCGCAAAATCTCAAAATCCAATGAAGATTTTTTAAAAATTCGACGCCTATGTTTTAAGTTGAGTGACCACCTATCAAGACACCAAATTTCCTATCATTTGCTTCAGTCGTTTTTACTTGATGCTTGAACAAAAAAAGCGTCACGGACAGAATGACAGAACGACAGACAGACAAACTTTTTTTTTGAGAGTCGCATCGGATTTCCAGGTGCTTGAAACGGATAGAAATCGTCCAAGAAATGTACAGACAAAAGTCTAATTTTATTTATATAGATTAGGATGATGCAAAAAAAAACTATATTTTATTTAGTCTCGTGTGAAAAAAATGTTCGTTTTTGATGTTTTAAAAGCCCCATCCAAAGGACAGCTGAAATTTTTTTTTTAATTTCAAAAATCGTCAAAAATCGAATTTTTTTTTCTCGTTTCGGTATAATATTATAGACCAAAAAAAGAATATAAGTTTCTGAAAGTTTCAGTTCAAAATTTAAATTTTTAAAGGTCGCTCACAATTTTTAAAATTTATTAATGCATTACTTTAGATTTTTCCGAGCGACCTTTTAATATTCAAATTAAAATTCCATACAATTTTTTCTTTTATTTAGTACAATAATCGATAAAAATACACTACGAGATGAACTAAAAATCAATAAAACCTGTTAAAATTTAAAATTTGGTTTCAGAATTAATAAGAAATATTGTTAAAATGTTGTAGTTGATTAAATAAAATTATTAAATTTAAAAAAAAATTATGTTTTCTATATTGTGCTTGATTTTTAGCTGGGAAACATCTTAATACCAACATTACAAATATAAATAACATTCAATGTTTTATTTAAATCCCATTCTTTTAAATTATATTGAGAGATTGAAGATCCTGTAAGGCAGTGGTCCCCAACACCCGGTCCGTGTATCGAATCGCCCTGGGCCGCAGAAGGAACGTTACATTATTTCCATTTTATTGACTGTGGTGTATTTCTCTCGGGATTTGGCTTTGTCGGTTTTGTGTTAATTTATACTTTTAGAACTTTTGAAATCTTTTAACTAATTTAAATAAGTTTGTTTCATATTGTTATGTCGTAAAGAATAAATAACATTTAGACTAAGTGGAAAATTAACGGGTTTTTATTGTATTAAAAGTTCTATTTTGAAAAATGAAAATAATTAAAGAAAGTTTTATTTAAGATAATTTTGCCCAGAGAAATTAAGTTTTTGGGTATGTGAGGACATTATGAGGGTTTTGTGTCAGTTGGATTTGTAATTTAGAGATCCATGTGCTTGTCATTAATTGCGCGCTAAATGACAGATACATATTTTTCTAAGTGAAATACCTGATATAGTTTCTTTCATAATGGGTTGCACATATGTTGAAAACTACCTTAATGAATTTTGTATTTAATAATTTTTTTGTGTTTTTGGTGGCTGACAAATTTTTTTTTAGTGGCTGACAAATATTTTTTTTATATAACGATCTTCTAGTTCCCTTAAATAATAAAAATAAATATCCGCCACAATAATATTAAGCATTTCAAGATTGTGAATTAAAATTGCAAAAGTTTAAATTCCTATTACCACTTCCGACAACTAATCTGTATGAAGGTGTTTTTTTTTCGCAGGTACAGGAACCAAAACATAACTACTGAATAAACTGGACATGAGCGACACACTTCGGATGTCATTTTGTCTCTCATGACCTTCAGATGGAACTGTCATGCTGTAACAAGCTCAGGGTTCTTATTGATTCTCATTGGTTCTAGCGAATTAAAATATTAAATCACTTTATATTCATTCATTGGTATAACTGTATTTTAATTTGAAGGCATTATTAAGTAAAATAAAATTAAAATTATTAAAGCAAAACAATCTAAATTATGAACAATAAAAACTTCATCCCCCCTCCCCTTTTTGCGGGCCACAGTAAAATTATCAAACGTTGACCGGTCCGCGACGATAAAGAGGTTGGGGAGCACTGCTGTAAGACATCAAAGCGGCAATTTCGCGAAATGTTTTAGAGTATTGTTTGTTACTTCATTACTGACATTGAACACATTATCTCGTAAATTTCATTCATTCGAAAAATTTTCTGGCATCTTGACTGTCCAAAAATGCTGCCATTTCGTATGGTTGACCTAATGATTGTTGTTTGAAGATACGAAAATGATTATCGGGACAAATTAGTACTTGTTTGGAAAAAAAAAATGAACAACTAAATCAAAATCTGTGATTTCCATTATAACCTAATAGTTGTAATGATCAATAGTTTTTAAACTGCAGTTCAATCTCAAAATTACAGCAACTATTCCATATGTGTATATTACAAATTTTAAAAAATCTGGAGTGACTCCACTCTACTTTCCGAACACTTACGATTAAGATCATTACCAAGCACTTAAATAAATTTTAATCGATGAATAATTCAAACATATATACCAAATTGAAACTCAATCGAATGCACCGTTTAAACGCTTGCGCACTTTCAAGAATTTCTCCCCATATGCCATTATGCCATAACATAAAAGAAAGTTTTGTCGTAGCCCTTTAGGAGAACTATAATTCCTATACACACCAATCAATACCGGTCTTAGGATGGTGGTTTATAACATGTATGCCGAATTTGAGCTCAATCGAATGTATCGTTTAAACGCTAGCGCACTTTCAAGAAATTCCCCCCATAGGCCATAATGTAAAAGAAATTTTTGTCGTAGCCCTGTAGAAAAACTATAAGTCCTATACACACCAAAATTAATACCGGTCTTGCGACGGTGGTTTATGACATATATATCCAATTTGAGCTCAATCGAATGTTCCGTTCAGGAGCTATCGTGTTCACTCACATACACACAAACACACACACACACACACATACATACATACATACATCTCGTAAAAATAGCATAAATGTATTCAGAAGCCCTCAAAAGGTGTAAAAACACCAAAATCTCGAAGTCGAATTTTTTCATGATTACAATACTTTACTTACATGGTACATGTTCGGAAAGTAAAAAGACGGGAACCAAAACTTCAAAGCAAAATATAATAACATAATTTTTTTCATTCAGCTATATATCATTCTAAATCGCACTTCAAAGGCTCTTTAGTTGTAATTAATACTCTATTCCATAATACGGTCAGAATAAAACAGCTCTTTACTCAATTAACCTCCTTAGAATCGTTTTAGCCTCCATTGGCTTCTCAACTCAACATGTCTGGGCGGCTGTTTTTGTTCGGTTGCAGTGAAAAAAAAGTTTTTAATGGGTTTTTAATTATCCCAGCTAATTTACCGACACATCGAGAGACTCTCTTGAACTGGGGAAAGTGGGTAATATTTTTCTTTGCGTTCGTATTTGAATGAGAGACAATGCAAATTGAGGTAACCATCACAGAAAATTTTATAAAGATGCTCTCTTAAAAGATTGACCAATCCAAAATAATAATAATAATAATAATAATAATAATAATAAATAAATAAATAAATAGAAGTCAAATAAAATATTTTTCTGAAATTCTTGCTTTTCAAAGAAATAAGTAATTGTTTGAAGTCATTAAAACATTAATTTTTGGATTTTTTCTGCTCGATAAATGTTTAACAATAACCAAGCGTGTCTTTGGTTTCTTTAACATAAATTTCTACCATCACACTCATTCATATGATATTTACAGTTCTATTTAACAAAAAGTCGTGTGTTTTATGATCATACTAAACTAAATATAATATTTTACAGATTTACGTTTGCGCAAGGTCTCTATATAAATTGTAGTACATAGCTTTCCAATACAAAATTTATACTCGCAAGAAAGCTTTTTGGAGAAAAGATTAACAATGCAATCATTTTTCATAGTTTTTAAGCTTTAATGAAAATTTATAGAAATGCCATTATAATATAATGAATTAGATGAATGATTTGTAAGAACACTAGATATAAAGACTGACATGAATTTTCGGCTTTCGTATGATCTGTAGTATCTGTGTTGTATGCACTTATAAAATCCGTAGTTTAGAGTTATAGTAGATTCTGCCTCCTTAATATCGCTCAAATCAATATTGATAATTATAACTGATACACCGCCCTGTCTCACCAATTTCAGAATAAGGTCTTATGTTGAAATTTCACTTCAAAAGGACCTAATATTTTACTGGTCGAGTCAATCACAATTATTTACATATTGCGAGTTAAAAGCTAATCGAGTTACAGTCGTATTCACGAAACAGCTAGTAACCGCCTGATCACGAAACTAACGCTTAACCGTTACTTGCTGGTAACACACCGGTAACCTCAGAACGGTATTCACCAACTATTTAAAACCATTGGTTTCCTGACCAACGTTTGACCACCGATTAACTTGCACTTGTGCATTCTGCTTTGTAAGCTCGTCTGTGATTGGCTTACGGCACTGGCTATCCAACCAGCTGATTGGCGACCCTTGACCCCTCTTCGCGAGCGCTCCAAAATAGTTGAAAATAAGCAGGAATGTAATGTGTTTTCATGTATTTTTATAATCAGAAATGCTTCTTTTATTTATTTCGGGGATTACTGCTGACTTCTTTGCAATTTATAACTGATATTTTATTTATATACACCTATGAATTTAAAATAGATATTGATATTAAAAGATAATAATTTTTTTAAAGGTATTCGAAGGTTTTCTATTTTTATTTTTTAATGTATCTGACAGTGAAAAACTGTACGATTATTTAACATTTTGTTAATATATACTTAAGAGCTTACTCTGAGGATATTTTATTTGTTTTATTGTAGGAGATGGTATGGCGTTTTTTTTTTTTTTTTTTTTTGAGTATCAATAATTAAAATTGCAAATGCATAAAAAAGCAAATATTTAAACAATGTTTTAATACAATTGTAATGATTCTAATTTTGAAACCTACTGGTGACCATACTTTAATCACAAAAATATGGATCATAGAGCAGCTCTGCAATTTTTTGTAATTTTATACAGTAAAGAGTAAATATATACGTGAATATTAAAATGTGATTGTGTTGAGATGGTTCTTGCTGGGCCTTAAAAATAATTATTTATGAGGTAGTCATTACTCAATTTTTCAAGTTATGAACTAGGCTGTCTCTTGATTTTTCATATCAAGGACTAGGAATTTTTGGACACCCCCCCCCCCCCAAAAAAAAAAAAAGGATTGCAAATCTCTACTCGAAATTGCAAGTTTTTTTCCCACAATAAAGATACACTTTAATCACTCTGTAGTCAGACATTAAAATAACATTTTTTTTTTTTTTTTTTTTTTTGCACGTGATTAATTTATGAGTAATAACTTAGCACGAAGTGTGCAACTTATTTAAATAAAGCAGGAACGGGGAAAAAGACTATTCATTTTAAATATTAATAGTGAATAATGCCTCTCATGTATTTTTATTAATGGGATAATGCAAAAATCAAGAATTATATTAGTTATTTTATCGGATGTATGTTAAAAAATATTTAATACTGTAAGTTTAAAACAGAATCTGTTAAAATTCACATTTTCTTCCCTCTTGAAACAGATAAAACAAATGTCAATGAATTTTTGTCTCAAAGCTACATGTTCTTGCTTTTGCAAAGTCGAAGGCAAATAAAAATTGGGAGGGGGGGGGGGATATATAGCGCTGAAATTTTTTTACCTATAGTTGAACTGCAGAATCAATGCAAATAAAAAAACTACTAATTTCAGTGACTAAAATTTCGGGGGGAGGGTGGGAAATCAAACTCTCATGATCTCCCTCCCGGGGGGGGGGGGAGGTTACGGCCTTGTGTTTTTGGTAATACGGAATACAGCTAATATGATACGACTAATTAAAGAAACCTGTTCCAGCCCAGCTAACCCTGCTAATTCACATGGCTTTGTCTATTAAATTTTGCAATGCTCTTGCAGGGGTAAAAATAAAAAATTAATAAATTAATAAATATAAATAAAATTAAGATTAGTTCTTTTTTTCTGACAGGATTGGGATCATTATTGATTTTGATGTTATTGTAGTATAATGTCGAATTTATACACCTAATTAAAATGGTTAAGTACTACATCCCAAAGGGTCTTACTTTTTTAGAAATAAAAAGATCATATTTTCGGAAATTCAGTATTAATTTCAAATATAATATTTTCACTCTTTCAAAGTAAAAAGAAAAAAATGCTGCTTATGACTTTTGGGGAAATGCATTCCTGATTTTTATTAGTCAAATAACATATATAAATAGATTTTGAGTGAAATAAAAGTAAACAAATTTGTTAAAACGCACTTACAGGAATAAGATTTTGAGTGTTTATTATTTCTTTAGTATTTAATGGAACTTTAGAACGGATGTCGTTGAAATTACTTAACCAAAAACTAGTTGTTTTTCCGTCGGAAAAAAAATATTGTATTAGATTTCATAAATTACATTTACATAATAAATGATATCATTTTCATGGTAAAATATATATATTAAGAAAATGGAACAGACCAAAACAATTTAGATATTTTTAGATGTTCTAAGAAATGTAAAAAAAAAAGAGAGAGAGAGAGAGAGCAAGAAGAAAAATTTAGGCCGCAGCGAGGCCAGAACCCTGGCACTACTACCTCCCAATCGCTCGCTTTACCGCAGCACCATAACTTCATTTACACGTTTTCCGTATATTAAAAGCATTTCCTTTTTCTCCTGTTTACCGTTTACTTACTTTGATGGTAATGTATTGGAAAATCCATGACACACATGCCTTCTAAACCGTTTACTTTCTCCTCACACATAAATTTTGCAAATCTATCAATAAATTCTAAAATTTCCACATCTTCTGTCTTCAACAGCGCTGTAGTCCGCCATGTTTGTTAGCAGAATAGAGCCTCACAGCGCATGCGTCGAATGTAACCGGCCGGTAACCACCCGAATTCGGCTGGTTACATTCGTCTGTTAAAAACGAGGTGTAACCAGCCGATTTAGCCTTGTGAATACCATTTTTTTTTTAACCATCCGATTCTATGGTAATCCGGCTGTTACCAGCTGGTAGAAAGTTTCGTGAATACGGGTGTTAAAGACTTAAAAAAGGTAGCATATTACCTTCCAGGTTTTGATATTAGTACGCCATCTGGTGGTGATATTTAGAACTATATCTATTTTAACCATGGCTCACTTGGATAAATACAGGCTGTCCGAAAACCAGTTTCTCCTATGGGATTTTGCGTACGAGAAAATTTTCGCTTCTTCGCCGATTTGTCGCTTTTACCCAACGAATCACTGTTGCCATCTCTAACGGAGAAAATATGCCTAAAATCAAAGCTAAAAGTATCCAGGAATGGATAACAATGGCCGCATCGTTTGGCGTTTACGAATGCGGCCATTGTTATCCATTCCTGGATACTTTTAGCTTTGATTTTAGGCATATTGTCTCCGGCAGAGATGGCAACAGTGATTCGTTGGGTAAAAGCGACAAATCGGCGAAGAAGCGAAAATTTACTCGTACGGAAAAACAGAGCTTTTTGGACAGCCTGTATATATCCCAGTGAGCCATGATTTTAACTAAAATTTCCCCTTTCTATCTATCTCTCTCTCTCTCACTCACTTTTTTTTTTTTTTTAAGTGATTAGCAAGTTTTCTCATTTATCCTATGGACACCTTGTATATAAGGCATAAACGGGACTCTTGTGATTGAAGCGCTTGTTAAAACTTTTATTTTTGACACGTTCAAAACGCAAATATTTATCAACGTCACATGGTTTGTCGTGTCGCCGGATAAATATTTACTTTTGTGAGTATTTCTGTCGGGAGAAAGGAGAGCTCTATTTTCTCTTACTCAAGAGAAAAGTCTCTTTAAAGTATCTCGTTCCCGATGCTCCTATAAAGAGCGATCGCTTCGTTAAAGGCTTCATTTGACATCAAATGATTTATTTTACCTTCCCCAGATGACAGCGAATTATTTTTGTTCAAACCACTTGAAGACAAGCCAGCGAATACCGGGGACGGGAGGAAGGAAAAAGGAATAAATTTCAGGTTTCTTCACCTGGCAAAATTTTGAATCCGGATTCCCTTTAGCCGTCTTCCGTATTACCTGATTTTGAAGAACAGCGGGCGTTCTTTTAAAAATCGGTGGCACTTTTCCAAAAACCTCAGTCGATAGAAAAGCAACACGGTGAAAAATTATGACGGAAAGTTGGGATTCGTGAAGACTGTGTTCTTTTCTTTCTTTCTTTTTTTTTTTTTTCATTTTGATATTCGAGTCGAGATTCGAAAGGTTTAACTTCTTGTTCTGGCAAGTTTAATTCGGGGAGAATGCGCGAATCTGTCATAGAAGACTGATCGGTTGTGCCAGAAGTGCATTACGCCTTGTTCAACAGATGTTTAAGACATGAGAACATACGTGGTACTTGGAAAAAATGATTTAAATTTATGGTTTCTCAAAAGGATATGAAATTTCCCCCAATCTGAAGAATGCATATTCAGTGAAGTTGACCACCCAGTGGTTCCACGTTTTTATGGTCAACTTAGACAGGTGCTCAACTTTTCAAGGGTGCAATATTTTTCGATTTTTGTATTAAATCATCTACGTACTTATACATTACATAGTACATATATGAAATATACTAAAAAATTATATAAAATACGAAATTAAAATGACATAAGGAGTACTAATACTATTGCTTATTAGGGTTAAATATTAATTATGTAAATTCAAAAAAAATTCTAGAAGTGGTCAACATACAAAGGTTTTGAGTTCTGCTTTGGGACCAATTCTACCTAAATTATATGGTCAACGTATAAAGGGTTCACTCAATGTTAAATTAAGTAAGCCATTTCGTTCTTTGTCAATTAGGTCAACTTAGAAAGGTGGCCAACTTACAAAGTTGGTCAACTTCGCAAGTTTGTCTGTATTCTCATATTACTAAAGTCTCAAATTATGAACATTCCAGCACACACCTCGGCAGGGCTTCATCTCTAGCAAAAAAAGTACTGGAGTCTTAATATTCTCTAGAGCTCTTGACACTGCAGCTCAGTGGCGTACTGAACATCCTCGTGACCTCTAAAATTCGGAAGCCCGTAGTACATTCTATTAACCCTTTAACGCGCAGTGTTCCCTCTCTAGGAACACCAAACTCTGACGTTTTGACTGTTGCCAGTCACGAAGAATAGATCTGATTTCTATAAAAATAGTTGCGGGTGAACTAGCTCCAAGAGAATCCTTTACTTTTTATCACGTCATTTCCCGTAAAAATAAATTGTCACGATTATTTTTAAACAGCACTGACATCTGCTGAAAAATGGAAGTATGCGAGAACAGAGGAATAGATTTCCCAATGCTGAAAAAAAGGCAACCGTTGCCATCGCTCGACTTAACTACCAGCAAGATGGCGGACGATCGAAACGTTCATCGAGTGCCACAGATCTAGAGACCCTTTTAGGACGACAGCTGGCTGTGCCAGCACAGCCAGCTGTCCCAGAGCGAGAACACTGCGCGTTAAAGGGTTAAACGCCAGTTTCATTGAAAGTGTTGACAACTCTTCCTCGGAGCCGCTCAGGTAGTGTAGAGGCTAAAGAAATATTCTATGACGCCTTGGGTCCGGGTTCGAATCCCGGCTTGGGCATGGGTGTTAACTTTTCCGTCCCTTCTTTGGGGGGGGGGGGTAACGCCGGCCACCCCACTGCGGCCATAATAATATGGCCAGAAATTCAGGCCTTAGTTGTGGCGAATGCTTGATGAGCAAGTGCCCACCTTTTTTGAAGAAAAAAAAAGCGCTTCCTCGCAAAGAAAGGCGAAGGGCGGCTTCCATTTTAATGACCTCCAGTGGGATGAAGTCCGACATAATTCATGGTCCCCTAATTTTGAGCCAATTCCAGATGTGGGGGCAACCCTCTGAAATCGGCACCCCCAGAGCTATCATTTGATCGTGGAGGACATTCGAACCACGACAGATGTGCTCGCTCCCATTAGCGTGCACGGTCCTACAGTAGTCCACCCGAGAGAGGAGTTCACCCTCCGAAGCACGGTCTAAGCCGGGAGCTGCTTCACTTTGCGTGTTCTTAAGGGAATGGAGTTTAGTGACCAGACCACCGCGGGGACGAAATAGAGTTTAAATTACACTATTTAAAGTTTCCTCTAAGGTTTTTAAGAAAAACACAAGACTTTTGATAATTAAATATAGCTGTCCACACATTGATGTCATATCTGTTACCATGCATTATTTTCAACTTTTAAAAAAAACAAAATTAAAATTTGAGAATAGCCCGGGCTCGGAATAAATTTTTGATTTCTTGAATATACCTCTCGTGAACAGATTTTTAAAAGCGATTCATCGGATAAATAAACTAATTAGTATTATTATTGGATAAACTTGAATTTTAGAATGTGCATTAAGTGTTTGCTGTTATATTGGTCTGAAGTCATTAATTTTTATTTATCTGTTAACTGAAATTTCGGGCTCGGGCTCGAGGTCCGACTTAAATGATATCGATCGGACTCGGTCTTTAAGAAATGTGCCCGAACTCATCTCTAGTAGAAATTAGAATATTTAGTCTGGTCAGAAGGACCAGTGACTCCATGACTTACCTGGTCAGTGACATTTATCACTGATCCGTCCGTATACACGATTTTATAAAAAATGCAAAACAAATTGATTTACATGAGCAATATATGTCGATTTTCGTTTAGAGCTGAATTAAAAAATGTAAATGCCTGTTATGAAAATATTTAATATGGATCAAAATATGTAACATGTATCGGTAAATTAGATGATGTGAATTGTGCAACTAAATGAGGAAAACTTGTAGAGAAAAAATAAATAAAACATTACTGTTCTGACGGACCACCACATTTTGTATTCTGCTGGTCCGTTATATAATTTTGTAGTCTCGGACCTTTGCTCATTTCTTGTAATGTTTTCACTACATTAAGACCTATGGATGACTTCAGTACATTAATCAATCTTGTCATCGCCAAGCTTGGCGACGCTTTGAGGAATGACGCCAAATTCGGAACCATAAATAAATTTTCAAAACTGAAACCATTTCTATTACTTGGCGGGAAATTGCGAAACCTTAAAATAATCCAAGTGTTTTATAATAGTTTGAATTTAAGTAAGTTTGGATGAAGTGCATCAAGAATTCATGCAATTCGGTAGGAAGGAAGTCATGTGGTGTCACGTACAAGGAAGTCATGTGGTGTCCGCATCAAACTTTTTGAATCGATTGTACATTTTAATATGTGCTCAGTTATTTTGAGACACTTTTACGAAACTGTGCAAAAAATCCAACTCGCTTGAATATGCAAAAGCATTTTAACTTTCCTGGCTCTTTTCGAAATGAACCGAGGTAAAAATAGATTACAGGCTCAAAAGAATGGGTAGACGAAGAAACCGTTTTCAGAAATATCACTCCAGCGGTGTTGACAGAAACGATAAAATCCGCATTTTATGTAGCTCTGCGCGTTTCTTAGAAGGGAGCACCATAAAAATTTGAAAGAATTTTCAAGACTTATTTTAGCTCCGAAAAACTTTGTTGCCATGTGTTCCGTGCCTTGGTTCTGTGAAGATATTTTAATATTCCATAATTGAATGAATTACCATTTGTCCTGTTTTCGTACAGAGCACTGCTTGAAGCAACGGTCCTCGCGAAGTGCCTGGGACGTTATGAATATATGTACGCAATTATAAATCTTTTACAAGGGCAAACAAATACAGATATAACAACGCCTTTTCAGATTTAATTAAAACATCTCTTACCTCAAAGAAATCTCTTAAGAAATACGCGAGAGACCTCACGATTTTGAGTATATACTAAATATATAAATGTCATATAAACCATAATTGGCCTCTTTTAACCCTTTGAGGCGCAACCCTTTCCCAATGCTGAAAAAAGGGCAGCCGTTGCCATCGCTCGACTTAACTACCAGCAAGATGGCGGATGATCGAAACGTTCATCGCGTACCACAGATCTAGAGACCCTTTTTTTGATGCACCTGGCCGCCATCTTGCTGGTAGTTAAGTCGAGCGATGGCAACGGCTGCCCTTTTTTCAGCATTGGGCAATGTATGCAGCTGTTCTCGCATTCTTCTATTTTTCAGCAGATCGCTGTTAGAAAGAATCGTGACAATTTTTTTACGGGAAATGACATGCTAAAAAGTAAAGGATTCTCGTGGAGCTATGTCACCCGCAACTATTTTTATAGAAATCAAATCTATTCTTCGTGACTGGCAACAGTCGAAACGTCAGAGTTTGGTATTCCCAGAGCGGGAACACTGCGCGTTAAAGGGTTAAATAAATTGGGGGTTAGGGGAGGGTTAAATAACTAATGGGCGTATGGTTAAGATATTCATTTTCACAACATGCTGCAACATCCTGTCAATATCTTACTGTCTCGGCCAGGGAACTCCGTCTATGTCTACGATATAGCAAATAAGGGTTTTGTTTTAAATTTCTGGTTAGATTGTTGATTAGAGGGTGGTGTTATCCCCTAGCCGGTTGTTGCGAAGCTACTCATTGTAAAATTCCTGAACTTGGTGCGGTACTGTCTCTTTCTGCTCTTCCTTTCATGCACGCCGGATGCACGAAATCTCGTCTTGTATAAAGTGTAAATGTTTAGCAACTGTAAACAAAATTATTTTAGAATGGATCTCGATAAATTAACTGCTTATCCACCACTCGGACACGCGAGATATTTATACATTTTAGAGTAAGAAGCTCACACATTCAGCTTAGAACTTATGCTACATTCTTAAAGTTACTATTTACAAAAATGGCTAGTTGTATTTCATAAGTATTGGTAGCTATGCAATCAGCATGTTATTCAAATCACCATAACTACCGATCATAATGCACGGGAAAAAAGTCTCTGGGAGCTTTTGGATGTCGTTGCAGGAAGTGTAATGGTTCGTTGTTTCCATCATTGCTTTTGTAACGATTAAAACTGAATATCGTTACAGCGTTTTATAGAATACGGTGTTAAAAAGAATACATTTTTCTAGTTGCTGCGCTAGAGTTCGCAAAAACAAATTAAGCATGACATTTGCAGCATATGTTTAAGTGTTTGCATTTTGCCATTTTTTATGGCGTTAAAGCACTGCCTCCTAGACATAGAAAGCCTAACCGCTGCTACGTCACCAACTGGCTTTCCAAAGGTGACGGCATCACAGATTAAAAATTCATAAAGTAAAACTATTCGAAATTTCTGGTGAATTTACTCTCTCATAACAACATTTTAATGAATTGACATAGAAAAATTAATATTACAAAAAAGAGCAGTTTTTATCAGTAAATAATTATATAATGTAATAAGGGAGTAAATCACAATGAATTGTTATGTGTCACGAACGTATTTTAATTTTTATCTTTCACCTAAGATACTTTTTAATATTTGTAGCATTCACCAGAAATCTGAAATAGTTTTACTTTATGAGAATGAAAGTGTGGTGACGTCATTATTCGAAGGCCTAATGATGACGTCGAAGCTTCAGCGCTCAGGCTTTCTGTATCTAGGTGGCAGTGGTTAAAGTAGATGAAGTGTAAAAGTAATGTTAGCATTGCATTGCTAACATTATCTGCTTGTAATGTTCTTTTTCATATTAATGAATTATTCGCGCAATTACAAATCGATGCTTGTTCAAAGAATGGGTTCTTTTCAAATTTATCTTCAGATTTCGACGTTTCTATCTTACCTTAAGTGGCTAAAAAACTTTAAACAGCTTTATCTAAAAGTGGATGCCAAAACTTCAGTGTATAATCTGAGGAAGAATAGTGGAATGAACTGAAAGAATGAAGGCGGCGAGCTTCAGGAAACTGGAAGTAATCAGTCTAGAATGACTTCTTGTATTATAGGATTTCGGTTGATACCCGACTTATATTTGGAACAGAAGGATAGGGGTCCATTTTCTAACTTTTCAATCGTATTGAAAAAAGTTTTTCAAAGTATTTTATCGAAAAGTCTTTGTAAATGTTATGAAAGTGCGCTGTTTAAATGTATTCCTTGACACTGTCATACAACATAATAATACTTAAACAAGTTTGGAGTAAGCGAAGATTCTTAACTATTAAAAAAGAAATCTCTTAAAAGAGAACTTACACACTCCGATCGGCAGTGGAACATGCTCTTCTAATGTTTCAGGTGGTAGCTGTGAATTAAAGAAGGATTACTGAACACGTTTTTCACAAATAACGGGACAACGTCATTTGAAAGTTGTAATATCTTCGGTATTTTTGTGTTTTGTTCAGGTTAAAACATTATGAACGCAAACTAGTGGTGATTTTTGAACTATTTTTTTTTTTCTACAGAAATCTCTCTTACTTGATCTATCTTAGGTTTTCCACAAATTTCTTAGCATTCTTTTTTCGTTCCTTTTTAAAGACGGGTATTTGCCTTTCAAGCAAGTGTTGATCCCGTTTTAAAGGGGCATCCAGTAGGCTGCCAGAGTTCACTCCTATGAAGGGTCGAAGGAGTTAACACACAAGCCCAAGCCGGGAATCGAGCCCTGACGCAAGGTGTGACAGAATGGTTCGTTAGCCATCACACCACCTGGTCGTCTAGTAGTATTCCAATCAGTAGTTTTCGATGCACACATTCCCTGAATAGGAAAACTTTTAATTATGAACACCTTATACCGGATGACTAAAAAGTCTGTATAAATTTTAAAAGTTCTGTAAAAAAGAACAAATAATGATAGAAAATTGCGGTTTGCACAAATAGGTTTAGAGGATGATGTTTTTTTTTTTTATGACACGAATGTCTGTAGTTTCAAATGTTACCGATAGGTGGCGCTGGCATGCATAATGGGAACTTAGTGTCCAATTAAAAAAAAAAAAAAAAAAAAAAAAATCCAAAATCTCCCTAACCATATCCATGCAAACCGCAATTTCGTACCGTTAGTTATTCTTTTTTAATGAAATTTTAAACTTTAATGCAACTAGGATGCATCAAAAGCTCGTGAAAACTTCAAGAAGTCATTAAAAAAGAACAAATCATGATACATGTTGCAGTTTGCATAAGAACCATTACAGCAATTTTGGGGTTTTGTTTTATAGGAAACTTGGTTCCCATTGTGTGTGTCAACGCCACCTATCGGTAACATTTGGAACTACAAACTTTCTTGTTTTTAAAAAAAATCCCATCATCCTCTAAACCTATTTGTGCAAACCGCAACATTCTACCATTATTTGTTTACTTTTAAGGAATTTTTAAAGTTTATACGGACTTTTTGGTCACGTGGTATATTGATTTGTATTGCTTGAAATGGAAGCAAATCAAAATCTCCAAAATGCACTTTGAACAATGTGCCTTAATATACTAAAGTTTTTTGAGTTTGTAAAAACATTAATTATTTTTATCCACTTTTTACAGAAGCATCGTCCCCAAACTCTGGAGGTGCTGGCTGGCATTGGATTTCGAGTTAATTTTTAGCGGATAGGGATAAGATGTTGAATGTATATCAATGTGTATTTTTCTGCAAAAGTGATGAAAATTTCTGTCTTTGTTAGTCAATTACCTCAAAATATTCCAGGAATTAAAAAACGCCTAGTATTAATGAGGATCGTTATAGATTTTGTCATTCAAAAGTGGTCATTTTGTTTAAAAGTTTTTTCTCAACCACTCATATATAACAATAATAAGTACAAATTTTTAGCAGTCGATTTATGTCGCATTTAGAACTTAAGCGACCATAGGCAAACCGGAATCGTAAATACTTTGTCGGAAAGTATCAAAAACCATGTTGTGAAGTATACACGTACGTACGCGTTTTGCATTGGATGGTCTCCAACGAAATTGATTTATCCCTTGATTCCGCTGTCTTGAGCAGATAGTGGATGATTGACAAACGGAAACATTTACGTAAGCCAGTAAAATCTTGCTTGTTTACTCAATCCAGAAATGCATCTTTTTTATTCAGCTCTGGCTTTTCAGCGTGAGAAAAAGATATTGCGTTGCAACTAAAATCAATGGTAAGACGAAATCTGATAAGCCTACAGATTTCCCGTCTATTCGAGAATTACGAAAAAATTGCTGGATAAATGGTAGTTGCTTGCTTTTGCTTACGTGAGTTATTTTTGTGTGTAAAGCTAATCCGCGTTATTTTAAGTTTGTAAACACTGTTATAAGTTCAACGTTTCACCAAACAATCGGTGAATCAGCGAGTGCAAGCAATGTCATATACGTTGAACCGCATTTGTGGTTCATCGGAAAATGTCTTATGAAAGTCAAGTACCGATTGAACCGCGATTTTGGTTCAATTGTCAAAAACATTGAGTGATAGGATTCCCCTTTTCCATAAACAGTTGCTTGGTGACAAATTAACTAAAATGTAATGTTTTGTTTTCAAAATGCTAGTTTTGATGGACATTTTAAAACTATGTTTAGGTATAATCAATTTGTATATTTTTCATGAAATAAAATGGTTCCATTAGTAAAAAAAATTTTTTTATTCATCTTTATTTGGTGCCATCACGTGAATCAAAATTCCTTTCAAGTTTCACATACGAATTTACATTATTTTTAATATTTATAACCCACCAGATATTCTTAGTAATAAGAATTTCAAAATTTCAAAGCCATGCGCTTTCAAGTCTTGCGAAATACTTGGGTGTTATGATCTACTGCCGTCTGACATGGAAGGCACGCGTGCTTTATGTCCGAAACAAAATGGTTGTTGCGACAAAAGCACTAGAGAAGTTGCTTTTCCGAAATAAGCTCACCGGCACATTAAAGTAAAATTATATAAACGCGTAGTACTTTCTACCGCTACCAAATTTGGGGCCATACTGCCATAAGCAATCTTGATACATCATCATGCAAAACAACAAAATTCTCAGCTAAATCAACGCCTCCTAGATATAGAAAGCCTTAGAACTCCTTACGTCACCAAGCTCTGACGTCATCATTAGGCCTGCATTTAAAAGTTTTGTTTTCAGAAAATAAAACTATTAAAAATTTCTGGTGAGTTTACGCATGAGTAGCAATATCTTAATAATTTGAGATGAAAAATGTAATTTTACGACAAAAGGCAGTTTTTAACCATGACTAATTAGATAATATGATAAGGAAACAGATCATAATGAATATTTTTATATGAGAAAGGTATTTTAATTTTAATGTTTAATTTAAGATATTTTCTAATATTTGTAGCATTCAACAAAAATTAAAAAAAAAAATTTTACTTTGTGAAATCAAAACTGTGATAACGTCACTTTCGTAGGCCTAGTGATGACGTCAAGGCTTGGTGACGTAGGTGTTGTAAGGCTTTCTACGTCTAAGGGGGTACCAATTCGGCATGGTCACAGTTACCTGAAATAAGGCTTGATTTTGTCATCCCTTCCTTTAAGAAAGTAGTTCATAAGATTGGTGAGAATCTTTTCACCTATCTCGATACTGTTCGGAGCGAACTGTTGGCCGCGATACCAGATTACGATTTCCGAGAAGTAAATTGTAAAAGGCCCAAGGCGGTCTTAGTTTTGGATACCGCTTAGGAACTTTACATCCCTATTTTACTCACGGTTGCGTTTCCAGAATTTGTTCATATCACTTACTTATTTAGATTGTTACCTCATTTTTACCTGTATCTTTTAACATATTAATCATTTCGTATTTACATTGCATATAAAATTGTTTTTCTTGACTTGACCAAGACCATGCTTCACGCACAGGCCCCATTTATTCATTGTTGAAAAAGTAAGGAAGGATTGTAAATTGCGAAAATGGAAATGTAGCCTTAAACGGTCTAGGTGTTCCATTCAATAAAATTTTGTCATGTCATGTGTTCAGTCTTAGGAAGGGATTATGTCTGCTGAATTCTCTCTGCATACACAATTGCTTCTCAGCTATTATTTACGGAGTGTTGCTGAAATACAGGAAGCGTTCAAGAGTAATTTACCAAGAAAGGGTGGATTAAAGGGCGGGGTGACACCCCCCCCCCCGAGAAAAAAGAAATTAATGTGAAAGATCCTATTTTACTTCCATAAAATGGATGTATATGTCAATCTTCTAACTAACCGCAACCACCGACGAGCTAACACCCCCCCCCAACAAACTTCCAATAATCCGCCACTGTTACCAAGGGTAGGCTGTTAAATCGATAGGTATTTCGTTACATTCCGATTAATGATATATTAGTCTAATGCCTAATATCGAAGAAAAAGTATAACTCAGCTGTTCGAGCCTCGTCAGGGGGAGACCCCCATCCCCCTGAACCCCCTTATTCTTTAGTTTCGTTATTGCCATATTAAAACGATATTAATTGACTATATCATTTTATCTCTTATCTTTCGGGTACTTCGCCTGCTAACACTATGTTGAAATTTTTATGATTGTAACCTATTTATAGAAAAATGCATGTGATGCATATTCTACAGCTTACGAAATATTGTAACGATAGATTAAAGCTGTTGTGAACTAATAGTATTTAAATATATGTAAAATTATGTCGCATACTTTTATGTCACATTTTTGGGACAATTTTCAATAAAGGGGGTGAGAGATAAAATGGCATAGTCATTAAAATTGTCATAGAAATTTAATCAAGTAATAGAACGATCAAATCTTTATTTTACGCGTGGATCCTGATTTTGGTCTAATGCTTCAATTACACCTATGAATTTTCTGTTAAAAGTTTGCCAATCATAGAATATTTTCTCAATTGGTACGACATTTTAAGAATTACCCAACTTAAAAACAATAAAATATGATTTATTTTCGCCTTGCACAATATAGTTAAACTTCGCTTCAATCGTAAAGTCCAGTAACGACTTTTTAGTTTTCGTTACTCTGCATCTACAGTTGAGAATTAAAGTTAGATATCAGAATGGTAATGCACCAGAAAATCCGTTTCAGCTCTTGTGAAAATAAAACGTTACGCCATTTTAAAATACTCCACAATAAGTAGTTTATTGCTGTAGCGTCTTGAAAGTAACCTTGATGCGTGAGGCTGAAATATCCAATGCTTTCCTGTCCAAACGACTTGCTGAATACAGAAACTCGATACTGCAATTCTGGCTGTGCATGACGTAGAGTTATTCCTCCATGGGCATCGATTTAATTAGTGATGCAAGTTTAAGAGCTTTTCCGCACCACGTATCTGAATACATTTGTAGATGAAGCATAAATGTTCACCTGAAGGTATATCATGCGTGTAAGTCACGAATTAGGGAAAAGTGAAAGCTTTTTTTTAGATCTTTAGCAAATTTGCACTTTCTTGTTTTGCTTCATTCATTGAGAAAATTAATATTAGCAGTTATGGGGGCTCGTAGGTTTTGTAGATTTAGAGAAACAATAATAATAATACTTTCGTGTTGAGGATCGAATTATTCCACGCAAATGCTATACTGACAGGACAAAAATGCGCTGGGCACACTATTAAAACAATATATATATATACATATATATATATATATGTAACATTACAAGTCAAAAGCCTATGAAAATCCCATATTTCTGGAACTACGCAGTTTAATTCAGTTGGAACAAAGAAATCCGCGTTCAAAAACTGCAATTAATACACGGTCCCTTGCAACTCCTTTGTAATTTTGTAGACGGTCCCGGCAGCCAGCCACATAGGCGTCTTGAAAGTCATAACAAACCCTGGGAAATCCGCTGCCCAGTTTTAGCTTTTGGCCAATGGTTGCAACGCGTTTGAGGTCATGTGACATGACGTCCAAAGATTTTATAAGGACCTGCGACAGATCAGGAGCAGATCTTTGCGTGACTGCAACTGCCTAACAAAGATGTATCCAGTCATCAAATAAAATCATGTAATCGTAGTTTGACTTCATCTCCTTCCTTCCATCCACCGGCGCGGCCGGCCGGGGGGGCTCTAAGCCAGAGTCCTTACCCAGTCGCGCCGCTTCCTCCTCAGTAGCGTAGCCAGAAAAAAGTTTTAGGGGGGGGTTTAGGCACTGATGTAACGGATAATCTACATTACGGATAGCATTCTTCATGTCAATAATAGAACTCAGCTAAATTTTAGGGGGGTTCTGACACCCAAACCCCCCCCTCGCTACGCCACTGTTCCTCCTGCTCTGCCTGTCAACGTCTCGCCTAGTACTCCACGCAGAGAATGCGCCTCAACAGTGTCGACTCTTCCAGTCCACGACTACACAGAACTCCCGTAGCGCCCTAATGCTACATATATATATATATACTTTAAAATCCGTAAGCTCACTTCTTTTGGTACTTAAGAGTAAAGATTGGATAAATTTATGAACGTATCAGCTTCGACTTATCACAAACCATGGTATAAAAATTAACTTGGTATAACAATGTTTTAATAGATGAGAGAGCTGTAGAAAAAACATGTGCTGAAATAAACAGAAGAGTGAGATAGATCTCTTACTTGAAAATTTAAATAAGGTTGGTTCAAATAAGGTGCGGCTATTCTTAAGATTTAGTTATATAAGGAATCGGACTGGAGTTGGCCGCTTTGTAAAGGGCTGGCGCCTAAATCTATTTGAGTTGTGTAAATTAAATCGTCTGTTATCATTTTCATGATATTTACATTTTGCATGATGTTCCAATAAAATATGAAGCTTATCAAAGAACTTAGCTTTGGAAAACTTTATTGGAAGTATCCCATAGAAAAATACAAAAACCTTTATCTAAATATTCGATATCCAACCAGAAATAAACGACTTCAGAGATGGGCGAGGGCTTTACTTTAAATAACACTTAACTTACAGATCTACCTTTTGTTCGAAAAACCACTTAAAGCAAATTGGCTTCAACTTGAAAGGGTTACAGATGGGGTAAAAATAAGGGCAAGCGGGAAGAAGAACTAGCCACTTAACTTTATCTTAGTCACCGCCATGTAATTTGTCTCCCTGTAAGTGGCAATTGCTGGCTCAGGCTGATTCATCTTCATTGAAAAATCAATTTGCCCTGATGTATCCCCTTTGGTTGAGAGAGACTTTTGGGCGAATTGAAATTCGAAAGACAAATGGATGTTCTATTTCCTCTATGTAAATTCATGTATAAATCACTATTATGCAAATAGGATTTTGAAAGGCAGAAAAGCTCAACTACGAGCTACATGACTGCTTTTGCTATCTATCCACATATGAAGAAAGTTAAATAATTTTTTTTATGAATAAAAAAAAGTAAGTAAATATTCTCGTGTTGTGTTATGAAACAAAAATATTTCTATTACATTCATACGATTTATGACTTTGTTTCAAACAAAACTAATTACGTTAAAAAAATGGAATATTTTTAGTAGGATTCTTCAAACGCTGCTTTTCACACGCTATAATCGCTAAACTAATGATAGATATGAAAAAAAAAGTTACGATACTTAAATACCAAGCGGATAAGTGTTATTGCAACAAAATGCTTTCCAGTGCTGATCTGCATTTACGATCCACCGCTTGGCTATCTTAGATATTCACTAGAAATGGCTCAAGCTTAGTATTATTGGAGCATTGTATCTCTTTCTCAAATCCTATAAATAAGTTGAGATGAAGTTCACCGAAAATATTTATGAATCAATAGACGTACGAGGAAGTCATGTGGTGTCCACATCAGATTTCTTTCTTTTTTTGCTCATGGCTATGCAAAATTTAAGAATTTGCACTAGGAACTATGTTGTTCCATGCGATACAATACTCAGTCACAGATGATAGATTAGTTGTTGTTTTTTTTTAACTGTTTCTAACCGGAGGAATGGATAGAAGCCAAAACAGTTAGTTTTTCGGAGTCGGAAAAAGACTGATAGCGGTAATCTTGATTGCTTTCATTTCACTCCATATCATTTCTGTTATCATGATAAGTGCAGTTGGACAGAATCCACGACCCAGACGCGGATTCCCTTTTGTCTTGGTTCTAACATAAAAATCAGTGAAATCTTCAGACGCGTCTCAAGTTCCAGTATGGCGTTTCTGTATGTCACTGAAAAACCAGAATTTATCAAGACACTGCCAATTTTTTGACAACGTTGATGTTAAAAAAATGCGAAAAATATTCTTACTTGCTTAATGTGTTGAATTTGGCTGTATCTCAACTGATTATCTTGATCAACACATTTTTTCTTTTACTTGTGCAAGATTTTTGAAATATCCCCAAAAAATGTTTTTCACATGCAGTAAATTATTCCCTAAGGAGAATGTGTATGTAAGTTTTCTAAGTCAATTTTGCTTAATTCGTAATCAAATGAATTGTTAGCTGTAGCTCGTAACTGTTTCAATAAATGTTAGTTTATTGCATGCAATGAATAAAGGCATTAAAATTGCTTCTTTTTCCCTTAAAGTTGTCTTCAGTTTGTTATAAATTCAAATGAATAAATAATGAATGCATCTTTTAGGGAGCTTAAGTTTAAGTTCGGTTAAGTTTTAGGCAGTTTTCGGTGGGCTCTTTTACTCCAACTGCAAGATCTAGATTGGACTCTCCTGAAGATAAGGATTTGTTGAACTCTTTAGTATCAGACTCCATTTTGAACCGCAGGCGTGTTTTCTTTTCTATAACTGGAGGAGGAGCTTTCGACATTTTTCTCGTCTTCTTACCGGCTGCAAGCGGCTTTTGTTTAGGACTAGTCTTGCTCTTACATAAGGATTCTTCAAGCTGTTTTTGTACGGAGACGATGTGAAAACAGCGGAAGAACAATGCAATGGATATTCGGGGGGAGGACACTCATTCGCATGTATCCAAGTTACCCGCACTTTACACAAACTGGATTTTACGACTTAAGTATGAAAACACGTGAGCTTCTGATTTATTGAAATCCAGCAATACCTTCCCAATAACTCCCTTTAACAATCTTATAAATAATAAAATCCGAGAGTAAACATTGTATGTAGCTAGGTTTGTAGGTAGGTTTGTGACCTCCGATCTTCTTGCGCGCGTCTCTCGATCGCATTGCGCCGAGACGGTTGGTCGCAGACCTACCGAATTTTGCATACGGCTTCACTAGGACAGATACTAACACGCCTCGGAGCGATTTTTTCGAAATTCGAATTAGAAAATCGTTTTATTTTATGTATTGTCCGATTTTTAGCGATTTTTCTTGCATAATACGTAATAACGCCGCTCATTGCGCTCGCAATAAAACGATATTTACATCATCGGATAGAGGAGAAAATTTTCTTTCGAAAACAGTTTGTTCGGACTGTGTAACATAATTTTCAGATTTTTGGGAATTTTCAAATAAAAGTAAATTTGACGCTGACTTTCGTAAAATATTTTTAAAATTGCTGCATCTTGAATTCTATCCGTCATAACTTTTTTATATTTTGTCAAATGACGGAGCATACATTTCGCCCTCTTTTAAAAGAAAAACCAGAGGAAAATATAAATTAGGAGATTTTTTACGAATTTTTAAGTAAAAGAAGGATTTTCATTTCAATAGTAGCAGCTTAAAATTTTCGGTATGATATCTTGCGTTTTGGTTGTCTTGGAGACAGTAACAATTATTAAAATTGCCAGTTGAAAAAATAAATAAATAAAATTACTTTAAAATAACTGAGTTTTCGCATGTGAAAAGTGCGTGATTTTTATGTCATAAGTTTAAAACCTCTTTCGAAACTCAATCAGAATAACGGACTCACAAGCAAAACATACGCCACGCATGTGAAATAATTCTATATTTTACTTAACGTTGCCAGAAAAATAATTGAATGCTGTTTTTTGACAAGTGAATTATCCAGCATTATTTACAATTGAGATTTTAAACGGGTTACGTTTTCGAATAGCAGGAAATATATTGCGGTTTTAAACAGGGCCTGATTATGACCAACAGGCGGCCCCGGGCATTCTTGAATTTAGGGGCCACCGTCTATAAAATTTGTTTTATTTTTCATATTTTTTTTTTTATAAAAAAAAGAACAACATTTTAATTTGTTGGCCATTTCGAGCCGGGGGCCCCTGGGCAAAGTCATTTGCCCGGTCGATAATAGGGCCCTGGTGCTAAATACGCCAATCTGACAATAATTAAGCATACAAATGTATGGAGAGCTGTTTTAGTAGCAACCATAAAGTGAAATGATTATCTTTTATGCTAATGCGTAAATTGCAAAGAATCACCAAAGAGTAAAAGACTACGTGGCAAATATCTAAACCGTTTCTTTAAATTAAGCATTAACGGTTGCAAAACGAAAATATATTGTATTGGTATCAGTAAAAGATAGTATAAGTAATAGTAAGTAGATATGCTAAGGCAATATTGATCAAAGCACAATATATCGCATTAATAAATATTTCGTGAAACTAAGATTTCTACTCATTCTTCAACAACCGTCTTACATCACAGCTAACAAAATATTAAGTAAGTCTACGTCGCGTTAATATATCCCGCGGTAGTTTCAACAAAAAAGACTGTAACAGAACTTTCTTTTTTCTTGGAGATTCTGTTTTCTCACAAGAGTTATGATCACATTTTTTAGGAAAATGTTCTCTTCTTGCCTTGCGAAGAGCGGGTACACAACTATTTAACTATAAAATAAAACGGTTCTCCACATCATGTAGTATCTAAGGTATTAATGGCATAACTTAAATCTAAAAAAGAGTATGATGCAGAAATGAGACATTTTGAATATTAGGAATTTTCACTGCGAACCGTCACGCTTTTCTTTTCTAATTGCGAATGACACCGACATAGTTTTTTGCGTCTTAATATTAACAATGGTCTCAGGTCAGTACTTATACTAACTTTACAAATAACTAATGAATAACTTTACGCCAAGAGTCAAATCATTTTGCTTATTTTTAGATCCCAAATCACTGGAATCAATTCGAACTATACATGTAAGAAACAGTTTCTTCCCTACCGTGCGGAGAACGGGTACGCAGCTAGTACTCTGATACGAATTGCACTACACCTATGATACGTTAGATTAAATAATATTACAAACTTATTTCTAAAAACTTCACAAAATCGTGTAAACAAAAATCCACGCACCACAATTAACAACTAGGGATGGACGCGAGACGCGAGAATTCTCGCGTTCTCGCATTGTCTCGCGAGACGAGACGCGAGACGAGACAGGCATTTTTTTCCGAGACGAGAAAGAAAATATTTTGCGGGACGAGACGAGAGACGACACAGAGTCTTGTCTCGCGCGAGATTTCTCGCGAGAATTCTCGCATTTTTTTCCGTCTCGCATAAATACGATCTGAAAAGTGACAATTTGCCTGAAGCCTCTACCGTTTAACTTGCGTCTCCTTCGTTTTCGGTCCTGGTATACTATCAGCACTCTACAATACGCAATAACACGTAACATTTAAAATTAGAACAGACGAGAGATATACAAAACACACAAAGGAGAGGATAAAGAAAGAGGCGGAAAAAAAGAAAACAGAAAAGAGTTGAAAGAAAAATAATAAGTAAATAGGAAAGGCGTTACGGTATGTTCAAATCTGACCACTTTGAGACGGGGCCCGGGGCATTAAGTTTGGGGCCCTCCTTACTATCCCCTTTTTTACGCATTAAGCCCCTTTACTGAGCCCCCCCTTTTTTAAGCATTTTAACCCAGTTTTGACCGCTGTTGTACTCGAAAATTGCATTTCAGTTAACTGTAGTTTTTGTACTTTATTCAAATCGTATTAATCACCCCAAAAAAATATCTCTAACTTGATCTAGTGATAGACAATTAGATAATACCTATATTATAGAGGAAATTCAGTTTTTTTTCCCACAATTACTATTTCAGTACATATGAATTTATAATTTAGATAATCGGGATATATATGGGCCCCCTTTTTCTTCAGGGGCACCGGACTACCGCCCCCCCTTGCCCCTGTGATAATCGGGTTTCGGGTATATCAGAGAGAGATTAGAAGTAGAGCAACTTGCATTCGCATTGATGCTTAGTCTGAGTAGGTTGAAATATCGTTGAATATCCTTGGTTGAAATATCCCTGTACCGATATTATCCTCAAACTTTCCCGCACTTTGCGGCGTGCGTATGGGGGGGGGGGAGCGCCCACAATGGTAACAACTTTCTAGGAGCGGTTAAATTCCTATTGTTGTAACGTCAATGAGTTTGTAACGTCAATCCCTATTGTTGTAACGTCACTATTTTAAAGAGATTAAAATGACATTTTTTATTCTTATATATTAATATCGGACGGAAAGAAATGCAAGCAATTTTTTTAAAAACTATTTCTCTTTTCGTTTATATTATCATGTTTTCCCTTCCTTCGGCTTGCAAAACTTTTATAAATTTTTTTCCTACCCATTATTTTATCTTGCAGTTGGGTTCCTATTCTAAAATTATCTTCGCCTGTTAGATGTCTTTTCATTTAAAAAAAAAATCCACACTGGATATACATTAGGGGAATTATGGTTTAATTTTTCTGTAAACAGGGCGACCATAACGACTGTAGTACTATCGCTAAAAATTATTGTGGAAAAGTACAAACGGATAGTCGTCAACAAATTAACTGTTCAGTAATTTAAAATATAAACAAAAAATAAGACGTCTATTAACCAACTGAGATACTATAATGAAGTCTAAAAATGCACACACGGTAATGTTATTGGAAATATTAGGCAAATAATTATAATTATCGTTAATATAATCTTGTTTTCATTAATATAAAAATTACACATATTTTAGAGACTTGAAATTGACGTTAAAGTAAATAGTAGAGATTTTATAAAGACTAAAAGTGTTCTGTTTATAATTTTTCAAGGGTTACGTTACAACCAACTGAACGATAAGTAATTCTAATTTGTGTTAATATATCCCGCAGTAATTTCAATAGAGGAGATTACTTGAACTTTAAAAAAAAAATCTGTCTTGTCTCATGCAGATATGATTTTAGTAAAATATTCGCTATTTATCGTATGAAGAGCGGGTGCGCAGCTATTTTAAAACAAACGGTTGTCCATTTCATAGTGTCTGAGGTATTTAATGCTACAACTTGAACAGTATGATGTAGAACTACAGTATGATGTAGAAATAACACATTTTGAAAGTCGGGAGTTCTCTGCAAACCGCTAAGCTTTTCACTTTTCTGATCGCGAATGACACTGACGTAGTTTTTTGAGTCATTATATTGCAATGATGCCAGGTTAATACTCATGACGCAAACTTTACATCAAGAGTCAAATAATTTTGCTTTTATTTTAGATTCCACATCACTGGAATTAATTGAAATTACTCATGTTAGGAACATTTTCGTTTACTACAGTGCGAAGAACGGGCACGCAGCTAGTAAATAAAAATAAATACTATATTTTCGGTGTGACATTATATATACGGATTAAATCTCAATTTCTTTTACTTCAAATGCCGATATATGCTGATACATTTATTAATATATCTACTAATGTGGCTATATGTAAGTAATTGTTATTATTAATATTAATTTTCAATAAAATCCCAATAATAAGTTAGTATAAAATGGTAACGAAATCGCAGTCCTTAATTTTGCGAGACTCGCGAGACGACTCGCGCGAGACGAGATAGCAATTTCTTTTCAATACGCGAGACGAGACACAGTGTTTGCGAGACGAGACAGAGGTTTACCACTGCGAGACGAGACGAGACAGCCCCAATTCTCGTCTCGCACGTCTCGCGTCCATCCCTATTAACAACAATGGCCGACTTATTCCAAGTGTTGTGCCGTGACGAAAAGGGACGAAAGTGACTGTTTACGGCGATCGCCTCTAGGGTAAAGCTCTCTGCACTCAAAATGCGTTACGTTTCCACATAACCCTCATGTTTCCACATTTGCACCCCTTCCTCTATGGAAAATTCCGCCGGACCACAAAATTTTAACGTTTTAGAGGGATTTATCGTTGTATCGAGTATCGATATATCGAGGTTTTACTGCATTTAAATTGCCGCGAAAAGTTACGTGGGAAATAAAAAGTTTCAGAAAATCTCTAAAATATTTAATTTCGTTTCCTTTACAAAATATTTTTAATTAATCATAAAGTTGAACGAAATAATAAGCTGCATGCGCTGTGTTTAACTAAGCAATAGAGAAATTTTCATGCGCATAAGTCAGTAAGAATAAATAATTTGACATACATCTGAAGGAAAAACACAAGACAGAAAAAAAAGTCACATTTATTTTTCAGTTAGAAAAGGATTTTTTTAATGTTCAAACAATTTACGGTTAATAATAATGGCAGTCATGTGTCTGATATCAACTATCTATCTTTCTGGACGTCTTCATCCATGATAATACGATGAAAAACTGCCTGGAGACATAAACAAAAGGAAAAGAAAAAGTACTGAGGAGAAGTACATCTTCTTTTGTTTCGAAATATTTTGCAGAGAACTCTTTCTAAACATTTTTGTTTCTATGGAACGTAAAGATTCAGCTAGAGAAAAAGTCATTGATTTCAGTGATCCCATTTATTGCCTTTTCTTTTCAAATTATAGAGGCTTCTCAAAAGTTCACTCAGAGTTATTTCTGTTCATTTTCTGTGCAGTTATTATTTTTTTCTATATTTATAGTTAGTGCCTTGAAAAAGAGTGGATAGGTAATGTTATATGAGTAAGAAATATCAAGAGAAGCGCGCAAGGAGTATGGTAATGAAACGATACAAAACTTATATTTCATGGAAATAAGAAAATATATATGTTAGATATTTAAATTTTGCTAACTCAAAATTTTAGCAATATGATAAATCATCTTTTTATGTATTTCTTTCGGATATTTCGTTTTTTATTATTATTAATTTTTTAGTACGAGTAAAAATTTTGTAATTTATAATGCTAAATTAAGCTTCTTTTCTTCTCACTTAACGTTGTTAATAGTTTATCTACCTACCGACAGCTGGCTGTGCGGCACAGCCAGCTGTCGTCAAGAAAGGGTCTCTAGATCTGTGGCACGCGATGAACGTTTCGATCGTCCGCCATCTTGCTGGTAGTTAAGTCGAGCAATGGCAACGGATGCCTTTTTTTCAGCATTGGGCAATCTATCCAGCTGTTCTCACATTCTTCCATTTTTCAGCAGATGTCAGTGCTGTGAAAAATAATCGTGACAATTTTTTTACGGGAAAGGACGTGCTAAAAAGTAAAGTATTTTCGTGGAGCTATGTCACCCGCAACTATTTTTATGGAAATCAAATCTATTCTTAGTGACTGGCAACAGTCAAAACGTCAGAGTTTGGTGTTCCCAGAGCGGGAACACTGCGCATTAAAGGGTTAAAGAAGGATCGTTTAATTTATCACATCCGGTATTTGCGTTTCTTATAAAAATAATAAGGATTAGAATATTTGTTTCCTTGATAAGTTTCATCCCTTGATAATTAAAATTTTCTTCTGCTAATCTCAATAATTTGAAATCATTCTCTACTCCTCCGCGGTTTTAGAGTAAGGAGAACCTGATTACTAGTCGCAATTTAGTTATGAGTCGTCTCCCTTCGTTTATCTCACTTCATGCAAATTTGAGACGAAATTCACATAAAGACATGCGTAATTAGTTGAAGTCACAGCAATTAAACAAACACCATGCAAGCGTCGAAACGCGATTGGAAAACCATCAGATAGAATTAAAATTTGAAATTCGTGTTCATTCACTTGTCACTGAACTGGTCGAAAAGAAAACCCAATTCCCTAATGTAATCTGCAACTGCCGGAATACCTTTTGCCACTGTTTACCGATGCGTCTAATCGATATTTCAATTTTCTTTGGCGATATTGCGTACCGTTGAAAGCCTCGAATAACGAATAAAGAAATTCGCTGCCATCTCTTTAATAAAGATCACATTGAACTGAAATTACATTTTAGCATTTCCTTGAATTGAAATTGTATTTTCAGAATGGTTATTGGTGGGCACATTGGATTTATAAAAAAAAAAAATCTTTGTTTAATGCAGGCTGGAATTTCTTTGCCCTCCGATTAAATATCCGTTGAAACAGAAGTGTATTAAAATATTGAGGGATGGATTTTGTGGTTGGTACATATATATTTCAAAAAATAATATTGAGGTTTTTTTAATTTGTTGCAATATAAGTAATTTTTATTAGTCTTGGAATGCAGCGAAGTGCCGTATTGGTCCGAATATAACGCAGTATTTTTTGACCGATCATTTCCCGTTATATTCGGGCTAATATATGAAAGAAAGAGAGTAAAGTAAACTGAATGGTTGCTTATGGTGTCCCAAAAAGGTGGTAATGGGATTTAATTCTTTATCCATTAGCAGAGATGCCAAGTCTCCCGCTTTTTCCGGGAGATTTTCCACCACAATTTTTAGACAGTTTTAATTTGCATTAAATATTTGGACTTATTTTAAGCATAAGTTTGTAAGCAAAAATTAGTGGTGGGAAATCTCCCGAAAAAAGCTGGAGACTTGGCATCTCTGCATTAGAGATAAGCGGGCAGTGTCCATTGAAAAAATGTTCAATATGAGGTCGTAAATAAGACACCGTCAAGAAAAAATTCCGCTCGTTCATTTACAAGAAGTGACTCTTTTTAAATGTGTATTCAACCCCCGTACGAAAAACTTCCCAGTTTGTAAAATGTGCCACACAGCAAGCTGTCGTCAAAAAAGGGTCTCTAGATCTGCGGCACGCGATGAACGTTTCGATCATTCGCCATCTTGCTGGTAGTTAAGTCGAGCGATGGCAACGGCTGCCCTTTTTTCCGCATTGGACAATCTATCCAGCTGTCCTCGCATTCTTCCATTTTTCAGCAGATGTCAGTGCTGTTAAAAATAATCGTGACCATTTTTTGACGGGTAATGACGTGCTTAAAACGTAAAGGATTCTCGTGGAGCTATGTCACCCGCAACTATTGTTATAGAAATCCAATCTATTCTTCGTGAATGGCAACAGTCGAAACGTCAGAGTTTGGTGTTCCCAGAGCGGGAACACTGCACGTTAAAGGATTAAGTTCAACTGTAAAGCATCCTTTTGGTGTAATTACCCTGTTCGGCTGTTCACAAGCAAAAAAATTCCGTACGCATGTCCTGCTGCATATTTTCTCATACGCCCCAGCCTCACAAACAACAATAATGAAGATATCTTCATAGCAAAGACAATGGATGTAAGCCAAATCGTTAGTCACCATCGTTAGACACGCAGATAACACAACTCTTTCGCGCAAGGAGCGGAGATGCATCACTTCCTCATGAGCAGAAGAAGAAAAACAAGGAAGATGAAAATATTGGGTTCGCTCCATCCACTTATTAATGCTTTTATTTCGTGCCAAATAATCTGTGAAGTGGAGACTCGTGCACTTAATCAGTCTTTTGAAATTTCGAACTGACAAAGAGAGTGGGGGTTAACACAGGACTTCTGCTGCATATCTAACTGGAGATTTTGTAGTACCTGCATTTAACCCTGCAGTTCTATTCACATTTACTATGCGCATGTAAAGTTTGGTTCAATGTGACCCGGACATCGAATACTAACTACACGAGTTTAATTTTTACAAAATTGTAAAACTATATTAATCGTAAGATAAATAATTCCTCTAAAAGAAACAGAAAGCATAATCTATTCCAAAAATAATACAACAAACCCTAAAACTTGAACATGCTAATGAAATGTAATCTTATTAGTTTTTAGATATTACCACTTTTGGTTGGCAAATTGGTTAAAAATTAGTGGTATGTAGGTTGCATATGCGTTTGCTACAGTTTTTGCACAATGTATTTTTTAAATAATTGTTGGATGGACAAAATCTGCATGCGTCACTTTTGTTACACATCTGTGACTTAACTATGGACATTCATGGTAACTTTTTTTGCCTCCTACCCTGTATTCTTTTAACGATATTACGTGAATCTTCAATACAAGGGAGACACTGTCTTGAATGAATATATAGCGATATATATGAATGTTGAAGTTTGCTGTTCTGCTATCGAACCCTGCTGTTCTGGTCGGGTCAGACCAGAACAGCAGAGTTAAAGCATTGCCTCCTACATACAATGAGACCCGAGCGCTGAAGCTTTGACGTCATCATTAGGCCTTCAAGCAATGACGTCACCACACTTCCATTCTCATAAAGTAAAACTATTTCAGTTTTCTGGTGAATGCTACAAATATTAAGAAGTATCTTAAGTTAAAGATAAGAATTAAAATACCTTTGTGATACAAAACAATTCATTGTGATCTACTCCCTTATTACATTATATAATTAGTTACAGTTCAAAACTGCCCTTTTTTTTAAAATTAAATTTTCTATCTCAATTCACTAAAATGTTATTATGAGAGAGTAAATTCACCAGAAATTTCGAATAGTTTTACTCTATGAAAATTAAACTGTGAGGGCGTCACCTTGTAAAGGCCTACTGATGATGAAAAGCCTTGGTGACGTAGCAGTGGTTAGGCGTTCTATATCTAGGAGGCAGTGGTTAAAGTTATCGGAAGAGATTTAATCACTTCAATTCAAATTCATATCATAAAAACTGAAGTTATGCAGGGTACCTATAAAATTTTAGCCGTAAAATAATTTGTTTAAAAGAGAGACTCCGAAAAAAAAAGCATTTACGGAATTTTATTAATCAGGTTAATGTGTCAAGATGACACCTCAACCCACCTACCCATCGTCGAATTCACAATTACCCATCGATTAAACTGAAATGAGAGGAGGGGGGGGGTATTCGAGTTTTCCAGGATAAAAACTTTACCTCCAATGTGTTGTTTAATCTTAGTATTTATTAACCATGTAGTAGAAAAATCCCCAAGCTTGACGGGGAGTTGGTGTGCTGATCAGTTGTAGTAGAGATAGGTACCGATTAGTCTACGTCAGGGTCGAAGAGAGAATGCACCGTTTTGGAGCTTTTCCTACTGTCTATGCCAGAAAAGTCATAGTCTCGGGAATTCATTAACGATTTCGTTTTGTAGGTTTTGAAGATTTTAATAAAACTTTTTAGAGAGACGATGAATATGTGTTCGCGGACAGTTTGCATTTCCGCACCAGATCGCGTCTGATTGTCCGATTTGAAGTGATGTCCGTTCCTGAGGAGGTAACTTTGCCTCGCTTAGAGGATGCTGAAAGAAGGACAGCCGTTGCCATCGCTCGACTTAACTACCAGGCAGCTGTCGTCAGAAAAAGGGTCCCTAGATCTGTGGCACGCGATGAACGTTTCGATCGTCCGCCATCTTGCTGGTAGTTAAGTCGAGCGATGGCAACGGCTGTCCTTTATCAGCATTGCGCAATCTATCCAGCTGTTCTCGCATTCTTCCATTTTTCAGCAGATGTCAGTGCTGTTTAAAAAAAATAGTGACAATTTTTTTTACGGGAAATGACGTGCTAAAAAGTAAAGGATTCTCGTGGAGCTATGTCACCCGCAACTATATTTATAGAAGTAAAATCTATTCTTCGTGACTGGCAACAGGCAAAACGTCAGAGGCAACAGGCAAACCGTTGAAATTGCACATTATAATATAATGGCATTAAACTGCCAAGTAATAAATGCTGTCTTTAGGAGAGAAAACACTTTCATCACTTGATTAACTATGGCCGTGAATAGAGCATGTTTTTAGGTTACCCCAAAATGAATTATCTGCATTTTTTAAAAATACGGACTTGGCCAATACCTTCTAGATATAGAAAGCCTTACACCTGAAGCTTTAACGTCATCACAGGTTTATTTTCGCAAAGTATCATAATGAATTATTTTGTATCAGAAAGGTACTTGAATTTTTATCTTTAAATTCAGATGTTTTCTAATATTTGTAGCATTCACCAGAAATTTTAAATAGTTTTACTTTTTGAAAATAAAACTGTGGTGACGTCACTTAAGACGACCTAGTGCTGACTTCAAAGTCTCAGTATTTAGGCTTTTTATTTCTAGAAGATCTTGACTTGGTCCATTCATTTACAGAAATTTAATTCATAAATTTCCCAAATTAATTATTTACCGCCAAAAGGACATTTTTAAACATTTTATATAGGTCAAGGAAATACCTAAAATTATCACTTTTTTTCAATTCTCGCGACACATTAATTTCTTGTCAGAAATGAACTGTTAATTTATTCTTCTTCCGGGCCCAGAACTCAACAGGGGTTACAGCGATACAGATTTCGTCATTATGTGATTGTCAGAATATTTTATTCATAGGAAGGGCGTATGTCCTTCCTCATAATACCCCATGTTGTATCATAATGGATGTGGCTAATGCATGGAATGGACACACAAGGCTATCGTTATCACAGCGCTTTATGGAGAAAGCGCTCTATGTAGATCAAGCTTATCAATTTCACTTTCATTCTCTTATGAGAATTTGCATTTTTGACAGGTAGGTGTCATCAAAGCCAGATAAATGTATTTTCTATTTTTACTTATTCACGGAATTCGCAGTACTATTTCTTCTTTTGTCCATAGTCGTTCAATAAAGATTCCCTCCCGGCCATTTCAGATTTCATAAATCAGAGCAGACTGCGAATTGAAAAACAAAGTGTCCTTTTTTTCTCCCTGTGCTGTTTATAGCACTTTTACGATACCAAAAATATTAATTCCGATGCATTAACCAACACCCTCTAGATATAAAAAGCCTTACAGCTGAAGTTTCGACGTCATTACTAGATCTTCGTATATGACACCATCACAGTTTTGTTTTCACAAAGTATATCTACTTTAAATTTGTGGTGAATTTTCTCACTCCTAAAACGTTTTAATGATTTATGACAGAAAAATTAATTTTATGACAAATGACAATTTTTGACTATCATTAATTTTATAACATGAGACAGAAGTAGATCGCAATGAATTATTTTGTATCAGAAAAGTATTTTAATTCTTATCTTTCCTTTAAGATATTTTCTAATATTTGTAGCATCTACCAGAAAATTTAAATTGTTTTACTTTTTGTGACTAAAACTGTGATGACATTATGTAATATAATATAGTGAAGACGTCAAAGCTTAAGTTGTTAGGTCTTCTATATCTAGAAGGTATTGCAAACTCCTTGGGTACGGATTTACTTGAAGAAATTCTTGCTTTTGGAACTCGCGTAATGGAATAGCTGCTGCTTCTACGGTTTCTCTACCACCCACTTCTTCCGACCTTAAGATCTTAGAGAGAATTTTAATGTATAGGAAAACATTCAGAGAATAGCGGTGGGTAATCTTCAGGTAAAAATCGTACCATTTGGCAGCTATGGAATAACCAGATCTTTCCACAAAGTGGTTCAATTTGCAACACTGACTGCAAGAAACGTCCTCCTACAACCTTTGCAAATATCTTGCCGTGAATAAGAATGCGCACGTTTAATTTTGTCCTAGTTTAAATGGCGAAACATATTAGAGATCTATTACTTGTATTGGGTATATTTGACGCAACGTAGTTTTCAAATGTACCCAGTAGGTTAAGATACAAAACTGCTGAATATTTTTTTTTTTTCTTTTGTCGGACAGTTCCCATGCAGGTATTGGCCTCTATTAAGACCAGGAGTATGGGTCGATCAGTAATGGAGGTGCCTAGTAGGTTGAGCAAAGTAGTCACTTACAGGATTAAAAAAATTGGCAATTTCAATGAAAGACCTGCATCTGGATTGGCATTCCCAAAAGTGTCGTTTCGACATGGAAAACATTCGACCCAAGAGCAGATTTTTCTTACAGTAGCCCTTTAGCATACACGGTTCCGCAGCAGACCAGTCGAGAGAGATTGTCACCTTCCTAACTGCTTATCAAGCTCGATGCTCTTTCACTTCCGGTGCTCTTATGGGAGTTGAGCTTTACCGACTGAGCCACAGTGAGCTCGCCACTAAGTATATGAAAGTGCATTTCGGAGACGGGCAGCGGAAGCACGCAATATCTATATCTATACCATGAAGCAACGATGGGCACACTTTGTAGATTAGCCTAGCTGCGCCATTTGTAACGATCGGAAATAAAGAGTTAACCGCTTCTCAGTGCAGTGATCGCGAATGTGAGCGTGTCGGAACGTGCCCTACGTTCGAAGAGTCCGGCTTGGATATAAACATGACGCTGTTTTATTTTCATTTGAAAGACAACAGGTAAAAAGCCCTGAACCCTTCCGACATAGGTCAAAGGTAGAAAGAGGTTGATGGTTTCTATTTTTAGCTCAGATACGATGGACGATCCGACAGTATATCGACCGATTGACTCCTCCAGCACACCCCTCTTTCCTCTCTCCTCCGCCCCATCTCCCTTTCTTTAACGATGGAGCATCCGGCAGAAAAGTGTTTACATCGTACGGACGCTCCTGCGATGTTGCATTTGAATCAACATCGACAAAATACTGCGATGCAATGATGCACTTTGTCGTATTGTTTTCGCGTGCATATATTCGTCGCCCTCTTTCAAGCTACTCGGTCAAGGGCGGAAGATTTACATCAATTGACATCTATTTCACTTACAGGGATCGTTATTGAGTGAGACTGCAGATGAAAGAAAACAAAAAAACATTCTTGTGATTTACGAACACATTCTAAAATAATATGATTAATTCAAATGCATGAATGATTTACTACAGGGCGATCACTTTAAAAGAGTGCCCGATGGTTTTTCTTATTACCATTAAATCTGGCGGATGTGGCAACTATTTTAACACCGAAGTATAATTGGTTTGTACCTTGTTTCAGGCGCGTAGCCAGGAAAATTTTTCGGGGGGGGGGGGGGGTGGGGATATGGACTTATATATGTATAAATAGACGGAATTTCATTACTAATCCGAAAATTTCGGGGGGGGGATATATCCCGATATCCCCCCCCCCTGGCTACGCCCCTGCCCTTAACTGTATACGAGTTACTGCTATGATTTTGACCAAATTAATATTAAAAGTTGAAGGGGTAAAACCAACTGATAAAATCAGGCGCGTAGCCAGGAAAATTTTTCGGGGGGGGGGGGAGGATATGGACTTATATATGTATAAATAGACGGAATTTCATCACTAATCCGAAAATTTCGGGGGGGGGATATATCCCGATACCCCCCCCCCCCTGGCTACGCCCCTGCCTTGCTTAACTGTGGGACTTTTACAGTTTTATTTGTGAGGTAAAACAGAAATAGGGACGCACAGTGCTACTTAATTTGAAAATTTTCACTTTATTATTAATTACAGGAAATGTTTAAAATGTTTGCCACCCTTTTGAATGCCAACGTCAACACGCCGAACCAAGTTTTTCGACACACTTCGCAACATGTTAGTGTTATGGACGAGATTTCCCCAGTTACGGTTTATTTTAATTCGTCGAAGTTTGCAAGACTTCTCTGGAAAACACTATTAGATATCCAAACACCACCAGAAAAAAAAATCTTATAGAGTGAGGAATAATTAATAATGAATTGATAATGCAAAAAAATGGAATTAAACGATGTCTTTATAAAATAAAATGATCGCAGGATTGAATTTCCTAGTACTTCTCCATTTCTGTGCTACTTCACAAATGAAGTTCAAACGGTGCTGCAACAACGCACCGGTACCAGAACCGAAATTTTCAGATTGTTTAGCATAGGCTTTATGTCGCACAGAAATTCTGTTTATTTACACCACAGCTGCCAACCTACCCGATTTCTTCGAGAGATTTCCCACCACTAATTTTTACCTAACAATTCATACTTAGAATGACGCCAAAAATTTAATGCAAAATAAAACTGTTTAAAAATTGTGGTGGGAAATCCCCTGAAGAAATTGGGAAGGTTGGCAGCTATGATTTACACAAAATTCATTATTTCATATTCCTCCACCCTGCCCCCTGAAAAATTTTCATGGCTATACGCTCTTATCGGTAGTATTAATAACCGACCAAAGTTTTCAATCGTTATTCGTTAATCTCGTTTAAATGAATTAATCTTTAATTCTGAATCGTTGGATGTGATTAATGTTTTCTCAGCACTGTTAGTATAACCCAGGCTTAACTATTTCCATCCAGACGCAAAGATCTGTCTAAAGTGTTGCTTTCGCGTTGTGGTATTTTGAAGTCCAGTGAGTCCAGAGTGAAGGAGACTATAGCAGTGGCGGCTCGTGGGATACAGCAAGTACAGCCGGGCTGCACTCGAAATTATCAGCACATACTTTAAAATAATTTATTCTACTAATTTTCCTAAATTCAGATTAGAATTGTGGAATTCCTACGGTAAATTAAAAAAATCTCCGAAAAAAACAAACAAAAAAAAAAGAACGAATTGTGGCCGGATCGGTCATTCAGAAAAAAAGCACTTTAATCTTCCCGCAATTCAATTGGGAAAATCTTTGGTTCAGCCCAGAGCGCTGAAAAGAAAATTGGCAGCACCGTTGCCATGACAACGACTACGTCAGCGGCCTCTCCGGCATAGGGAGTATGCAGCTGATACAGCCGATGGAAGATTTTCTAACGGCGGCTGAACTTGAGAACTCGACTAACTGATTCGCTCGGACGAGAAGTGAGGGAGGGGGTAAGGAGAATATATGTTTGGAAAACTCTGGACTTTATATTGCTGAATTTATCAAGAAGGTAAGCCTGAATAGACGCTTATGAATGGACAATGACCCATCAAAGCAGTATTGTTTTTAAGTAAGCAAGAACTGGCATTTAGAGGACATGGCGAGCGAGAAAATTCTTTAAACATGGGAAATTTTAAAGAGCTTTTAAAATTATTGATATCTGAATTAAAACAACGCCTTTTTATGGGGACATCACTGACCGATTCGCATGTTTAAAAGAAAGGAGGATTGATGTGACTTATAAAAAATTAGTAAGGTTTCTTTTTTTTTTTTTTTCTCAAGTTATCGTTACAAAAAAAAAATTCTAAGGAAACTTCGAATCAGACACGGATTAATGCAATTTTGAGGATAAGAGCGGCTGGTTGAAATTTATGTCCATTTTATGGAAATAAAATAGGATCTCTGACATTTTTTATGTAATTTCTTTTTTTTTTTTTTTTTTTTTCTCGGTGAGGGCTTAATCCGCCATCTTTCGAATTCAGTAACAAAGATTTTCCAATCCTCTCCGGAGGAAAGGGGGGGGGGGCTCTTATGCTTCCGGCTGCACTAACATCTTTGACCATGGGCCGCCACTGGACTATAGCTGGGAAAGAACAGAGGAGTCTTCGACTTTGCGTCTTTGCAACGATTCTGCTCGCACGCTGTAGAGTTAAAGCAAAGTTAAAATTACTGTTAATTCGCATAAAATAAATAACATCAAAGATAACATTAGTTCTATGTCGATCGCCTCGAAAAATTTCGGCATCCGTTGATGAATTTAGTTCATTTTAATAGTCCGGTAAGTTTGGATAAAAGCAATTGTGATGAAGAGTAAATTGATTTTAAGTGCACTTTTCCTAACTTAGGGATGGAAAAAATAATATATAAAATATGTATGTTAATTTGCGAAAAAAAAATTTAAACTTTGTCAGTGAACTGTTTTTTGCATCTTAGCTCTCAGACGCTCATGAATAGAGTAGTCTCCTTTCGATTTCCATCCTTCAGGATAAACCTTCTTCCTAGTTGTCGGAATTTTGATTTGAGCTATTCAAATTATTCAAGTATCGATTCAATCGATTTTTTCCGTATGCCGGAGCCGTGGCATATTCTGAAAAGTGTTTCAAGGAGGGCGATAAGTATGACAATAGCAATCTTATGAGGAATGGGTTGGTCAGCTTTATTTTAATTCCTTTTTATTACAAGATTAATCTTGAACCTGACGAAAAACACTCATCAGAAAACTGGTGTTTAAAATATGAAATAATTTAAATTTCGTGAAATAACACTCATAAAAATGTTATTGTCGTTCGGATGAAAAATGTTCACCCTTCATCAGAGATAAAAAAGGGGGGCTCACACACCACAACAGCAGTAGAGTGAGAACAAAAAAAAAAAAAAAGCAAACAGAGGAAAACGAAAGCTGGAAAGCTGTTGTCAATCGGAAGAAGGAAAAAGCAAGAGGCCAGGGAAATTTAAAGAGAAACAATTAAGTGGGAGAAAATAAAAGAAAAAAAACAGTATGATAGGATAAAAAAATAAGTAAATAAAATAGAAAATGGACATAAAAGCTTAGAAACATGCAGGGAAAAAAGCATAAATAGCATAGAAATATAATTTTATACAATTAAAAAAAAAAACTTTATATTTACATACAGCAAAACACGCCTACAAACGCGAAACAAAATTTAAAACAGCATTTTTTTCTCAGTTATTCATATGCATTTCATGTTTTTTTATAAACACATAATATACCTGAAATAAAACACACACGCACATAGAACAGAAGAGTCTTCTCACTTTCTTCCTCTTTTTTCTTCTTCCCTGGTTGTGTGCATGTGTTTTAGTGTATGTATATTATATGTTAAAAAAGCTAAGAAACATAAATAATTGAGATAAAAGTTTGGTTATTGGAGGTTGAATTCTTCACAGTAATTATTCATCATTTCATAAAAGCACCAGGCCGCACCATGGCACAGTGGTTATGCCTCTGAAAATGGTAGATGGCCGAAGTGTGACGGTCCCGGGTTCGGGTCCCATCGCGCGGCTGTCGATCTAACGGTCTGGAGCAGGGTCGTAGCCAACGGGGGAGGGAGGGGGGTCATAACCCCCCATGAGGAATTTTTTGCCATACAAAATGTATATTGTTCACTACATTATCTCACACGTATACATATATATGAGTTGTAGTAGTCGTTACCCCCCCCCATGAAAAATTTCTGGCTACGTCCCTGGTCTGGAGTTTTGGTAGGTTTTCTCCAGATGTAACGTGAATACGCGTTATACCCCTTAGAAAGTCCTCCTACCAAGGCACCCCCGCCCTGGCAGATCGCCCTAGTGTAGCGTTGCCGTAATCTCACACTCACACATAAAAGCACCCGTATCAACGGAAAAACTATAACTATAGTATGGCATCCAAATAAACATCAATAATGGGTAAAAATAAATAATCAAACACATTTTTTTTTAAATTGTCCTCAAACAAGTAACGCACAGAAAGCAAGAAACACTTGTAAAGTCCGGTTAATTTATTTTTTAAAACGTCATACGAAGTGAATATCATTCAATAGACCTGAAAATCATGCCGATTAAATCGGCTTTCAAACTTAACATATCGCATTAAAATCAGTGCATCCGTTTCTGTGAGTTAGGAAGGATGCTTCCCACAAAGGCTTTAAAGTTCGTGAGTTAGAGGTTATAATCTTACATCCCTTAATAATTCTGATTTTAATCCTAAGTAAACTGAACCATGCTTCTATTTGAAACAAAAACACTAAAATCGTTCCACCCGTTTGAGAGCTACAACGGCAACTGGCAGATTGACGAAGACTTCACCAAACTTATAACACCTTGCTCATATTGCGTCGGGGGATTGAAAACCTTTCATCCTACAACATCATCTTCAATTTTTCCGTGTCTTTAATTTGCAAAATATTTTATCCTATGCCCTCAAAGTTTGCGTCCACTTAACCCTTTGAGGCGCAACCCTTTCCCAATGCTGAAAAAAGGGCAGCCTTTGTCATGTCATCGCTCGACTTAACTACCAGGAAGATAGCGGGCGATCGAAACGTTCATCGCGTGCTACAGATCTAGAGACCCTTTTTTCACGACAGCTGGCTGTGCGGCACAGCCAGCTGTCAAAAAAGGGTCTCTAGATCTGTGGCACGCCATGAACGTTTCGGTCGTCCGCCATCTGTCTGGTAGTTAAGTCGAGCGATGGCCACGGCTGCCCTTTTTTCAGCATTGGGCAAGCTATCCAGCTGTTCTCGCATTCTTCTAATTTTCAGCAGATGTCAGTGCTGTTAAAAATAATCGTGACCATTTTTTTACGGGAAAAAACGTGCTAAAAAGTAAAGGATTCTCGTGGAGCTATGTCACCCGCAACTGTTTTTATAGAAATCAAATCTATTCTTCGTGACTGGCAACAGCCAAAACGTCGGAGTTTGGTGTTCCCAGAGCGGGAACACTGAGCTTTAAAGGATTAAGTGAACATAGCAATCCCCGCATCAGCGTGAAAAATAACACCTTGTCACTTTGGGAGGGTGTGCTGGCATCAACATTTCCCATTCAGAGAGAAAATCCTAACTTTAACAGTTTCGTACCGTTTACTGTTATCGATCCAACTTGGCGGAAGGAGTTAGCATAATTACCCACCGGTGGCTTTTTACGGCTCTTTTAACGTCCAACCATCGGCATCTAACTTCCCAACGGAGGAGAAAATTGCATGAATATCTCTTCTCAGGAAAGTCTGGCTCAAAAATTGGGCGGATTGGCTCTAGCTTTGGAGACTTCAGTCGCACATTGAACCAATATTTATGCTCTCATTCCTGCCAATTTCCTCCCATCCATAAGGACAGACCCAAAGTTAATAAAATCTACGCTGCAACTGTAGTAAGAGTAGGGAAGGAGGAGGAGAGTGAATTCACCGCCGATTACAATTATGTTTTCAAAGAAGTCTTCATAGCTTGTTTTAAAAGATTTTCCATCGTTGTGTTGCAAATGTGATATTCAGTACCCACCACCAGGGTCGGTTTTGCCCAGAACCATTGCTGAGACTTTTTTTAGGGGAGGAGATGTCGATAAACTTCCAAGTCAAATATCGGTTTTTACGAACCTTTTACTTTTTTTCAACTCGATTTGCGTAATTTTACCAAGAGTACCAGAAACAGAAAGTAAATTATCGTTTTCGTTAAAATCAACACCTCCTATATACAGAAAGCCTAACAACTGAAACTTTGACGTCACCACTAGGCCTTCAAGTGATGACGTCATCACAGTTTTACTTTCATAAAGTGAAACTATTTGAATTTTCTGATGAGTGCTACAAATATTAGAAAATATCTTAAGATAAAAATTAAAATACCTTTGTGATACAAAAAAATCCATTATGATCCAGTTCCTTATTATATTACAAATATAGTTAAAATTAAAAACTTGCCCTTTGTCGCAAAATTAAATTTTCTATCTCAAATCATTAAAATGCTGTTGTGCGTGAGTAAACTCACCAGAAATTTTAAATAGTTTTGCTGTATGAAAGTTAAATTGTGATGACGTCATTTTTGAAGGCCTATTAATGACGTGAAAGCTTGGTGCTGACTTAGCAGTTGTTAGGCTTTCTATATGTAGGAGGTGTTGTTAAAATCCGTTCACCAATTTGTCAACTAGTTATCTAATTTTGCGAAGTTTAATAGAATTTTGTGAGTGTTAAGGGGGAGACTCTCCCCCATCTACAACCACCTGTAGAAAGGGCCCTGGTTTTGCTATGCGTGCACACAGGCGACCGAAAAACACGAGAGTGACCAAAAATCTGCTCACTATTTTTATTTCTTCGACTATGCAGTACTTTGTATTGCATTACTGAAACATTACTTCAGTTATTTTTTATGCTGATGCATAATTACATTTCTCTATATTGATATACGTGATTTGATAGTTCAATTCGCGAACACAATAAAGCACGCCAAACATACTTCATGTAAAATAATGGGATAATTTTTGTTAGTTGCTTCATAAGAAAAATTTTATTTTCGTAGTATATGACTACATATTTCTTAGTTTACTGGAAATATTGGCTCAGTAATAAATGCAGGTAGGTGGCCAAACAATACACATATGTGGCCGAACATCTAGAAAGAGTAAGGTGACCAGATTTTGTCAGCTAGAAAAAAGCTTTTTGATGTCAGCTAGAAAAAAGCTTTTTGAAGATTTTTGTCAGCTTTTGATGTCAGAAACGGGGACATGTCCCCGATTCTGACAACAAAACTGGGGACATTTATAATCACTGCAATAATTAACAGTAATTTAATTGAAAAACAATGCAATAATTAAAAAATTGTCCCCAGTTCCATTTTTACATTCTGGGGACAATTTGAAAAACGTCCTGAAAATGGGGACTGTCCCCGGAAAATGGGGACGTTTGATCACCTTCAGAAAGAGCCAAGCCAACGCCTCCTAAATGTAGCAAGCCTTGCAACTCCTTAGTCACCAAGCTTTGACGTCATCACTAGGCCTCCGAAAGTGACGTCATCACAGTGTTTATTTCACAAACTAAAACTGTTTAAAATATCTGGTGAATGCTACAAATATTAGAAAATATCTTAAATTAAATAGTAAAATAAAAATACCTTTCTCATAGAAAATTGTTCATTGCGATATATTTCCTTATCATATTATCTAATTAGTCATGGTTAAAAACTGCGATTTGTCGTAAAATTATATTTTTCATCTCAAATTATTAAAAAATTGCTATTCATGGGTAAATTCACCAGAAATGTTTAATAGTTTTATTTTATGAAAATAAAACTTTCAAGTGCAGACCTATTGATGACGTCAAAGCTTGGTGACGTAGGAGTTGTAAGGCTTTCTATGTACAGGAGGCGTTGGCCAAGCCCACCATTACCAGTCAAATAGAGTATTTTCACGTGACGTCACTGAAATTTTTTTTAGGTCAACTCGGATATTTAGGGATACAAAGCCGCGTTTTCGACCAATGACCATTCTCAAATCAACGAATGTTTGACCAAAAAAAGTTGGTTGCTAAGGTGTGACGTAGTGATAATGACGTACGTGAAAGAGCTCTATTCGGGCAGGCTTTGAGGCGTCAATCGTCAGCTACCATGTCACCGTCAAACAGTTGTAAAAGGCGGGGGTGATGATCTATAAAAGCGCGTTCCACTGGCCGCAGTAGCAGTAGCAGTAGTACACCAGTTGTTAAGGTATCGCACTGTACATTGAGTCAGTGGCGGTTCGTGGGTTATTCAAATGGAGGTTCACAAAACAAATTTCGAAAATTAAATAGGCAGGTACGACGCACCTTACAAATTAAAATAGATTTGCGTTTCCAGCTGTTAAAGGAAAACAATGCACGCAACTGAAAGAAAACATGTCATATTTTATCTTACATTTCGTCACCAAGGCAAGTCTTACATTTCGTCACCAAGATACGTAAAGGTGTTGTCTTGATTCATTTTATTTTAATATTTTTTCAAAGGATAATATTGAAAAATGTCATTGCTTTAGCTCCGAAATATTTATTTTACTCCCATCTTAATTATTGACACTAGTTTATAAAAAAATAGTGTAGTGAAAAATGATAGAAATAAGGAAAATAATAGGAAAGTGAAATAAAAATTAATTAACTAACTGAACGTAACACACCAAGGAAAAAAATGAGAAAGAGATACCGCAAAACAAATGGCGCTGTGCGCACAATGAAAATGTGACGAACGGAATGATATCAGCAGTGCCGTATGTACTTCGCAGCTGTCTCTGCATCTGATCCCAGAGAGAGGTTTAGAAGAAAAATGTTCCGTTAGCTCGAGCGATTGATTAAGGCTGTTCTTCGAAGAAAAGAAACTCTGTTTTTAGTCTTGGTACGCAAATTGAAATAAACTAATAGCACCATGGCCTCCAAAAAAATTTCAGATGATTCTTCATAAGCTGCTTTACACACTGCAATAAGCAATAAAACTGTGCCTTTTGTGATTTTTTCAAAAAAAAATTCTTAAACATGGACCTGAGCCGCAGGATTTTACGAAGAGTGACACGTTTTGTGAAAATTTCCGAATTTTAAGGATTTTTTTCTAAAAATTTTGAAACTGATGCATGTTTATCGTTTATTTCAGTATGTAGTACAGCTTGTAAAGAGACAGTTTCAAAACTTTGAAGTGTCTGACATGATTAGTTTATTTGTACTTATGTACCAAAATCACATGATTTTTCCGAGCTACACCGTTAACCCTTTAACACGCAGTGTTCCCGCTCTGGGAACACCCAAATCTGACGTTCTGACTGTTGCCAGTCACGAAGAATAGATTAGATTTCTATAAAAATAGTTGCGGGTGACATAGCTCCACGAGAACCCTTTACTTTTTAGTACGTCCTTTCCCGTAAAAAAAATGGTCACGATTATTTTTAACAGCACTGACATCTGCTGAAAAATGGAAGAATGCGAGACCAGCTCGATAGATTGCCCAATGCTGAAAAAAGGGCAGCCGTTGCCATCGCTCGACTTAACTACAAGCAAGATGGCGGACGATCGAAACGTTCATCGCGTGCCACAGATCTAGAGACCCTTTTTTGACGACAGCTGGCTGTGCCGATCTTCCGCCATCTTTCTGGTAGTTAAGTCGAGCGATGGCAACGGCTGCCCTTTTTTAAGCATTGGGCAATCTATTCAGCTGTTCTCGCATTCTTGCATTTTTAAGCAGATGCCAGTGTTGTTAAAAATAATCGTGACATTTTTTTTTTTATAGAAATCAAATATATTCTTCGTAACTAGCAACAGTCAAAACGTCAGAGTTTGGTGTTCCCAGAGCGGGAACACTGAGCGTTAAAGGTTTAACACAAAAAAATGTATGAAAGTAGATAGTTATATTTAAAAAAAAAAAATACATACGTCGTCATGTTTATTTAGACAGCAATTATTTCTAAAATCCACTCTCATCTCAACCAGAGTGGAAGCTTATAATAAATACTATGACAACTAATTCCAGTACTAAGAAGAGATAGAGATCCTGTCACTCTCATCAAGATGTCACAATGAATGAACTCTTCTTCCCGAAGAGACGCCTGGATTCAGCTGTTTCATTTCGCGCGTTCCTTTTTTAATCCTGACAGAAATTAGCATAATTATCCATTTAGAAGTTTTACGCTTCCTTTTACGCTCCGCTCTCGCTCTACCTTATCCCCTGACCAGAGAGAGAGTAGGTTGTATAAATTTCTTCGTCAAAACCGTTTGTCACTGGATAAAGACAGAGCGGTTGCTATTTTTAGATGCTAGTATCGCGCGAGTTCTGACAGCGTATCGACCGATTTCTGTTGCCTCTCCACTCTCCCCTCGCTCCCGAAAGAAGACAGCGAGCGCTCTGGCGTTATACTAGTAAAATCTCTATTTATTTCTGTTCCAAACAGTTGAAGCTTGAGGATAGTGACACGGTTTAAATGGATTTGTAAACGAGGAGATTTAATTACCACTTAACATGCATTATATTTTGATGTTAAAACACTAAAAAAAATGCTGTTTAAATGCATTTAGAATAGAGTTTCTTAAACTGTGGCTCGGGACCCCAGTGGCGTAGCCAAGTGGGGGATTAGGGGGGGTCATAACCCCCCCCAGAGGAATTTTTTGCCATACAAAATGTGTATTCTTAACTCCATTATCGCACACACGTATACATATATATGAGTTGCAGTAGTCGTAACCCCACCCCTTGAAAAATTTCTGGCTACGCCACTGCTCGACCCCAATTGGGGTTATAGCAATTTTGACATTTCTTTTACTTCTTATAATAACTTACCGTCAATATCGTCTTTAACAACATTTTCGTCTTTTACCACCATAAAATCAAAGTGTCGATCTCAAATCTAATAAGTAGACCGTGGATTATATGCACTTAAAAAGTGACAAAATATGCACGCAAATATGCATCAAAAAAATATGCCAAAAATCTAAAAATATGCACTAAAAATCTAAAAATAAGCACCAAATAACTGAGAAAATATTCACATATTAACAGAAAATAAAAACTATTTACTTGTAAAAGTATTTTCTATCACTTACCTTGCAATTATGACACATTGTTTTTCTCTGAAACTTCAAAACATCATGAAAGACAGAATGAGAAATTTTTATTCGCAATCTCAGTGATATGAAATATGAATAAAAACTGCTTTCAGTAATTTTTGTTGCAATACACAGCTAAGTGTTTTTCTAAATTTTCAATAATAAGGTTTTGATTTTTATCATCTAAAATCATTTTATATGCTGAAAATTCTCTTTTAACACCAATGAATGTCGCTGGATAATACTTATAATATTCGCTTTGGATGGTTCTACTTTTTCCGGTAATTCACTCCCCTCACCATTAATAAAATTATTTTTTCATTCACTGCCAAAAATCCAGAATTTTTACTTAAAATTCAGTTTCTATCTGATTTCTTCTCCTAATGACTCTGGAATCTTACCAACGCATTTCTGTAGTTTTACAACTTGACTCATTACATCACTCAGAAGCAGATTTTGATATTCTACTTTTTTGATGTCTGATGTTAAGAAATAAAAATGTTTTTTGATTATCGATAGACCTTTTCGGATGGACATATCGCTAAGTATTTCTTCCACAATAAAAAAAGAAAAAGAATCGACGCTGTCCAAAGAATTAACTACATCTTTTGTAGAGTTAGATCTTGTCCAAAATCCGAAATCCACGTCTTCATCAGGGTTGACATGCTTGCTTTCATTCTAGCCATTTGTGAAATTTTAATATATAGGCTGACTTAATTTAAATTGTTGCAAATACACACGAAAAAAATTCAAAGCGTATATGCTATTTTGCTGGGAACCTGAGGTTGTATAAATTTTTCAAAGCGTGGGACATAAAGAGTTAAAGAAAAAAAATACTGAGAGGAAGGTAAAAAAAAAAGTAACAAATTCAAAGCAAAAGAGAAACAAATATGCATCCAACAAAGAAAATGCGTCATTTTGTGCAAAATCTTCAAAAACACCTGAAATATGCAATTGCATACGCAAATATGCGATTGCATATAATCCGCGATCTGCTAATAAGTATTGAAGTAGTTCTTTGTTGTCGGCTGTTTTGTCAAGATTTGGTAATATAATTAAAAAAAATCTGGAGTGACTCCACTCGACTTTCCGAACACTTACGATTAAGATCATTACCAAGCACTTAAATAAATTTTAATCGATGAATAATTCAAACACATATACCAAATTGAAACTCAATCGAATGCACCGTTTAAACGCTTGCGCACTTTCAAGAATTTCTCCCCATATGCCATTATGCCATAACATAAAAGAAAGTTTTGTCGTAGCCCTTTAGGAGAACTATAAGTCCTATACACACCAAAATCAATACCGGTCTTAGGATGGTGGTTTATAACATGTATACCGAATTTGAGCTCAATCGAATGTATCGTTTAAACGCTAGCGCACTTTCAAGAAATTCCCCCCCATAGGCCATAATGTAAAAGAAATCTTTGTCGTAGCCCTGTAGAAAAACTATAAGTCCTATACACACCAAAATCAATACCGGTCTTGCAACGGTGGTTTATAACATGTATACCCAATTTGAGCTCAATCGAATCTACCGTTTAAACGCTAGCGCACTTTCAAGAAATTCCCCCCCATAGGCCATAATGTAAAAGAAATCTTTGTCGTAGCCCTGTAGAAAAACTATAAGTCATATACACACCCAAATCAATACCGGTCTTGCGACGGTGGTTTATAACATGTATACCCAATTTGAGCTCAATCGAATCTACCGTTTAAACGCTAGCGCACTTTCAAGAAATTCCCCCCCCATAGGCCATAATGTAAAAGAAATCTTTGTCGTAGCCCTGTAGAAAAACTATAAGTCCTATACACACCCAAATCAATACCGGTCTTGCGACGGTGGTTTATGACATATATATCCAATTTGAGCTCAATCGAATGCTCCGTTCAGGAGCTATCGTGTTCACTCACATACACACAAACACACATACACACACACACACACATACATACATACATCTCGTAAAAATATCATAAATGGATTCAGAAGCCCTCAAAACGTGTAAAAACACCAAAATCTCGAAGTCGAATTTTTTCATGATTACAATACTTTCCTTACATGGTACATGTTCGGAAAGTAATAAACAGGCACACCCTTTCCATTTATTCTTAATCCTCCCATATGCGCTGCGGGAAGTGGGTTTTCTTAGTAGTGACCTTCCAAGTGGGTACAATTAATGGACAGACTATCATTAACGTTTGAATTACCCAATTAATTGAATTTGTTTTCATATAATTGCATTATATTTTTTTCTTCGTTGCGTTTTTAAAAATTTCACGCTGTTTCATTTCTTAAAGTTAATGACCTAAAACTGCAATAGTACAAGTGAAGAAACTGACAGTTTCACTCCCGCGTTTGTCCGATTTGCACCATGCTCATGGAGTCCCACAAAAATTTCGTAAATATTATGGGGTCCCCCACACTAAAAAGTTTAAGAAACCCTGATTTAGAATGTAAGTGATCTGCGGAATACAACACTGACATTAGTAAAATATTTATTTAAATCTTGGTAGAGTTGAAGCAGGTAGGTACTGACATCTTTTATAAAACCATATAAACATATGGTTTCATAAAAGAGGTCAATAAACTCCTTGCGGTTTTGTCACTGAAAATGTAAGACGGCCGAAGTGTGAAGGTCCCATTGCGCGGCTGTCGATCTAACCAACACCTTCTGGATAAAGAAAGCCTAACAACTCCTACGTCACCAAGCTTTGACGTCAGCATTTGGCCTACAGTTAAATGTTTTATTTTCGTAAAATAAAAGTATAAAAAGTTTCTGGTGAATTTACTCATGAATAACAATATTTTAATAATTTGAGATAAAAAATATAATTTTCTATCAAATGGCAATTTTTAACCATGACTAATTAGATAACAGGGTAAGGAAATAGATCGGAATGAACAATTTTTTATGAGAAAGGTATTTTAATTTTAATTTTTTATTTAAGATATTTTCTAATATTTGTTGCATTCACCAGAAATTTTAAATAATTTTACTTTGTGAAAGTAAAACTGTGATGACGTCATTACTTGAAGGCCTAACGATGACGTCAAAGTTTCAGTTGTTAGGCTTTCTATATGTAGGAGGTGTTGATCTAACGCAGAGGTTCCCAAACTGTGTGCCGCGGCACTCTGGGGTGCCGCGAGCGTTTACCAGGGGTGCCGTGGAGATAATCAAGAAAAGTCTAAGTTTTGGGGGAGTATAATCAAAAAAATTCCTCTGAACCGATATTTCACATAAAAGTTTGCCAATCCCATGATAAAGTAGGCGAAACAAAAATATTTTAGTCGAGAGTTCGGTGTCCAGTTGCCTCTATTTTACAGGAACTCCATGAAATATGGGGAGAGGGGGGGCAAAATTCTATATCCCTTTTCCAAGATAGTGTAATAGTAAGCCCAATAAACATAAAAGAAACAATGGAAAATGTATCCAAACTGCTTCATTCTAACCTTCATATTCATATTGCTTTAAAGGTAACCTGCCCCGAAACGTTTTCAGACTGAGAAGGGTGTCCCGAAATGATTTTTAGCCTGACAAGGGTGCCCCGAAATGTTTTCAGCCTGACAAGGGTGCCGCGAAGTGTTTTTAGCCTGACAAGGTGTCACGGGGGGGGAAAAAGTTTGAGAACCCCTGATCTAACGGTTTGGAGAATGTTTGGTGACGTAGGAGTTGTATGGCTTTTTATATATCTAGGCGGCGTTGGTTGTGCTCATCATTTTACCGGAAAGTGATGCTATTAGGCTGTAACGAAAGTTTCCCGCCACCGCAAACATCGTCAGCACACAGTTCGCGTTGGTGTATTGGCTCATATTTTGTCAAACGATTTTTGGCATTTGAAAGAAAGAGGTTTACTTTATAACACTGTGTTGTGAAATCTATAAAAAATATAGTTATCATTAAAGTATAAGGTGTCTCAAATAGAACTATCCCTCTAGAGGATTAGAACCATCGTTTACTTCCAGTTGTGTTGCAAAAAGTCAGCTACAGAATATCAACGAATTATGAGTACAGCTTTAAGTACTATTGTTATATCATGTGATACTGTGCAGGTATGGTAACGAAAGTTCAAAATCAGTTATCTAAGGGAGTTAGAAGTGAGTTTTTCAGGCAGATATGGCGGAAAACTTTCGTTACAACCTGATACTTTTAACCATAGCTTACAGCTTTTATTAGGAAAATTTTCACCACAACTCTCACACAGTTTTATTTTGCAACAACAGTAACAACATTCGGGTTGCTTTAACATTAAGCCAGCAAAAAGAAATCAGTGGTAAAATATCTTAAAAACGAAGCGTAGTACTTGGAAGGTATGCTCTTAACCCTTCCCAGACACTGCGTCGACAGCTGAGGGCGCAAAAGCACTATCGTAGAGGATGCATGTCCTAATTTAAGCACGTGAAAAAAAAAAAAAATGCTTTTTTTTCGGAAATTCAATAATCAGGATTTTTTATTTATTTAATCGCAAATTTAATCTCTACTACCAACAGAAAAATTATTTAATTCAAGGAGAATTAATTTAATCAGGTCTGAAAGTTCGAATTTATCGCGCCTGATATGAACTGTACTGAACGAATGAAGTCAAGAGATTTCCAAACCTTGCAAAATATCTACAGTATGAATTCTACGATTTAAATGTACATTACATTCAGATATAAAGAATACTTTTAAAAAAGATGGTTTTAATTTCAATAAAAAAAGCCTAGATAAAATATCATTTATCATATAGTTAACACCGATCGCTGCTTCGTAGAAATGGAAATTTTCAGATAGTAAAAAATGCACCAATTTTCAGACGACGTTCATTTACGCATTCTAAATTTTGCTATGATCGAAATCGTTCTATAAAGAGCAAAACATCACACAAAAATAAAGTAGTACAACGGTTGCACCATGCATAGCTATCAGAATTTCAACCCTGAAGTGCCGTTAGGATGCAAGCAGCTCCTTCAGAAATCTATAGGTTGGTTTAAGCTGCAGCTTCAATTGGTTATGTTTTTTAGTTCTATCATGGACTTTTGGTAATACATCCCTTGCTGGAGATGTAAAAGTATGTTTTTTTTAACAAACAAATGCTAAAGCTCTGTGCCGGAAAAGTTAGGACCCTATCATAGAACTCCCACAGTCAAATAACTGGTTGGATATTAGGAGTAACACGTGCTGTGAGCGGAATAAACTGAGAGCAGTTTATTTGCATTTAGAAGAAATAGGTAATGTAGAAATATGACAGTTCAGAACTGTAGATTCAAAGAATAAAAATTTTATGAATGTGTTTAATTGTAGAGGCCGAGCTACATTCAAGGTAGGTGGATATGTAAATTAGTTCTCGTTACTCTTTTTCTGAAAGTCGTTGACAATGCATTATTTGAATTCGAGTCGGCCCAATAATAGGAATTTTTTAAGAGACAACAATTTGAAAACCTGGTTGTAAACTAACGTTTGATCAACATTATGTTTCACCCAATCGATTATCTGTTATAAAGAATTGAAGGAACCAAAGTGAAATTCATCAAAAAAATTACATTACAGCTTTTATTCGGAAAATTTTCAAAAAAGTCATTTATGTTAATCCTTTCCGACCATATATATATATTTGTTTAATATATTGATACCATATATTTGTATCCTCAAATGTGGATTTGTATCCACATTTGAGGATACAAATCCTGAAAGGAGCTTGCAAAGAAAATACTAATAATTTTAAATTTAAAACCATGTTGCATATTTTACAGGAATTAAGTGCAGTTTTTTTTAAATTTTATTACAAACGTAATCTCTTTTACCATAAAAATATTCAAACATATCAATTTTAATGAAATTATTTAGTCAGGTCGAAAAAGGTTAGATTCGCTGTATATGCTCAGTGATTTTCTTTTAATAGGCACATTTCATTTGTTAATCTGAAATATCCGAAGAAGCGAAGTTTGTTGTAAGGGATTTGACTGCGCGCAAAATAATCTCTCAGTACGAACATTTTGCAGTGTAAAAAAGCATCCATCCTTGTAACTTTGTGTGGGTTTGTGTCTTTTAATGCCGGAGAAGGATAAACATAATGTAGCATTTGAAACATGCGTTCTGAGCTATCTTGTGTGAGTGTTTCTAACAAAAGTTAATTTTCACTTCTTTGCCGAGGTAAGGCATTCAGGATGGGATAGCCTGATAGATTCCGAACTAACGGAAATGTACATGATAACGAACACAGAGAACCTTTCACATTTAAATTATTCTTTTTTTCTGCCTGATGGCCGGGTCAGCGACCTACTAGGGCAGGGATGGGCAAACTACGGCCCGCGGGCCAAATCCGGCCCGCCGGAATGTTTTATCCGGCCCGCGGATAGAATTTTAATTTGCCGGTCCGACGGAAATTAAAAAATATATATATTTATTTATTATATATATCCATATTAAGAATTATGAAGATGGCTTGAAAAAACTGCATTTTGAGTTCGAATGCAGATTTCAAGATTTCAGTGCCATTCAAACAGAATTGGATATTTTTACCATGCCTTTCAACGTAAATTGTGAAGCAGTGAGGTCCGATTTGCAGCTTGTATTAATTGAGTTGCAATCTAACAATCACCCTCAAGCAGTTGTTTCTATATATGCCAGAGTTTTACAAATCATTATCGAAAGTAAGTTTCCCAAATTTAATATCTCACCCCCAGAAAATCAGTGCTATGTTTGCTTCATTTTATATATGTGAACAAGAGTCTTTCAACTATGAACCTTAGGAAGAATTCTTTCAGAAGTAGACAGAAACATGAGCATTTAGCCTCTTTCCTTAGAATCAGTGCATCTCACTTCGAACCTCAATATAAGGAACTTTTAAAAATGAAATCGCAATTTCATTCATCTCATCAACATATTTAAATTGTAATACTTGTATATTGTTTTTAAAATTTTAGAAAAATTTATCTTGGCCCACCAAATTTTTGTTTCCAATTTTTGGCCCGCAACCGAAAAAGTTTGCCCATCCCTGTACTAGAGGCTTGATCAGTACGAAGGCGGACAATTTTGGTCATTTCATTATGGGGGGGGGGGGCTATTAGGGAGAGCAACGTTGCCCCCTCTGAGTGGACTCCTAACTTGGAACACATTCCAGATCAGGGACCCGGCACCACCTGAAATAGGCACCCCCAAAGGTATCGTTTGAACATGGAGTACATTGGAACCACGACGGATTTTACTTGCACCCGCTCCCATTAGCATACATGATCCCACAGCAGCCCAGCCGTGAGAGGTCTTCACCCTCCCGAGTTCTCGGGAGGGTGGAGACCTTTTAAAGAAATTATTTAGTCGACCTGACTAAATAGTTTCATTAAAATTGATATGTTTGAATATTTTTATGGTAAAAGAGATTACGTTTGTAATAAAATAAAAAAAAAAACTGCACTTAATTCCTGTAAAATATGCAACATGGTTTTAAATTTAAAATTATTAGTATTTTCTTTGCAATCTCCTTTCAGGATTTGTATCCTCAAATGTGGATATCTGGCCGGAAAGGTCTAACATAAATGAATTTTTTTTGAAAATTTTCCCAGTAAAAGCTGTAATGTAATTTTTTTTTTTTTTGAAAATTTTTTCATGAATTTCACTTCGGTTTCTCCAATTCTTTATAACAGATAATCGATTATGTGAAACATAATGTAGATCGAAAATTAGTTTACAACCAGGTTTTAAAATTGTTGTCTCTTAAAAAATTCCTATTATTTGGCCGACTCGATTTAAAATAATACATTGTCAACGACTTTCAGAAAAAGAGTAACGAGAACTGAATTTACATATCCGCCTACCATGAATGTAGCTCTGACTCTACAATTAAACGCATACATAAATTTCCTATTCTTAGAATCTACAGTTCTGAACTGTCATATTTCTACATTACCTTTTTCTTCTAAATGCAAATAAACTGCTCTCAGTTTATTCCACTCACAACACTTTGCTACTCGTAATATCCAACCAGTTATTTGATTGTGGGCGTTCTATTATAGGGTCCGAACTTTCAGGCCAAGCCGATGCTGCTTCTTACGGGAATGGAGTTAGCGATTAGGCCACTGCGGGAATTATATTATCCTTATAAATTAAAAATCGAATTTGAGAGATTTTTTACCAGAAATTTTCTACAATTTAGTTTTATGTAGGCCAAACATGAAAAATGAGGAAATTAAACAGTCAATTTAGTGTTGTTTAAGTTCATAGTTCTTTTGTTAACTATGAAATGGGCTGTGCCATATCTTTCGTTTAGTACCTAGGAGAAAAATAAATGCGAAGCAGTTTGAAATAGAATGTTATTTGTAATATGAAAACGTAAAAGAAATTTCACTTGAGAATGTATGCAAATTATTTTTTCCTTTATGTTTAGTAGATGAACAAGAAAAAAAAAACTTTTTAGAAAACCAAATGAACTGATAATATGCTCAAAGCTGCGCAAAATGGAATTAGCAGTTATTAAGTTTCTTTTACGTGAAAAGTTGAAAAGAAAGAATGAACAAAAAAAGAATGAATCATTAAAATCTATAATGTTCAAAACTATTGATGCACTAACGTAAAAAAACGTAAAAGTATGGCGTCAGAAACAAGATTTTGTTTCTGGCGCCATTTCAAACAGCATAAGTCCCTTATTTCTTAAAAACAAACCAAACTTACTTTTTTCTTTTCTGTAATTGGAACTCTAATAAACCATCTTTACTTCCAACGATTGCAATTTTCCGAATTAAATTTTTTTATCATCATTTCGTTTTTAAAGTTTTTTTAAAGAAAAAGAAAAAGAAGCATAACTATTCAAATTTATAGAAAATTGTGTTTATTTCTGTTTTTTTTATCTTCCGTAGTTGATTTAATAAGTACATTTTTTCTGCACTTTCCTCATTTAATTAAAACAGACGAGAACAAACTTTAACACACAAAAGTTAAATATTTAAAGTGTAATTTCACTAATTGTAAAATTTTTGTGTCTTGAAATTACGTTGCTTTTCATGCAAAAGTAAATGTAATTACCATAATCTTTTATTTCTATGTCATTAATTTCATTTTTCTTTTTTCTTTTAGGTAAGTCAGTTGGTTATATTTCTTATTTCTGTGGTATAAAAAATGTAAGTAAAGACATTTATGCAATAAGTATAGAAAACCATAAAGTGTACTTTTTTAAATTTACATTATTGGAATGCATTTAATGGCCTCTAGAAATATTTAGAATTCAGAATTGGATTTTGAAACAAATTTTTATTATTTTTACAAGATTGAATTTTATTATGGTATATTTTGCTTCTAAAATATTTTTACTAAACAATAAGACCAGATTTTTATTGTTCTTAAAATAAAACTTTTTATATCAACTAGTTGTCTGCCAGTGGCCGAAATTTGACCGCAGAGCATTAAATTTTTAATTCGAGCGTGAATAAAGTTCTATCAAAGAGCATGCCTCAACATTCCATGTACAGTGGAACCTACTAAAGTGACCACCTTGGCTAAGAGACCATCTGTCTGTAGTGACCACTTTTGTGCAATTTCTCTTTACAACCACCGCACTTTTCTGTGAAGACACTGATTTAATAAGAACTCTATCATATTTTGCTAAATCTAAAGGCAGCTCCAGCGAGTGTGTCATTAGGCCATCTCCCTCTACCGACCTTTGATTTCGCACCTTTCCGTACGATTTCATACATTCAGTTATTGAACAATTTATAGGCTAGTCTGAAAAGTCAAGTGGCCCCCGCGTGCAGCCATCCTCGGCTGAAGGTCCATATGTTCGGAGTTATAAAATCTTAAATCGTCGAATGATTGAACTGTACTTGCTGAGGCGCGGCACTGACCATGTATAAAAACTTGCTGCCTAAATAATTTGACTTTTTTCGAATGATATTCCTTGATATTTATTTACTGTCATCTCAAATGCAGGTATATTTGGAAATTGAGTTTTTTTTTTTTTAAAGGATATGGTTAATTTGTACCAGAATATTTTATAAGTGGAATTAAAATTCTTTTATTGCCTGCGGTTCCTGTTCAAACTTCGCAATCGATAGAATTACGATATACAAGGTCTCCCAAAAAGGTGGTAACAAGATTTAATTCTTTATCTATATTAGAGATAAGTGGGGAGTGTAAATTGGAAAAAAATATAAATTCAAATATATATATATCAATATCAAAATACACTCATATTCAAAATAAGGTCGGAAATAAGACCCCATTATAAAAAATTCCTCTCGTTAATTTTCAAAAAGTTACACTTTCTACATTTGTATACCACCCCCGTACAAAACAATTTCCAGTTAGTAAAATGTGCCACATACACTCATGACGTGACATACAAAATTTGAGAATTATACCTTGAAAAGTGTCAGAGATATGAAGATAAATATAACGCTGACTTATACCACTTTTCCATGATTCTCGAAAGAAAAAAATCACGTCGAATGATCGCATTTCAACAAGGAGGTTTAACTAATGGAGTTGCCAATGTTGCACTACGCAGTGCTAGGAAAGTGAAGTCTGTGCCACGCCCCCTTATCTCACCAAAAGATTGAAGAACGAATAGAGATGCATTGAAAAACGAGTTCCGGAAATTGTTAATAAAAATAATTTAAGAGTTACTAACCAATTTGTTTATCCATTTTACGTTTATGGAAGGTTGTTTACACGTATTAACTCGTTTTTTATTGTATAATATATAATATATAAATTTACAAATTTTCAAATGTATAAATTTACATGTTTGCTTTGCATATCCAATGCTTTGGGGGATGAGGGGGCGTGGTATTTGGCTTCAAAAACGGGGAAGATGGGCTTCTCCATTGTTGAACCTCCATTAGTTGAACCTCCTTGCATTTCAGGGATTGTACAGACGAAAGAAAATCTTTTGATTTCACTCTAGCAATGAGCGTTTACATTCAAAATTATGTAAATCATCTTTCTTTAAATATTTCTCAGAGGCGTTGTATGATGAAAGCCTTAAGTTTAGTACATCACCTCATGAGTGTATGGGGGCACATTTTACTAATTGGGAATTGTTTTGTACGGGCGTCCTATACAAATTTTAAAAGTTTAACGTTTTGTAAATGAATGAGAGGATTTTTTTCTTAGCGGAGTCTTATATAAGACCTTAATTTGAACATTATTTCAATTTACATAGCCCACTTATTTCTAATAGATAAAGAATTAAACCCCATTACCACCTTTTTGGGACGCCCTGTTTATGAACTTGAAGCGCATTCTTGTTCCATTGTATAATAATTTCCATTCCCAAACGTAAATACTAATGTCTCCTTTGTATTTACGTTTTTGATTAGTATAACGATGTAACTAACTTTCAATACTAACTTATATGGTGGCAAACTGTGGTATTATTCGGTTAGCCAGGCGCAAATCCCGCCAACTGGTTTTTCTGGGAAACGTTTAAAGACTACATCTGAAACACTGTCGTTCTCCAAAACAAAGCCGGAAATTTTAATCCGTATACGAAATAGTATTTATATACAGAATTCAATATATATAAAAATATCAACATACTAAAAAGAAATTTGTATGCTTATACAATATTCGCAAGGCATTTTCTAACTATACTCGTAATATTTAGCGATCCCTTATCAAAAATTGCAAACCTTGTGCGACTTTCAACATCTTACTATCGCTTACCCCCCCCCCCTTCCACGTTATCTGGCAAACACATTTGAAAAGATCTTCACCGTGACAGTTCATATCTACAAAACCTGTCCACTTGAATCGATCGGTCTCAATAAGCTCTATGAGCATGCAAAAGAATCTCTCTTTAAGTTGTGAGTTAACACAGAATAGAAAGGACCTACAGCGCTGGTGTCGGTTAGAGATGAGTTCGGGCTCATTTTTTGAAGCCCGAGCCCGAAGACTTTTAATCCGAGCCCGCCCGAGCCCGAATAATAATAATAATAATAATAATAATAATCTGCTCAAGAGTGGCTCAAAACACACTGTTTCATCTTTAAAAAAAAAAAAAAAAAAAAAAAACTCTAAACAAAGAATCCAAGGATTACGGAGAATTTTATTTTCAATATCATAATTATTATGGATTTGTGGAAATATTAGTAAGAAAACCTGCACTCTTTCGAACTTTTATAGGATAATCTTCATTAAAAATGTGTTGTGACAAACTCATAATGTGTTGTGATGTAATGTAATAACATGTTGTGGCAAACTCATGAGAGCTGTTCGCCGCCTATTTTGTTTACGTTGGAGCGAGAGTAGTCTATAAAAGAGATGACGGAAGGCAGTTACTCGTTGCGCCACGCTTAGGTGATGTAATAAGTAATTATTCTTTTAGTTAAAAAAAGAGTGTGAGCGAGCACGAGGTGTTCGAGTTGTTATTTTAATTACTGTGAATTTGTTTGGTTTAGCGTGAGCAGACGCCGTTACGTTTGCTTTTGTTGTTATTCTTAAGAGAAGTGAGGGAGATGCAGCCCCGTAAGGCTCACTCAGAATGTGTTGATAATTACATTTTGCCCCGAGCATATTTTTCTTATGTATCGTCTAAAATCAATACTTGTCTGCGTTTCTAAAGTACTACCCAGACAGCACATAAGCTTAAATCAAGCTTGACATTTGGCTTGGCAATGCAAGCTTGGCCTAAGCTGGATTTTAGCTTTAAAAGTGCGCAGTGATGGCGCCATCTGTGAAAGAGAATGGACATTAATTGTCTAGCGTCCTCAAATTTGCTGAAAGTTCGTAAAAGATGTGTTTTATTTTATTACCAGTGCCATATTACCGGCAGGGCAAACGGGGTAACTGCCCTGGGCCTACAGATTTTAGGGCCCAAAAATCTTACATCTTACACTTTTGTAATTTTAAAATAAAATTACAAAGGATAAAAAAAATTCAGAAGTTAAATAATTTTTTAATTATAAAGTATGAACAATGAAAATAATTCAGATTTACATTTGTATAAATTAATTTAAACTTATTTTTAATTCTTCGAAATGCTCTATATCGATATAGCATACCAATATGTAGGGAAATAACCATATTTCTAAAGAGAATTTTAGCGTTAAAAAATAGCAAAATTTTTCAATTATTTGTTATTTTAACCCATTTATGCCTAGTGTCCCTTTTTTGCGACGGCATTTTCGCTAGTAGTCGAAAACGTTATTTATTTTTCCTAGCCTTTATTCATGAGTACTGAGCCTCAACTCTACAAAATATTTTAACATGACCAAGTAGGATGTTGATATTTCGATTTTTATGCATAATGATTTTAAAAGAAATCATCCCTTGTTCAAGAAGTGGACATCAGAAATATATCTATTATTTCTGTTATGAATAAAAATCGAAGAAAGTCGCAAAAATATCCAGGCACAAATGGGTTAAGAAATATTTACAAAAATGACTAAAGTGTTTGTATTCCATACATGTTAGCAACTGTGATATAGCATTTCGAAGTAACGTTTAACAATCTGTTTCTTTGATTTCAGATTACTTAACACAAAATTTGTGTTAAGTAAGTAAACCCATTCTATATTTCCAAATATGGAAATTCTTCAAAATAAAATACAATTATACTATGAAATTGATTTCAAAATCAATCGTTTGTCTCGATTTTGGCCAGCAGTATTGCTCAATGATGAGTGTTGCGATATTGAAAGTTTTAAAACGTGTCCTGCTTTTAAGTTTATATTATGATTATTTCCCTATTAGTAGAGTCTATAAATCACACATAACATTATTTAAATTTTGATTCATCCCATGGAAAAATAAAAGAAACTTATCAGCTTCGCCCATACTTATCGATCTGGCATGACAACAGTCATTTCAAACTTTAGTCATAACTGCCTGAGGCAATAATGGCCGAGCGGTTAGCACGCGTTCCTTCCAGCTGAAAAGTTCCCGGGATCGAACCCAGCCGTCGACGTTTGATGGAACAGATTAAAATAACTTAAAATTTCAGCATAGTGGGGGAAAATGCGCGGAAAAATAAAGTATGTGGAGCGCGTTCGCCAGCGGGCGCCCCGTGTATTTAGAAAATATTTTTTAAGCTTGAAATGTCAAGCTTAATGCAAGCTCGGCAAGTGTAAACTAGAATACTTGATTCAAGCTTGCATCAAGTTTACACGCTTGAAATTTTCAAGCTTATTGACTTGATAAATCAAGCTTGCTGCAAGTTTGATGCAAGTTTGCTGTGCTGTCTGGGTAGAACCCTATTACAAAATATATAAAGGATTATTATTGTTACTTATTATTATTAGTATAACGATAACAATGAATTTGTGAGTTCATTATTATTATTCGCTAAAGAGGGACAGATTTATAATGATTTACAAAAAAAAAAAAAAAAAAATCGAATTACAGTTGCACATGTATAAGTCTTACCTATATTTTCCTTAAATAACTATAGTAATGACACCAGACTGAATTTTCATCTTGAAACAGTGTATGACTAATATTGCCATATCAATAGAAAACAAAGTATTTGAAAATTTTCAATCATTTATTTCAACACATACAGTAAATGCAGTCGGAAAATTCAATAAATAAATTTAAAAAATGAAAGACAGAAAATTTGAATTTCATTTGCTTAAGAAAGTACTAAATTGCTATCTATTAACAGCGCTTCATAATCCCTGCGTCGTACCTATTTGTCTCCCTTGTTCAATTATACTGGGAAGTCTAACATAAACTATAAATGTGCCGTACTTACCTTCCATGTTCCATAAGACACTTCTTTGGAATCGAAATCGATATTAAAATTGCCTACTGAAACTGCTTTACAATCTTCGACAGGCAGTGGCGGCTCGTCATTAAGGGCCAGAGGGGCCTGGCCCCACCGACTAAGCACCGTCTAAATCAAAGTATCTTCCTATTATGTAAGGCAGTTCTTTCAATAATTTACCTTCATTAAAAAAATACACGCGTTTTACTCTATTTTAATACTATCCTTTAAAAAACGCACTTGAAAAAGCGATAGTTATACGATTTTCCCCCTACCTAAACCATGCTTGGGCCATGGTCTGGCCTGCCCTGAATGGGGCGTCTCTTCTCCGTTCGCCGGGTTGACATATTTGGCCTTGAGCACAAAGCCATACTGACGCGGAATTAACTTGGCTTCCAAACGGCTTATTTGGCGCTGCCTTCTGGGCCCAGATGTTCGGGCCCTCGCACGGTGATCTACACGACCGTACGGGGAAATTTCGGCAATCGGTAGCTATTGGCGAAATTTTCCGCTTAGGAGGAAATCATTTTTTATTTGCGTGATCGTATTTTTGCAGTGCAGTCAGATATTTTTCTGTTTTGTTTTCTTGATTTACGAAAAGCGATGTATGAATGTATTTTTTATAAATGTTATTTATTTTAAAATAATTAAATCATCTAAAAATTATGAGCAGGCAACTATAAAGAACATAAATATTAAATATTTAAATGTGGCTTTTTGTTTAGTAATAAAGTAAACTTTTCAATTTAACATAACTACGTAAAAAATAGCAAAAGTTGTATAGTAAATTCGATAATTATTTATCATTTGAGAAATTTTAAATACTTACGCTGTGTGAACGTGGGGATAGATTGTTCTATATGTATATATATTTTCGCGATTTTAATTGGCAATATTTTTTTTTGGGGGGGGGGCCACCACTGAAACGGGTCACAAGCCGCCACTGTCGACAGGCATATTCTAACTGTACTTCACTTTTATTTGAACTAATATACACACCTAATTAATAACTAATATACAAACCTAATAATATTCCAACTAAATAAAAAGTAGGGTTAGGCAATTTCTCGACAAATTACAAATTGGGTTCTGTTTTGTTGACTTATTTTTAGGCGCCAAACTTAGCATAAATCACCAAAAATGGTCAACCTTCGGGACTTTTTCACATTTTATTACACTTCCGCTAACTAGCAACCTTTGAAAAGTGATTCTCCATTTCTCCACGCAGACAAAAATCCTTGCCTAAAATTAATAGCAATCAAGTGCTAACAAGGAATTTGGAAGATAAGATATACTAATTTTGAATTACAGCAAAAATTTAAGGAACCAAATATGGATAAAAAGGCCTCTCAGAAGGCCAAATTTCAGATATGGAAATGCGAACCTAACAAAGAAATTCATATTTCACATGTCAGATGGAAATAAAATTAAAAATAATCTGTTCTTTTAGTAAGCATGGCATCCACAGTCTGTGTATTTTTTTGATCTTGCATTTCTGACGTGAAAATCTGTCATAACTTTGATTATAGCTTAAGTTCGATTCTTTACTTGAATAAATGGTGTTCAGACTGACGGACAGAGAAAAAACAATCTGCCAACTCCTCAACTTTTTAAGTCTTAGAAAATTTGTTGGAAAGTGATCAAAAGAGTTGTTTAATTCGAATCCAGGCATCGAGCATGATGAAAAAAATACTGCGAACCAAATAAACCCTTTAAAAATCTCAACATTCGCATGATATCTACTGTTGCAAAAATACTTTAAGGAATTATTCGTGTCAAGTTTTATACTTCCCGAATCTTCGTCGCCCTTTGGTTCGCTAATTCCTCTGGCTCGAAAGGAAGCGTTCTCCCCTGAAATATATTGGGAAATTTTCCAGTAGTTGTGTTCACAAGTAAGAGAGATATGAGGCTTATTAGCATACGAATGCCTGCAGAAACGCATCTAAAGTCTGAAACTAGTCTTTTCAATTAAACTTGTAAGGCGTCCAGAAGTCAGTAAAAGGATGGCATTTGTTTGGGCCTTTCCCTTGCTTCTGTGGACTTTCCTCCTTTTTGGAAACTATAAAAGAGAATGGTAAAATGACGAACTCTGGGCCTAATCCAAGTTCATCGCAGTAATAACAAATGACGTGTTACAGGCGTACAATTTTGCTGCTGAATGCGCCGAAGGCTTTTGTTCGAAATGCTAATGTATATTCGGAGTATCAAAATTTGAACTCATGTCTAAAAAAAAAAAAAAAAGAAAGAAAGAAAAGAAAAACTCGGCTGTTCGAGCCTCGTCAGGGGGAGACCCCCTGAAGCCCCCTCATTTTGTAGTTTCATTATTGCCATATTAAAACGATATTAATTACGACGATTGAAAACGATATATGTCATTTTATCTCTCATCTTTCGTGTATTTCGCCTGGTAACCCTATGTTGAAATTTTTATAATTGTAACCTATTTATAGAAAATACACGTGATGCCTATTCTACAGCTTACGAAATAGTACAACAATAGATTACAGCTGTTGTGAACTAATAGTATTTAAATATATGTAAAATTATGTCGCATTTTTGGGACAGATTTTTCGGACAATTTTCAAAGGGGGTGAGAGATAAAATGACATAGTCATTAAAAATACATGTGATGCATATTCTACAGCTTACGAAATATTGTAACAATAGATGAAAGCTGTTGTGAACTAATAGTATTTAAATATATGTAAAATTATGCCGCTTTTTTGGGACACATTTTTCGGACAATTTTCAATAAAGGGTGTGAAAGGGAAAAACATTTACTTTCAAATGTTATCAACCTCAAATAAGTCCGAATTCTTTTCGAAGTAAAACTGATATTATTAAATTGTATTGTATTGCATTTTGAGGCAAACCTACACGAGAGGTGTCGACTAGGTAGGGTGCCTCGGGCCGAAAACTTTCTAACGCATATTCACGTTACATCTGGATACCCAATAACTCCACAGGATTAGATGGATAGTCGCGCAGTAGGCCAAAACACGGGACCTTCACACTTCAACCATCTGGCATATTGAGTGTGTTTGAAATTATTAAAATTACTCTGCAAACCTTTTATACACGCTCCTATAAGATCTATGTAATTAAAAACTGTCACATGTTAGCCTTGAGTTTTTGATTAAGGATATATCTCTTTCCTTTTCTCATTCTTACACAGGACATAAGTACATCTGAATCTCATATTTTACTTTCTCTTTTTTTGTTATTTGCTTCACCGAAATCTTAGAAAAGCTTTTACATATGAAAAAGACATGCACCTGAAATTAGCTACCGTTGTACGCAAAAAGTTTGATAAGGAAGGATACATTCGGAAACTTTCGTACACGCAATTATAAAACTACTAATTTTTTTTCCAAATTGTTTGACGCGCGTTGATTATATTTAATCGCTTTTTTCGAATGTCAGAAACTATCAGAAGGCTTTTCTGGCTCGCCTTACTGACCTCATCCGAACTAAATGCACTATTATAGTCTATACATTCATTTTGGCTGCTTTCCAGGCTCATAAGTCGAAATTATCATTTTGTATGTATCAATAGCTAAGTGCGTGTAAAAAGTTCAGTTCGCTTCTATCTATCGGAGATTAACGGTGTTATTCGAAAAAATCATGTGATTTTGGTACATAATTACAAATAAACTAATTATGCCAGGCACTTCAAAATTTTGAAACTGTCTCTTTACAACCTGTATTACATACTGCGAAGACACGCCAATCTGTATCAGTTTCAATACTTTTAGAAAAAAATTCTTAAAAATCGGAAATTTTCGCAAAGCGTGTCACTCTTCGAAAAATCTTCAGCTAAAATCCATGTTTAAGAATTTTTTCTGAAAATTTCACAAAAGCCACAGCGTTTTCGCTTATCGCAGTGTGTAAAACAGCTTATGAAGAACCATCTGGAATTTTTTGCAGACCATGGTGCTATTAGTTTATTTCAATTTGTGTACCAAGACTAAAAACAGAGTTCTTTTTTTTCGAAGAACAGCCTTAATAAAATTGGGAAATATAAAACACGTTTTTTTTTTGGGGGGGAAACCTTGAAATTTTCTAGGTCAAAGAAGCGGAAATTATGTTTTGAAGTTATAAGGTTAGACGTACTAAATCACGCCGACCGAGTTGTATGGTGGGTAACGCACCGTACTCCGGTTTCGGGATCAATTCCCGGCGGCCGGGGTTCGATCCCCGTCAGGTTGTGGTTGTCATGTCCGTCCCTTCATAGGGGGCAACGTTGGTAGGTGCCCCCATAATAAAGTGGCCAACACCTTCGTTCCGTTGTAAGGGACAATGCCTAATCGGCAAAGTATCCGCTCCCGCCCGTTAGAAAAAAAAAAAAAAAAAACGTACTAAAGCACAAGAAACCTGAAATAATGTAATGAGCAGAAAGCAGATCAGAATTAACGAGAAATCTCACTTAGGAAAGATAAAAACGAGAACCATCGTTTCACGGTGAGAAAGCGTAAAGAAATAAACTCCTTTTTGAAATAATAATGGTGAAATTATTTTTCTTTCCTTAATTTTACCAAATATTGTGTCAAACTAAACAAAGTAAATTTTCTTTAGTCGTTAAACTTTTACAGACCGAATTGATATCCAGGCATAATGTAAATCCCTTTTTTTCATATTTTGTCTTCTAATGCATTAACTAAAGGATATTAGTCATTTAAACGGAAATAAGGGGGGGTATTGCATACAATTTTCACTAAGTCTCCAATTGGGAGCATGGTTCATTTCTGACTACACTTTTACACTACTTTCAAAAACTGAATATACTGATGGGTAGTTTAAATAATCAGTGAAGTATTGAGAATGAACGGAAGATTTATGTTTAAATTTAAGGAAAGATATAAATTTTGTAGGGAGTGGAGTGTATCAAGATATAGCTCTGTTAAAATGTATAAAAAATGGCTATTTCATGATTTCTTGGTCCAGTTTCCCACTCATGATAGAAATGTAACTTCTATTTCAAAAAATCAAGCATATCGTTTAACTATTTCTACACAGGAAAGGACAAATAATAGGGAAAGTGTTTTATTTTCATAACCTCGTTTACAAGTGGAAATTAACAATAAGTGTTCAAAGTTGCGTCCATCAGTATTGATATAAGCTTGACAGCGTCGGTCCAGAGGTTGGCGAACACTGTCAAAGATACCAGGAATTTCACGCACACGTGCAGCAACGACGGATAATCGAGCAGCGATGTCTTCATCGGAGTCTACTGGAGTGGCATAAACTTCATTCTTCAAATGCTCCTATAAAGAGAAATCGAGGGGCGTCCAAATCGGGAGACCGGGGTGTCCGAGAGATAGATCCACCTCGTCCAATCCATCGCTTGTCAAATGTCCCATTCAAGTACTGATGAACATCTCGTTTGAAGTGGGCTGGCGCCCCATCATGCTGAAACCGTTCTAGTGGTGAATGGACGAAAACTGAAACGATAATGGCCTCTCTTCCCCAAATCAACGCCGACTGGCCATCTATCGGCTACGGAAGTACCTACCAACTCCGTTTCTCCTCCTGCCTCTGTTCTTTCCTGTGTTTGTGCTTCGACGCTTCACTTTTGATCCTACATTCCTGTACAAAATGTGATTGTTACGGTGTCCTGTACCAGCCGTCAAAGTTTGTACCAGGAATTAGCAGTCACCCTGTATTCTTCATTAGTTGTTGTTGTCAATGTACCTTCTAGATTGTGCCGACGCAGGCGCGTAGCCAGGAAAATTTTTCGGGGGGGGGGATATGCGCCTGGAAAATATTTCGGGGGGGGGATATGAACTTATATCTATATAAATAGACGGTATTGCATCACTAATCCAAACATTTCGGGGGGGGATATATCCCGATATCCCCCCCTGGCTACGCCTCTGTGTCGACGCACTGATAAAATGCGCCGTATTGGCAAATCAGGTGTCTTCTAACGTGTGCGTAACATTCGGATTTTTTTTTAATTATTTAATTTGCCAGTGTGATTTGTCGTATCTGTGCGTCGCCAAGATTAAGAATGCGCCAAGTGTAGTGCCTATAAAAACTATTGAGGTAATTTATGATAAAATCAACAGGGCATTTAAGTTTACTTTGATATTATTTTAAGAATGTTTAGGGGAAAGACGAGCAGCTAATAAAGATAATTCTTAGACCGAATAAACAATTTAGAACAAATTTTAAACGCTAAGTTAAAAATTAAAACATTTTCTTTCAAAGAACTTCACTTTTGCGAGAAATTTACTTAGTCAGGCAGTACAAACTTCGTAGTGATGGTTCGCCTTAGAGTTAAATTGTTAAAAAAGAGTCAAAATTTTGTATATCTCAATGTTTAACCGTCATTTTGACTGACCTTCTGAAGCATGCTGTCGTAAAACTAGTCCTATTAGCTCTTTCAGATCGTGGCACAAAAATTATCCATACTCAAAAATTTACTCATGAAAAGTTTTCATTTTATTTTTTTTTCTTTAGTTACAAAATTAATCTTTCTTATGAAAAGAAGAAATTAATACACAGGTAAATTATTTAATTCAGGTTCTGAAAGGTTTAATATAATCCAACAAAGTTGATTCGCACCTTACTGTAATAGACTTAACATCAGTAGTTTTCATAGGGCACCAAAGAGCTTTCTGTTACATAGAACATGTTAGGAAGCGTTTTATGGTACATGCATTTGGCATTCATCTACCTCCAACCGTATGCAATATTTTTACATGAAACGCGTTGGAAAATGTTTTATGGCGCATGCATTTGGCATTCATCTACCTCCAGCCGTATGCAAGAAATAAAACACATACGCCCCCTCCCCCACCACCAAAAGGAAAAAAAAAATTAAATGCAAATGTTAAAAACCAGCCTTAGCTCATACAATATTCTGACTGGTCAGAAGAACTAAAATAGTTTTTAGAGATAACAAGCATCAGGTCCGTACCCAGAAAAAAAAATTTTTTTTTGGGGGGGGGGGACCAAAAGGTGAAAAAGGCTAAATTTTTCACAAAAAGGCAACATTGTTTTGCTAACAAAATTTTAAATTTCTGGGGGTGTGTGAACCGGACCCCCTGGTCCCCCCACCCTGGGTACGGCCTTCTCAAGCATACAAGCTTGATGGTTGACATTTATCAATATCAAAGCAAGCAAGGGTACATGCGCTTAGGCTTAATCCGTCGACAATTAAACAGTGATTAAAAAGAGAAATGTGCTACGGATTAAGGGTGGTCAATATCATATTTTCGTTTAAACCTCACTATTATAAGTTAAGCGGTGGATTAAATGTCTGGCGAAGATTTTTTTTAAAAATGCTCTTTTTCCATTGACAGTTATTAAAACGAATCTCTCAGGACGGTTTAATAAATAATAGCATAATCCAATACTGTCTCCCACATTATAGTATGAAGAAAAGATTTATTGTCTCCTCGGTCAGAGAAACACTATTTTTTTTCCCCCTTTCTTTGCCAAGAAGACGCATTCAGCGTAAGTGCAAAACTGGATTAGGAATACAAATCAGACGTATACAGCGTTTTGGTTGTGTGATAGATTTATTTCACTCATAACTGCTCTGGCGAAAAAGCATATCGAAATTGGATGAGTAAACGGATAAGGGATTGGTCGATAATGCGCTCTCTTTTTGCTAAAAATAGTCTCTTATTTGGAGTTGTGTGTTTGTGTTTGAGCGAGTAGTAACATTTTTTTATTCCACGTTATCCCCGTGGGGTCGACTAAAGCATTTACGAAGATTGGAACAAGAAAAAATGAATCAAATTTGTTTCGCTTTTGTATGAAGTAAGGGAAATAAGAAAATCTCGTAAACGCGCGACTTTGAAATTCCGATTTTTACTACTGTTGATTTAACGCTTTAATTCTATGCACAGTGCTTTCCGCCATGCCAGTCAGGAAGGTGCTTAGCATACAGTGGAGCAAATATTAATTTTTATTATAAATAAAACTATTTTCATTTTCTGGTTCTTAAAAGTCTCTTTTTTTTTCCTTTCTCTCATAAAAGTAATTTATTGAAACAATATTGTTTGAATATTTAATGCCCAGACATAAATATCAAGCGCGTTTCCAGTAAAATGTTCATTTTATTTTAGAGAAAATTCTTCCTAGGAATAACCCTTTATTTATAATTCCTTGTACGAAGTAAAGGAAATATTGGTAATCAACAAAAATTTTGGTATTAAGATTTTGATTGGAAAATTGATGTCAACCATTCATAAATTTACTTTTACAAGTTTTTGTATGACGCCCCAAAGTATGTATATACACTCTGTCTCGAAGAAAAATAATATAATATTATACAGATAAAAAATGACACTGCTAGCTATAATACCTTTCATGTATTTCCAGAAATGATTCAGATACATTCTTTAAATTGATTTATCTGGAATTATTATCAAAAGAATTAGAAAATAAGTAAAATCTTTGTAATTTCTTTTTAAGGCATCTGCCTACGTGCGGAGCACTTAAAAAAAAGCAAAATTTTGATGAGTTAAGGCATTTTTATTTGAAAGTCCATAGAAAATGACAGAAATAATAATTTATTTTACAAAATTTTCATAACTTTTTTTTTTAGATTTTTTTTTTTAGAAGAAAATTTTAGCAAAACTTCATACTTTCCCCAACTGCAGTACACTGCATTCATCTCAATATTTAGTAACTTCCTTCGCACAGTGTACTTCTATGACATTTTTCTGTGTTTTGTACCCAAAAGTTTTATTGTATTTTAAAATGTCACTGAAATATATTTCCAATTATGTACAAAAGCGTTGAAATTTTTGAGAGAAAATTCAATTTTTTTGTCTAAAAATACCTATAAACTTATTAATTTCATACATATAACTTAACTTTTTCTACAATACACAATACACATCAATAGAATGTTTATGTAAAATTTCATTTAGATCTTTAAAACTCTTAGAGTAGTTACAATTATCGTGACGCAAGGTAACAAAAAACACAGTTTTCCAGAAAACGCATTTAAAGATTTTATTGTCACATCGATGTTTAACCGGAAGTTACATTCAAGGAGCAGTATATTCCTTTCTATTTATCGTGAAAACAAGAGTAAAAACAGTGTTGGAATCTTAACAATATGCTCTTTCAAATAAAACAATTTTAAAAAATAGATTTTCAGACGTAGGCAGATGATACCTTAATATGTAATATCACCTGTTCTATAAATACAGTCATCTTCTGTATTTATTTAACTTAATTTAATTTAATTAAGTATTATTATTTTTTTATTCTGAAAATGTTGTTTTCAGCGGACAACTATTTATTTACATTTCTTAAAAGTATTTTTCATCTGTTGTTCTTTTATTGGTTTGGAATAATTTTTCCCACTTGTTTTCGATTGAAAAAAACGACATTTTTATAAATTTGACAAAGTGCCTGGATATAAAGAGATCTTGAAAGAGAAGATCATCAAAGATTTGGATTTAAAACTTAAAAGTAAATAATGAAAGATATATCCAAGATTGTAAAAAGATCTTTAAAAAGTGTTTCCAGAATTTTGCTAAGAAAATGGTGACTAGTAGTCTAGTATGGAAAGACCTGGTCAGAAAAGAATTATACATCCATGAACGATAACAGAATCATTCTAAGCATGACATCTAGGGAAAATATTTCATTTCAGAAAAATTGCATCCAAATTTGGAGTGTCAAAAAATGCCATAAGCACAAGAATATCGGAATCTAAAGGAATGACTTTCAAGAAAATGTTGATATCGCAAAATATTGGGTTGGCAACAAAGTAATTGCGTTTTTCCGTATGTCAATATTTCGCCTGGCCAAAACTACTGAAGTTAATTATGCGAAATTCGGCACGTACGTGAGTTCTTCAACATAGGTGCTAGATCAGAGAGCATTTTCCAAAATTCGTAATCTTAGGGGGGGTAAGGGGCCAAAAAGTTCTTTTCACATATCCCGCGTGATCTCAAATAAATATAGAGATATCCGTGAAATTCTTTCTGTACAGCAGTCACGAATACCTAAAAATTAATTTCAGGACATTTTTAATATTGTCCTCTAAGGAGGATAGAAGCGAAAAAAGGGGGAGGGTGGCCATCTTTTATGGACGAAGAAAAATACTGCCAGTGAAATTCTTACTTTAAAATGTAACAAATATGAATCGTATGTTCAGGCACAGCTTACTTGTAATTAAAAACGTGTTGAAAACTTATTTGCTTGAATTTTATACAAGAAAACACAATTACTTTGTTGCCAACCCAATAGCAATAGTAGAAATGAATTGCAATGTTCTTGAATTTCTTGATCACAGCTTTTGTATTAAGACAGCAGATCGAAAATTCTATTATGCTTGAAATAATTAAAATGTACGCTTTGAGCTGTTTTATTAGGGTATCGAATTGCATTCGGTTACATTTTCTTTACAAAATTCTATTGTGTTTAAAATAATTTAAATGTTTAGAATTAGTGATGTAACGGATATCAATTTGGCCAGATACCGGATACCGAATATCCGGAGGCAGTATTTTTCTTCTTTTTTTGTTTTATTTTTACTAGTTTTCTTAGATCATTGAGCTATTACTTTTTCTTTAAATTGTCTCATTAGTTTCTCATTCATTCAGTTTCAAATCAGAAATTTTTTGGGGATTGTTTCCATGAATTTAGTACCAGTTTTACTGCAATTAAAGTCATACAAATAACAATGTCATGGATGTTCTCCCTCAGGAGTTAGATAGCGATCTTAAAAGATCAATTCTCAAAAGAAGAACATCTCCATTCAACTGTTGGAAAATCAATGTAACAAATTTCCTTACTTTATCAAAATTAGGGTGGGGAGGGGGGACATTTTCTCACCAGCCAGCAGTACTACAGCAAGTAAACTATTCCCATAAGCAGGGTCAATTTATGGTGGAATAAAAGGTAACCAAATTCTTTCAAAGATTTAAAAGCAGTGTTTTGTACAATAATTTCTTCCAGTAATAATTTACTCCAATCTTAAAAAGACAAAAGTACTTAATTTTTTTTCCTTTTTCTATACATGATAAAAATACATTCTAAAAAGTATTGAAAACACAATATTTTCACAAAATTTGTTTTTTCGCATTTTTTATTATTGCAGTTTTTAGAATTTATTCATTTATTATGTTTGTTTATGTTATTTCTCTGTATATAATTTTAGGCCGTATATACCGCCGGGTATTTTTAATATCCGGCTACTGCCAATTATCCGGCATAATGGCCGGATACAGTATGCTTGCCGGATATCCGTTGCCTCCCTATTTAAAATTATATGCTTTGAGCTTTTGTATTAGAATGCCTAATTGCATTCTGCTGCTTTTTCTGAATTTCAGCTTTTGCATTAAGTGCAAATCAAAAATTCCATCTGGTTTAATTTGTCAAAAGGTACTGAAAATTTAACTGCAGTAAATTCAGATTATAATATTTACTTCTGGGTTTGATTCTCAGTCTATATTTGCTTGACTGCGGTTTTGTTTTTAAAATATTATTACAGTAAACAGAAAGTAAAATCTGTCCTTTTGTGTTCGATTTATAACAATATTTTGTGGTATTAAAAGCTATAAGAATTATAGTAGTAGTTTTATTTGTTGGTGTTTTTCATAATTAGTTAATCTAGAAAACGTAATAGCTTTTATTTTCTATGCTTACAACATCGTTTTTGTACTGGAGTAGATAATATTTTTTTTTTTTTTAACTGTCGGGATTTTTCAAAATGTCCCTCTACAAAACCCCGGTTTATTCCAAAATCGCCCTTTGCATCTTTTATTTTGATCAATCGAGATCTCATTTTGACTAGTTCTGTGGTGAAATCATTTACTTGCAAGATATTTTTTTTTAAATAAACATTTTATGCATTTCGAATGAAATATGCATACGCGTCGTAAAGCGTCTGAAAATTTTTGCTATCTTGCAAGAAATTTTTCAAACGCCACCTGATTGTTTATGTCACTGAAAAATAATTTAAAGATGACATCATACCACTTAAAACTAATATTTCTAGGTTTTATAGCAACTATAACCTATAGGTATAGCGCTATTATAGTGTTAAAGTGGAAGAATTTAAGAAATGGTTTTCACAATAGCAAATACATCACATAAAAAAAAGCATAGCTGAAAGTTTCGCAAGAAGTTCAGCTCATTCTCTCCCTCACGCAAAAAGGGTCCAAAATATTCATTTTTCAATTTTAATTTTATTTGAAACCTTAGTTTTTTCTGATTATTTTGACATCCATTTCATGCATTTATTTCAACTAAATACGAAGATACACGTAAAAAAGCGTTTTGAAAGTTTTATATTTCAACACAATAAGATATCTTTAGGGTGCGTTTTCTCAAAACGTATTTTTTTACAAACTATCCTAACAAAATTTCTATGATTCATATCTTCACAAAACTTTGTAGTTATAACAGGCATCAGTATCTATAGAATGAATTAATATTAAAAGCGAAGTAGGGAGAGTTTTGAAGGTTTTAACAGAAATATAAGGGGGAAAAAGTGAGATTTTTTTTAAATCTGAATTTAAAATTCAATTTAAAAATTCTTAATTTAAAAATATTTCTTAAATATTAATTCATTCTATAAAATATATATTTTAATTTATTTTGGAACATACATTTTGTTTAAATGTGTATTTTAAATTGACCTATCTTACGGATAGTGACCCGCACTGTTGAAATATATGTATATAGTTAAAATTAAATTTTTTTTGAAACACCTGTGAAAGGTAATGGAGTTTTGTCTGAAGCTTTAGGACTTGTTATACTTTATTATTATACAAAACATTTCATATTTCTGTGAGTATTTTGACCATAAAATGTGAAATTTCGTGACGTTAAAAAAGTATTTAGATAAAAGCAGCTTTCTTTCTTATTTGTCTAAAATTTTTTGTTCCACGCATTTTACATCCTAGAGACATTATATATTTTTTATTTATTAAAATAATGTTTTCTTTAGGAAGAAAAAATATGTTTTTTTTTCTCTAATTAATTAAACGCGCTAAAAAACTAATTAAAAATATGTCTTTCACCTATTACTGCAAAATTAATTTAGTAATTTATCTTTTCACACTGCGTGCGTTGAAGAGAGGCTCCGTGGTATAGAAGAGATAATTAATTACTTTCACTAAAAATGTACACTGAAATTGAGGGCCAAATAAATAAATAAACAAATAAAAAATTCACAAAAAATATATCGCCATTCTTGACTATGGTTGGCACGATTTTGAGCACAATTTAAACCAGCGGTTCCTAACCTTTTAGCATTTACTACTAAATTGCTTCTGAACAGGACAACCAATATGGTTCACTGTAAACTTACTCGAAACTATTAAAATGGGTCAATTCAGCCAATTTTACTAATTGTATCGTGAACCGTATTTGCAGAATCGACGTTTAAAAACGTAGAAAAATATTTTGCTTTTTTTCCCCACTGTTTCATTGCTTGAAACGAGCCATCAAACCTAGGTACCCTAACACAATTGCATACCTGCCAACTCTTTCGGGTTTTCCGGAAGATTTTCCTCCACTATCTTTAGGCAGTTTTGCGCCTCGTTAAAAATTTGGATTGATTTTAAGCTTAAATTGCTAAGAAAAAATTAGTGGTGGAAAATCTTCCGGAAAATCCGGAAGAGTTGGCAGGTATGCATTTGATATCCTTTTTGAGGGTTTTCTTTATGCTCTTTGTAAATATGCGATTATTTTTTGTGTGAGATGACTTCAGAAAGCCAACCGGATTGTAAGGTGGGTAAAGCACTACCGTACTACGGTTTCGGGTTCAACTGCCGGCCTGCGAGGTTCAATCCCCGACTGAGCGTGGATGTCGTTGTGTCCGTCCCTTCACGGGGGGCAACGTTGGTCCTACTAGGTGCCCCCATAATACAGTGACCAACAACCTCCAAGGCATGGTTAAGTCCCGCCATTTGGGGGGGGGGGGGGAAGGCTTCAGAAATGAGGGAAGAAGAAACTTTAGAATTGGGGGATGTTTTTTACTAAGATTTCGAACTTTTTCATTCTATCAATGGTAGCGTGAAAACGGTTGAAGATAGACCAGGAGATTTATGTTGATTTGCTCTTCATGTGATCACCTCCTAAAGTATTTTAAATGCGTTTGAATCACTCTGTATATATGTGTTTTTGTGTGTGGAATTTCTGCTTGTGAAAACAGAACCTATCATTATTATTCAAAAATATTAGTGTCCATTTAGAACTTGAAAATATATTTTAGTCTTGCTTGAAAGAAAAAAAAAAGCAGAAAAAAAGAAGAAAAAAAGAGTAAGAGTAATTTTATTTTATCGGATTTAAATGAAGGGTAATTATATTTATAAAATTATATTTGTTTTGCTATAAATGCTACATCATACTGTGGTGTATACTATTTCATTTCGTCAATACCATTAAAAAAGTCGTATTTAACATTTGTATTTATTTTCCAGTTATAAGTAATAGAGAAAGAAGTAAGGCGATTATCAATGGCATTAAACATAAATTTTCCACAAAGAAATCTTAATAAAGGTTTTGTGATTTTTGAATAACACTGCTATATTCTTATATAGTTTCAAAATTTTTCAGTTATACATTTAAATTGCTCAATGTTCTTTAAAATAATTTGACTTTATTTGTTCCATGATTTGAGAAAACAAAAAAAGTGTATAAATTAAATAAAGTATCGCTAAATATTTAATAAAGCTTGAGAACTGAAAGAATCGTTGAGTTCAAGATGATCATGTAGTACCAAATATACCTTTAGGTAAGACTACGACATGTTGTGAATGGTAAAATTTCAATTTTTTTTTCAAAATTATTGCTAACATAAATAATAGATTTATGATTTTTTCTGTAATTTATGCTGAAAGTAAATGTTTAAAGAAGAGGTTTGTTGTATGCGAATAGGTTGGCAACTCTGCCCTTTGCATAAGTGTGTTGAATAAATTTCTCAAAAAACTAACTATATCTTTTGAAAGTGCTCACATATCAAGTTCCGAAATTGTTAAAGTTGATCATTTAAAATCATTAGAACATTTTGAGAATATTGCCAGATTCATCCAATAAATTTCTAGTAAATGGTAAACAGTATGTAAGACAATCAAATTTCTTTGTGTGAAGTTAACTGCTTAAGCACCGGAACAAAAGTATGAGGGGATATTTTTGAACATATCTATCAAAGGAAAATAAATATGAAGAACGGGAAGTATTTTCTTGCTCGCCGAAATAAATCATCTCTTGAAATAATATATTTTTCAAGCTCTTTTTTCGGAAGCAAATAGTCTTGGAACTGTCTAGTAAAAAGTATGTCTGGAATCTTCAAAGCTATTCTTGAGCTTTTGAAATGCATGCAGAGTATCAAAGTGACAGAACTGTGTAATCTAGCCAAAGATGTAACAATGAGCTTTTTCTACTTAGTGAACACGAGGGTTAGAGACATTTTCTACGCTTCTTCTCCTTCCTTTCTTTCCTTTCTCCCTTTCTTTTTTTTTCCCCTTCAGTATTTCCCTTTTCTTGTACTCCACATTATACTGTATCATGTATTAAAGGTTAGCAGTTGCGATGTAATTTCAAGGTGTGATTTCAGAACCATGAGGAAAATTTAAATTATAAAGTTATTTTTTCATTTGGAAACTGATTCTTCGAGAAAAAAATCTTATAGAATCTGTAGAATAATTTGAAAAAAAAAGCATCATTTAAAGTACATATTCTTAATAACATAATTAAATAATTTTCAAGAGTATAGTTAATTAAAAAATAAAATACTAAACAGAATCAATTTCTGCATGACTTCCATGCTTATTTTATGTATGAGAGTGCTTTTCAATGGTGTTTATCGGAGAATTTTAACCAAAAGCAGTATTTTAAAAAATTCTTACATAAATTAGTTTAAAATATTTAAAAGACTTTGGGCCTATAATGTCATAATTTGCAATCACGAAATTTCAAAGAGTATTTTCATAGCCCTCTTTTGAGTATGTTATTCATTTTGTTTTTTTTCACTCTGCAGGCGAGATTTCTGACTAAAAAAGGTAAACCACTGTGGTAAAACATTGCACTTCGTATTCGTAATTCTTTATTAGTGTAAATAACAAAAACATTTTAAAAAATGTAACAGGTGAAATTAATTAACAAAAAGTTTGTAAAGGAACAAGCATAAAAAATATATTTTAGAAAGCGATCGTGTGGGGTTCCATCGTTCTTTAGCTGCAAAAAAAGCTATTACGGTTAGAAATTAAAGTTATGCGTAAAACGTCATATTGAGATGTGGTGTGACATAATAGATTGAAGAGTTTTTTGCAAAAAGGAGCTAAGTCCAATTTTTTGATTTTGGGAAAAACTTTTTTAAAATGTTTGGGGATTAGCACAAACTAATGAGACATCCAGCTGCATGTCTTGAGTAAAGCAAAACAATACATGTAACTCCCGTAGGATGAAAGTACCTCCTACGTGCAGTAAACTCTTCAAATGCAAACTACATAGTTGAACAGAAATCGCATCAAACAAGGCGCATAATGTGGTCTTACAATCACCAGCTACTAACCCCTGTTTACATCGCACTTGAGAGACAAGAAAAATACGCGATGTACCAACTCCTCCCAGATATACAGTGCCTGGGAACAGAAACTTTTAAGTCAAACTAGGTCTACTAGAATGACACCATCACACATTTATTTTCACAAAGTAAAACTATTCAAAGTTCGTGGTGAATTGACTCCCGCATAAAACATTTTAATGATTTAAGATAGAAAATTTAATTTTACGACGAATAGGAAATTTTAACTATCATTAATTATGTAATATGGTGTAGGAATAGATCATAATAAATTATTTTTTATCAGAAAGGTATTATAATTTTTATCTTCAACTTAACATATTTTTTAAAGTTTGTATCATTCACCAGAAAATTTAAGTAGTTTTTCTTTGTTAAAATAAAAATACTGACGTGTGACGACATAATCTTAGATGACCTAGTGATGACGTAAAAGCTTCTGTTCTCAGGCCTTCTACATCTGGGAGGTGCTGGGTGCATCCGATACCGCGATACGTCACTGCCTCCTAGATACAGAAAGCCTAAGCGCTGAAGCTTTGTCGTCATCACAAGTAATGACATCACCACACTTTCATTCTCACAAAGTAAAACTATTTCAGATTTCTGGTGAATGCTACAAATATTAAAAAGTATCTTAAGTGAAAGATAAAAATTAATATACGTTCGTGACACAAAACAATTCATTGTGATTTACTCCCTTATTTCATTATATAATTCGTTACAGTTAAAAACTGCTCTTTTTTATAAAATTAATTTTTCTATCTCAATTCATTAAAATGTTGTTATGAGGGAGTAAATTCACCAGAAATTTCGAATAGTTTTACTTTATGAAATTTAATCTGTAATGACGTCACGTTTAGAAGGCCAACTGATGACGTAGAGGCTTGGTGACGTAGCAGTGGTTAGGCTTTCTATATCTAGGAGGCAGTGGATATGTCCGCGGGGTGATAGGATATTGTAAAAAGTTTTATTTTCACATGAAACTATAAAATTAGCCGTGTTAAATACCGGATATTTAACCCCTTCTGCCCTGACATTCTAATATATGAACACATCTTTTCATTACTCTATATTCTTCATTTTCAAGAATTTTAACACCAAAACCTAGTGCCCTACTAATAACACATGCAAGAATAACAGAACGTTATAAGTTTCGCCCTGTAGATGGCTTATTTCCAGCAGAGAAGATAATGGACGTGTCAAGCCATTTGAAGCCAAAAGTTAAATGCATCTTTTTGAATGCACGAATGAATGCATGTATGCAATCAAGATGCATGAGAAGTGTGAAGTAGTAAAATTGCTTTTTTAATTTTGCGCAATTATAGCCTCGTGTCCTATTAATAGAACATTTTAAAATTAGATTGGTAATTGTCTGAATGTTACAATATTTCATATTTAAGATAGCTACTTACAGTTCAGCATATCTAACCACATACCGATTTTTTTATCTGCTTGCTCTATTCAAAATTCAGGGCCGAAGGGGTTAAGCAAAAAGCAACTTAAACTATGAAGAGAGAGAAATTACATCTATAATTAGTTTTATTTGCAAATATACTTATGTATTCACACTTTTCACGTTCTGCTTAAAAATATATTTGGAGACAGAAAAAGTGCCATGTGCGAATGCGCGCTATCGAGGAGCGATACAACGAGGGGTTTCTTACCAACGCCTCCTAGATATAGAAAGCCTTACATCTGCCACGTCACTAGGCCTGCGGAAGTGACGTCATCGCAGTTTTAACTTCACAAAGTAAAACTATTTGAAATTTCTGGTGAATTCTACAAATATTTGAAAAAATCTTGCATTAAACATTAAAATTAAAATACCTTATTATACAAAATTACTCATTATAATGCTTTTCCTTCTCACATTATCTAATTAGTCATGGTTAAAATCTGCCATTTGTCATAAAATTATGTTTTTTTATCAAATTATTAAAATATTGCTATTCATGGTAAATTCACGAGAAATTTTTAGTAGTTTTATTTTAAGAAAATAAAACTTTTAAATGTAGGCCTTGTGATGACGTCAAAGCTTGGTGACGTAGTAGTTGTAAGGCTTTCTCTATCTAGGAGGCGTTGTTCTTACTGACTACTAATGTAAGACGTCTTATTGTTTTAACCTTACTGCATGTGCGAATGGTAGACTACTTTTACTACTGAAATAGGGTGGACTTATTGTACTACATGAAACGAACATTTGGCTATGCATTTTTTTTTTTATGCGCGTGGTTGTACAAAGTTTTTATCTATAGCCTAAATGCTTAATCGTTCCCTACTAACTTCTCCACCCCCATTTCAAAAATAAATAAATAATAACTATATATGTTAGCACTTAGCACACAGAACGCAAATTTTAAGTTACTCTTTGAATCCGATAGCACTCTACTGCAGGTATCCGTCGCAAAGTTGACAACCTTATCATTGCTAGCATCATAAGACGCTTGTTGTGCCCACAGATGAGCGCTCTAACAAGCAGAATTAGCAACAGTCGTAGGATTTCAGGTGTGCAGGCTTCCACTTCTGCGGTTCTGGAACAATACCTTAACATCCGGGCTTTCCTTTTTGTCACGCGATCTCCGCAGCCACAATGCCTCCGTCGAAAACTGCAACGGAGGTTGAGGGATCGTGGGCTCTTTCCTATTTTTAAAATCGCCCCACATTCGTTACATAGCTGCGAGTATTTTAATAATTTGAGGAGGTTCTTCTTCTTAGGTTGTCTCGGTCTAGCTGTCTGTCTTGCATACATACTGCACGGACATAAAAATAGCTTGATTGAAAAAATAGTAGACATTTTTATTTTTATCCGTAAATTTCATGACATAATGAAGATTAACAGACCCAAAACAGTTGTCGACGATGTATTGCATGTGATTTATAATACATTTTGCTTATTCAACTTTATGGTTTGCAAGTTCTTCCATCGCACCACTTCTTAATACTCATTTTGCAGATTGCATGCCTCATCTCTTGAGATTATCCTTACAAGTGTACTCTAGAGATGAGTTCAGCCTCATTTATTAAAGCCCGAACTACATTATTTAAGCCGAAAGCCCGATCCCGAAATTTCAACTAACAGATCGATAAAAGTCAATGACTCGATTGATAGAAACTACGGTATTTATGTATTATCCCGGCGGTCATCTCCGCGAAACGATTTTTGCGTCAAATGTGCTGGCAAACTGTTGCCAAACGCATTTCTAACGATGAATTATTTCATATGTCCGGCATTTATCTTGGCGAAAAATTGCTCGAATTGGCGGACCGCGCCGGAATAATACCTAAGTACCGAATCGACTTATATAATACGCTAACGTATGCGGTACCAAAATCGACGATATATCCACTCTGCGAACGGCTAGATGTAGTGCATTAACAATAACGCATGTGCGAAAATCCAAATGAACAGTTCAATGACGTTCAATGGAGCAAGCCTATGTCACGCAGTAGCAAGATTACAAAATAACAATAATGAATCTTCAACAAAAATGGAAGATCTTTCGGATTTTCCCACAGCTTTGAAATATTGAATTGACAATACTGGGAGCAGTAATCGCCCATCTAAAGAATATCACCCTGCAGTGGTCTAAAGCACATTTTAGCCATTGGCTGTTTCAATATTGGCTTTTAGGATGACGCTTAAAATGTGTACTAAGCCTAACCTAAATAAATTGAATGACAAATACTGTTAAAACCAGCGAGATATAATAGGATAAGAAGTCGTTGGTTAAAACAAAGTAACATGATTTTCATTGAAATGAGACCAGAAATTGAGTAAACACTGCACCGAGTATAAAGAACAGTAAGGTATGGGACGGCAAAGCTGGCCGCCCCCCCGGCTAGTATCCTAAATTTTGGCCGTGTCTGTTCACAGTCAGTGAGATGATGTAACAAACGTGTCTATGGTAGAAGAAAAAACTTGTCTCGAAATAATCCCACGTCAGTGTTGATGTTATGGACATCAAAACTAAAGCCAGAAATGTCTGCTATTTCGGTATCCAGGCAAGCTTTAGATTTGCTGTGGCCAGATCGCCAGTGGCGACTGTGGAATTATTCCCGGCGACTTATGAAATGGTCTGTCTATAGCCACACCTAACGACCTGTAAAATGGACCCTTTTGTAAGCTAGAGCGCAATACTAGGGATGAGTACCGAACCTAAAGAAGAATATTTCCAAATCGACGACGTGCGTCACAGAACAAACATCTCTGTTGCAGAGCAATTTTCATCGAGGAAAAAGGAGGAAGAAGTGAACGGGGAAACAATACAATGAAATTTGGATCTGGTAGAGGAGTACCAAAAATTATGGCCGCTAACAATATAAAAATAGCCACTGACCTTTGTGGAGTCACTGTCCAATGGCTACTATGGGATTTTTTTAATCTGAAGCTTTATCCAAGAAACAATTTCACCATTCCCACTAATACAGGTGCTCATGTGTAGTGTGCCAATGTGTTATTAAATAATAACTGAATAAAATAATATTATAAACAAGTAATTAAAAACAACATCTATCCTTTGATTTCTTTTTATTTGGACTTCGAGTGTGTAGTCGTCCGCGAAACTGCTGTTTTACAGTTGATGCGACCCCGGGCTGAAAAGTTTGGAGACCCCTGAGCTAGATAATGCAATCGCACTCTTTGATCTCGATTGTATAACCCGTGTCGCCTTGGCACAAATTTTTATTTCAACACATGTTAAAGGAGGGCTTTCCCTTCTCTCTCCGTACATATTGTTTTCAGCTGCAAAAAAATGTTTGGCTGCTACCCAGTACTGTATTTAACCTTTATTCAGATTATTTTTTATAATCTTTTTGGACTTTTTTTTCAACTGTAAGCATATCGCTTTTTCTCTTGGAAAATTTTCTTCGGTGTAAAAAAAAAAAAAAAAAAACTCTTCTCCACTTACACCTTCACACTACATGATTTTCGGTGTAACTGATCGATTTGGACGAAGTACATAAAACTCTGCTTTCAAAAAAAGCTCTTCTAAAAGATTCACGCACAGAAAAAAAAAAACTCAAAATTCTACGGTCGGTAATTAAATAAAGCGTTTTCTTCTTTGAACAATCTTTTTGTTTCTTTTTTCGATTTGTGTTAACATTTTACTCTCTATGAGCTGTTTGCTGCTGGAAGAATAACGTTTGGGGATCATTCTCAAAAAAAAAAAAAAATGCCGCAGATCATGCTTCTTGTTCTTCATGACATTCACCTTTTTCTGTTGTTGCTACTGACCAATTCCACGTTCGATATCCCGCCGCTCTTCGAATACAGTACCCACTGAAATTTTGGAAGACAACTGTGTTTCAACTCCACCCAGTCTAGAATATAACATGACTACATATACGGTGGCGCAGTGCAAGCATATTAGTTTATTTTTTAAAAACAATATATCATTTCTGGTGATGGTGTTTTCTGCTTGTTAATTCAAATTTGGCAAAATGCTCTTATTTCTTTATTTTTAGGCCTGACACTTGCCGATTAGTCATTCGCCACTACAACGGCCCAAAGTATTGGCCATTTAACCCTTTGAAGCGCAACCCTTTCCCAATGCTGAAAAAAGGGCAGCCGTTGCCATCGCTCGACTTAACTACCAGCAAGTTCATAGCGTGCCACAGATCTAGAGATCCTTTTTTGACGACAGCTGGCTGTGCACGTCTAAGATGTGTCTTCAGCTGTTCTCGCATTCTTCAATTTTTCAGAAGATGTCAGTACTGTTAAAAATAATCGTGACCATTCTTTTACAGGAAATGGCGTGCTAAAAAGTAAAGGATTCTCGTGGAGCTATGTCACCCGCAACTATTTTTTATAGACATCAAATCTATTCTTCGTGATTGGCAACAGTCAAAAGTCAGAGTTTGGTGTTCCCAGAGCGGGAACACTGCGCATTAAAGGGTTAATTATTGGGACACGCAGTAGGTGGCTAACGCTCCCCCCTATGAAGGTACCGACAAATTAACAACCAAGACCAAACCGGGAATCGAACACCCATCAATGATGTGACAGAATGGTTCGTTAGCCTCTACACAACCTGGGTGTCAGTTTGGTGGAATGTTACTCTCTTACAATGGGTTTACTGAGATATTTAGCGGTCGTCCATAAAATAACGCCATCCTATCCCTGGAGAAGGATGTAGAGATGGCCAATGATTCGATGAGTCGAATCAGTGATTCGAATCTTGGTACTGAGTGGCTCAGTCTTTACACTCACTCTCTACTGATTCGAATCTCAAGCCTTCAAGGGAAATACATTCCAAGTGCGAAGGGAAGAAAAACTTATTTTCCCTTTGCCGTTCCCAGAGATTTTCCCTTACTCTTTCAACTTTTTTCGACACTTTACGACTCTTTTCGACTCTTTACGACTCTGAGTCGATAGATGATTTGAAACAGTAAATGAGTGGGTGTGGGTGAGTTGGTCACTGAGTTGGTGCAGCAACGAATCTTTACTGATTCAGTGTTTCGCTCTGTTTCGGTGATTGTATACTATCGTTGAGATTCGTTAGTTTTTCGAATCTTCTATCGACTCAGAGTCGAAAGGAGCCGAAAAGAGTTGAAAGGATGTTTCATTTAATTGGAGGGGTTTTTTCGAATCTTCTATCGACTCAGAGTCGAAAGGAGTAGAAAAGAGTTGAAAGGATGTTTCATTTAATAAGTCTTTTTTTCGAATCTTTGGTGTTTCATTTCTTGGTTAGTGGTCGGATTTAAAGTTTTATCTGTCTGTGGGTGTGGAGTGGGTCGAACATCGTTTGCTGTTGGCGGGGGGCATAGGCGTTACTTCCTAAGGGCAAGACGGGTCAATCTCCCCCCCGAAAAAAAAATTAAGAAAATCCCTCCTTCCAACTTGTCTGGCTGATTTAATATTTGTTTAATAAAAAAAAAAAAAAAAAAAAAAAAAAAAAAAAAAAACGGAACGTTAAGTTTACATGGTGGCGGATTTTCATGTGAAGGGAAATAGAATGAAATAAAGGTTAGGATTGTGCTTGTCACTTTTAATGAAGGATACAGGGGCGGTATTAAGCGCTCTCACAAAAGGACTTTGCAGTAAGCAAAATAACATTTCGCTTTATTGAAGCAGATTTCGTTTTTTTTTTTACCTTGTTTTTCGTTTAAGGGGAATGATTTTATTTTCTTTCGTAATTCAGAGAAATACAAAATAGGGTCTAAAGCAGTGGCGTAGTTAGTGTTATTGACAGTGGCGTAGCCAGGATTTTATTTCGGGGTGGGCTGGGTATCAAATTTAAAGATAAAGTTCAATTGTAAGCTAAGTAAAGGGTCCCATTTTTTTTTGGGGGGGGAGCAGCCCCTCAGTAGGACTGGGCCAAAAATCGACATATCGGTTTTATTTCAACATCAAATATCCGATATTCCCATTTTAATTTCAGTGAAATCTCGAATTCGATAAAGGGCAAAAATACAGGCCGGCCAGGGGCGTAGCCAGAAATTTTTCATGGGGGAGGGTATGACTACTGCAACTCATATATATGTATACGTGTGTATGATAATGTAGTGAAGAATATACATTTTGTATGGCAAAAAATTCCTCATGGGGGGTTATGACCCCCCTAACCCCCCCCTTGGCTACGCCTCTGAGGCCGGCGATAAGAAAATCGTTGAGATCAATACCAGCTTGTGATGCTTTTGCTACTGCTTTCTCTCGGAAAGCTTCTTCTTCTCTCATCGCAGAAAAAACAGCTCCATGGTTTATTAGTCTAATTACCATAATTAATTAACGTATATCTCGGAACCTATCCACCGGAGCGCGTTTTTATTGATTATCGACCCCCCCTAGACTCAACACCCCACCGATACTTAAAATTTCGAATGCTTTGACACCAAACTTAACCTTTTAATCTTACAGGCCCAGGGGGTCATACGAAGCTCCCCTATAATTTTCAATTTGGGCATTTTAAACACTAGCCTCCTCCGACGGCATCTCCAAAGTCTGGAAACCATCCCAGAGCCAATTTCTACATGTTTTCAGTCCTTTTAAGCCTCAATCATGGTTAATTAGTCTAATTACCATAATTAATTAACGTATATCTCGGAAACTATCCATCGGAGCGCGTTTTTATTGATTCTCGACCCCCCCCTTAGGAACTCCCATCGTTGCATAAAATTTCGAATACTTTGACACCAAACTTAACCTTTTAATCTTACAGGCCCAGGGGGTCATACGAAGCTCCCCTGTATTTTCATTTCGGGCAGTTTAAACACTAGTTTTACTGGAGCAAGGAGAGAGAGATGCTAACTGCCCGAGAACTCAGCGGAGAAGAAACCCGATGAATGGGTGAAGGGTGTTTAAATAGTACGGCTTTCGGCGCAGAGAGAGGGAAAATTTCTTTAGTTGTTTTATTGATTCAAGATTCGAATCATCGAAGTAGTGAGTGAGTCGAGATTCGAATCAGTAAAATGAGTCGAACCGCCCATCTCTAGAAGGATGCGCTGTTAGTGTCACTCAAATAATGCACGTGAAAAGCAACGCCTCCTAGATATAAAAAACCTTACAACTCCTGCGTCCCCAAGCTTTGACGTCATCAGTACGCTTGCATTATGTATTACGGAAAAGTTTTACTTTCACGAAATAAAACTATTAAAAATTTCTGGTGATTGCCACAAATATTAGAAAATATCTTAAATTAAACATTAAAATTAGCATACCTTTCTCATAGAAAATTATTCATTGTGATCTACTTCCTTATCATATTATCTAATTAGTCATGGTTAAAAACTGCCATTTGTCGTAAAATTATATCTTTTATCTCAAATTATTGAAATATTAAAACTTTCTCTGGATAAAAATTAACACTCTGTCTGTCCCCAATGTATCAAACCTTCATTTCTTGACAGTAGGTATTTTTTTTTTTATGCTAAGCCTACACGAGGGTGATCCGCCAACAATAGAGGGGGGAGTGCCTTGGGCGAAGGACTTTTTAAGGGGTTTTAACGCATATTCACAATAGTTATTTTTTAGGAATAGCCGTTGTCTTGAAGTTGGTCCCGAGGGCAACCACTGCCTCCCAGACATAGAAAGCCTAACCACTGCTACGTCACCAATCCTCTACGTCATCAATTGGCCTTCTAAAGGTGACGTCATCACAGATTAAATTTCATAAAGTAAAACTATTCGAAATTTCTGGTGAATTTACTCTATCATAACAACATTTTAATGAATTGACATAGAAAAATTAATATTACAAAAAAGAGCAGTTTTTAACTGTAATTAATTATATAATGTAATAAGGGAGTAAATCACAATGAATTGTTTTGTGTCACGAACGTATTTTAATTTTTATCTTTCACCTAAGATACTTTTTAATATTTGTAGCATTCACCAGAAATCGGAAATAGTTTTACTTTATGAGAATGAAAGTGTGGTGACGTCATTACTCGAAGGCCTAATGATGACGTCAAAGCTTCGGCGCTCAGGCTTTCTGTATCTAGGTGGCAGTGGGGCAACACATTTGAGGTTTCCGCTGCCATTCAATCCACTTGCGTGAAATCGTCCGTAGAAATGGATTGTAAGATGTGTGAAATTAGATCATCCGTTCTCTCGCATATTCGACTGTCTCCAAAATTATGTAGTCGGTTATTGTTGCAGTACGAGATACACATTCATAAAATGGACTGCATACTAACTTGAGATAGCGCTTGCTAATGGCTAGCCATTTTCATTCATGCACAGTTGGCTTCAGGGATTTGCATACATTATCCGTGCCTTTTATTCCACTTGAAATCACCCAAGGACTCAATGCACAATGGTGAGTGAAAGTGGGACAAGCCATTTCCTACATATCTGTGAGTTTAACTAGAAAAACTTCTCTCAACAGATGCCCTGGAAACAGTTTATAAAAAGAGTATTGAATATAGCAAATTATCGATGTCAAAACATCTAAATTATTTATCTTGAAATATCGGTATATCGATACCCATACATGAATTGTGTTCATTTTCTCTACAGCCGATGACTGGCACAGGATGCAGGGCAAAGGCAAAAATAAGGATGTTTCGTTTCTTACTTTTTTGGTACATAATGCAGACGTAGGCCAAGACCGCACTGCATGTATGGGGCTGACTTAGTTCGATTAGATAAGTAACTTATTCCAGGCACGCTTTGACCATTGTGAAATTGACTACGAGAGTAATTTATGTAGTAAATGCAGTGGCGTAGCCAAGGGGGTGGGATAGGGGGTCACAACCTCCCTTGAGAATTTTTTTGCCATACAAAAGGGATAATCTTCACTCCCTTATCACACGCACGTATAGATATATGTGAGTTGCAGTATTCGTATCCCCCCCACTATGAAAAATTTCTGGCTACGCCTCTGGGTAAATGGACTAAATTTTTTATGGATACGCTGATGGCATTTTATCCGTGGATGGATGGTAGAAGCAGGTGATAAAAATTCACGGACAGATTGTTGATCACTGTAAATAAAAAAAAAAGTGTTAGACACCTACTTCCATTAATGATCGAGAAAAATAGATTTATAGAAAAGCTTATTCTATATGATATGTTTAATATGTTATGAATATTAGTCCTTAAAGCAGCTTGTTTCTACAGAGATATAAAAATAATTCATGAGATGATAGAGGTTTTGTTTTTTTTTTTTTTATATAAATGGGCATATGTACTTTTTATCGTTTCACGAAATTAATATCCGACGACATTCATTCACTGGCACGAAACAGAATTGCGGAAAACACCTCTCCCTTGGAAAGAAAAACTCCATGCTAGGCACCAGTGGCGTAGCCAAGGTAGGGGTTAGAGGGGTCACAACCCCCCACCACCCATGAGAAATTTTTTGCCATACAAAATGCATATTCTTAACTCCCTCATCACACTCATCTATACATCTATATGAGTTGAAGTAGTTGTAAACACCACCCCCCCTCAAAAAAAAAAAAAAATTTCTGGCTACGCCACTGCTAGACACACAATACCATTTTCTCCGTACTTCAAAACTCGCAGTTGAATGTAGCCGTGACCTTCGCAACTAAGGCCTGCTGGCTTAAGGAATACGTCATCCTAAGTAGGCCGATTTAGGTATAAATTGAAAATTCGTAAAATAAAATTAAAATTCTGGTTGCTTATCATCATTTTACCAAATTTATCAGTGCTTATAAACATATCTTCAGAACAAAATTTAAAATTATATATATATATAAGTATTAAACATTGGAGCTGCAATCATAATTTCTAAATGCATTTTTAGTGTCATATTTAATCCGTAATCAATAATAAATAAAGATAAATGTAAGAAATAATAAATTTTATAAACTGATGATAAGAATACCACAATCATAATATTGCGATACAACTTTTAATTTTACGTTTAAATTCGGCCTACATAGGATGATTCAATATTTGAGCCAGCAGGCCTTGTTTGCGAAGGTCACGATGTAGCACGATCATCGACAAGTGGTAGACGGGCGAAATAGTGTCAGCCTCTCAAAGTTAAATACTCAAACCCCTTTTAATGTTCAGCTACATAAACGCTCTCTAAGAACAAATCCTAATTCGTAGAAGTGAATAAAAACCGAAATTTTATTTTCATAAGAGAAAACTGTTTAAAAATTCTGGTGGAAGCGGTAAATATTAGAACATGTTTGAAGTTAAGATAATTAAAATAATTTTCTGGTATGAAATAACACATTACGATCCATTTCCTTATCATATTTTTTATATGATCAATGGTGGTAAAAATCCCTATTTCTCGTAAGATTAAATTTCCTGTCTCAAATTACCTAATGTTATTGTGCGTGAATAAATCTGCAGAAATTTTGAACAGTTTTACTTCCTGAAACTAAAACATTACGACGAGCGGTGACAACGAAAATTTGGCGATTTTAGAGCGCAGCGCCATCTTTCACTTAGTTCTCACAGAAAACGCCGATCATCGTCCTATACAGGGTGCGAATTGACGGGGGGGGGATGCCGGTGATCGTCCCTGGCTGAAGAATGTAATATCCCTGGCTAGAGAAATATTAATGGATCCCTGCCAGGGATACTATTTATCCCCTGCTGAAGAAATATTAAACTGGTGAGTGAAGATTTTGGGATTCAGATTGGGAAGTCAAGAAGTCAAAATGAAGGTGGCATGTTATCGTTTGTTACTATACTCTAAAGCGACTGCCTTAAAATTTCGTCTCTTTTCTAAGCTAAAAACCCTCAAGGGTGGCCTGCAATACAGGTACATTGTATGTAGCTTGTGTATCTGTGATTCCATAGAACAAACAATCTATGACTTTTGTTTGAATATAAGTCAGTTCCCACACGTGTCGGAGACTGCATTTGTCAAGTAATATCATGTGAGGGAAGCATTTGCACCTTCCCTGCTTCTTCTTTTCAAGTATCCCCCCCCCTGGAGAATGTTTACTTTCAAATGTCCCCCCCCTGGAGAAAATGTTCAGTTCGCACCCTGGTCCTATATGTAAACCATATTCAAAACTAAATTCTCAAACACTGGCGTAGTGCTAGAATCAACAAATGGGAGTAAACTTTCTTCGGCGAAACAAGATTTCTCTCTATTCTAAAAAAAAATAAAGGCCGCTGACAGAGCTTGTTGACCTATCTTCTCCTAAACCGTGGGGATTTGAATTTCGAGAAACATGTTCCCGAATGCGGAAAACTCGCGAATCGAGGAACCTGATAAGGTGACTTAAATTTCGAAAATCGAATTATTTTAGAAGATATTAATAAAAAACTGAAAAAATAAAACGTAATGTTTGCCAGATTTGGCATAAAATCATTCATTCCTTTGCAACAAAGCAATTCCAAGTATGTAGAATCACGTGAAATTGTCAAACATGAAGTAGAATTACATCAATTTTACGCCAAATTAAAAAGTATATGAAATAAGTAACTCAAAATGTGTTACACAAAGTTGACAATTTTCAAATAGTAAGTTCGGTTAGACAACAGGAGTTTAGAATGAGCGATTATTCGTTTTTCCAAAACAGAATAACTAATACCTTGAAAATGAAAAATAATAAAAATGTAGATTATGTTAAAGCCGGTTCGGTCCAGCTGGATTATTTGCGTAGATTCAGATGGATATGCGTTAATTCGTGGTGCTAAGTACGCCAATCTGGAAAGAATTATGTAAATGAAAATATGGATAACGGTTTTCAGGGAACCTTAAATGAACAGTAATTATAGGTTGTGAGCATGTGTAAATCGCCAAATAATGAAAAGTCACCGTTGGTGGCAAGCTATCCTACCTGTTCCGTAGTTTTTATCAAGGAAAACATATGAATTACTGTTTTTCTTAGAGCTAATTAATACTATACATATACGCAAGTCGCCAAATTATGAAAATTCTCCATAATTGGCTAATACGCAAGGCGTACCATGGGTTTCACATAATTACAAATAGTGAGAGGTTTAAATTTTTATGTTCCAAGCAACATGCAAATAAATGTGTAGCTCGGTAACATTCTATCTTATCCAATGTTTGGGTTTTGTTTGTTGAAAATATGTCTTTTTTACGAATAAGTCTTTTTAGGTGCCAAATGCCTCATACGAAATGCGAGCGTAGCGAGTCTAGGGGCCTTGGACCCTAGTATAATAAAAATTCCCTAACTGAAGATCTCAAATCATTAGATGATGAGATTATAATGCTCAAGTAGTTTTCATTTAAACACTTTCTTTGCGAAAAGTGCCTAAAATATTACGGAAGCTTTTAGCGACTACAGAAAAGAGCATTACTGAGAGTTTAGAGGTTTCGCTTAATGATATGACTGAAAATCATCTGTTGTATTAAAGTGAACTGCCATTTAAATATCTTTCCATAATCAGCATTTGCAGTTATAGGAATTATTTGCTAGCAGGGACTCGTTTAAGGGATTATTGGTCTGGAAATTGTTTGAAGGTGGCGAGAAAAATGTTTGCTCAAAAGTATTTGGCATTTCATTGTTTGGTATACAGCTTTTTATTTATTTATTTTTATATCAAGCATGATTTTTAAATTTGAAATATGTTTTAGGAGTGGTAAATAACTTAAGATTGAAGTGAGTGATTTATTAGGGCCGTGGTAGACCGTCTGGGAGAGGCTTCGATCAACAACCTCCAACATATGGAAAGCCTAACAACTGAAACTTTGACGTCGTCACTAGGCATTAAAGTAATGACGTCATCGCAGTTTTACTTTCACAAAGTAAAACTATTTAAATTTCTGGTGTATGCTACAAATATTAGAAAATATCTATATAAATAAAATTAGACTTTTGTCTGTACATTTCTTGGAATTCAAAAATTTTGCGATTTCTATCCGTTTCAAGCACCCGGGAATCCGATGCGACCCAAAGTTTTCAAAAAAAAGTTTGTCTGTCTGTCATTCTGTCATTCTGTCATTCTGTCCGTGACGCTTTTTTTGTTTAAGCATCACGTAAAAACGACTGAAGCGAATGATATGAAATTGGGTGTCATGATAGGTGGTCACTCAACTTAAAACATAGGCGTCGAATTTTAAAAAAATCTTGATTGGATTTTGAGATTTTGCGAAAATCCTTTCAAACTGCGTAAATTTGTGTTCAAGCATCACGTAAAAACGACTGAAGCGAATGATATGAAATTGGGTGTCATGATAGGTGGTCACTCAACTTAAAACATAGGCGTCGAATTTTAAAAAAATCTTGATTAGATTTTGAGATTTTGCGAAAATCATTTCAAACTGCGTAAATTTGTGTTCGCACATCACGTAATAACTGCAAAGGTGAAAAAATGATATTTGGTGAAATGATAGGTGGTCACTCACCTTAAACTATAAGCATCTAATTTAAAAAAAATCGATCAGATTTCGAGATTTTGCGAAAATCGTTTAAAACTGAGTGAATCTTTGTTCCCGCATTACGTAATAACGACTAAAGCGAATGATATGAAATTTGGTCACACGATAGATGGTTGCTCAACATAAACTATAGGAGTCCAATTTTTTAAACATTTTTATTAGATTTTGAGATTTTGTGAAAATTCTCTCAAAATACGTTTATATTTCTTCAAACATCACGTAATAACGACTAATACGAATGATACGAAATTTAGTGATATGATAGGTAGTTGCTAATCTTAATTTATAGGCGTTGAATTTTTAAAATATTTTGATTACATTTTGAGATTTTGCGAAAATCGTTTTAAAATGCTGAAAATTTGTTCCAGCATCACGAAATAAAGACTGCAGGGAATGAAACGAATTTGGGTGACATGATAGGTTGTCACTCAACTTAAATTCTAGGCTTCCAATTTTTCAAAAATGTTGATTAAATTTTGAGATTTTGCGAAAATTATTTCAATATGCGTAAATATTCGTTCGCGCATCACATAATTACGACTAAAGCGAATGAAATGATATTACTTAGTTACTCTCTAACCTGTAATATTTTAACAATACATAAAAATTATAACTTCGCTTTCTTTACTTTGGCAACATACTACATCCATTCTGTGTACTCCTACAATGCTGACGACAGTTCTTGCTTTTTGGAAATTTGCATTCACTAACCCGTCGAGGACGGGTACTTCAGCTAGTCTTAAATAATTATAATACCTTTCTCATACAAAATTGTTCATTCCGATCTATTTCCTTACGATGTTATCTGATTAGTCATGGTTAAAAATTACCATTTGATAGAAAATTATATTTTTTATCTCAAATTATTAAAATATTGTTATTCATGAGTAAATTCACCAGAAACTTTTTATATTTTTATTTTGTGAAAATAAAACATTTAACTGTAGGCCAAATGATGACGTCAAAGCTTGGTGACGTAGCAGTTGTAAGGCTTCCTATATCTAGGAGGCGTTGATTGGGGAAGCACATATCCCTCCAGCATTGTTCAGAAAACTAAGCAGGTGTTGGGGTAACACCTCCTAGATTCAGAAAACCTTACGACTCCTATGTCACAAAGCTTCGACCTCATCATTATGCATGCATTTAAAAGTTTTAGTTTCACCCCCCCCCAAAAAAAAAAAAAAATCTACTAAAAATTTCTGGTGGATTTACCCATGAATAGCAATATTTTAATAATTTAAGATAAAAAATATATAATTTTAAGACAAATGGCAGTTTTTAACCATGACTAACTAGATAATATGATAAAGAAATGGATCATAATGTATAATTTTGTATGAGAAAGGTATTTTAATTTTAATGTTTTGTTTAAGATACTTTCTAATATTTGTAGAATTCACCAGAAATTTTTAATAGATTGACTTTGTGAAATTAAAGCTATGATGACGTCACTGTCATAGGCCTATTTATGAGGTCAATGCTTGCTGACGTAGGAGTTGTAAGGCTTTCTCTATTAAGAAGGCGTTGGTTAGGTCATGGGACAAGCCAAAGATCGCCGTGCTCGCTGATGACAACTGGGGCACGTTAAATACGTTGTGGTCACAATGTCCTCCAAGTTCCCATACAAAAAGGATACCTCTGGGGGATGGCAAAACTGAGCCTTGGGGTCTTCTGCTTGGTATTTGCTTCAAAATTAAGAAGCCCCGATCACAATCGGTAGTGCTGCCATCTATCGGCTCCAAAATTAGGTAGAAATGAGCTCTTCGGAAGTTTGTGGGAGAAATTAACACCCTTGGGAAGTACTGCCGCTATGGAACTAATCTGGATTTGTTGTTGGTACAAAATGCTGTTAAAACAAAAGTGCCTAATCCCCTATAATCCATGGAAACAAGACAGACAAGTGGATTATTTCTACAAGAACCATAGATTAAGTGCTTTTTCCGTGTTCCCTAAATGTCAGTGCACTGTAGCACAACCTTCTAGACATAGAAGGCCTAACTAAAGTTTTTGACGCCATCACAGTTGTATCTTCAAAAAGTAAAACTATTAAAATTTCTGGTGGATGCTACAAATATTAGCAAATATCTAAAATTAAAATACCTTTCTGTTACAAAATAATTCATTGTGATCTACTTCTGTATCATATTATACAATTAGTGATGGTCAAAAATTGTCATGTGTCCTAAAATAAATTTTTCTATCTTAAATCATTAAAAAAGTTTTATGAGTGAGAAAATTCACCACAAATTTAAAATAGATATACTTTGTGAAAATAAAACTGTGACGACGTTATCAAGAAGATATGATGACGACGTCAAAACGTCAGTTGTAAAGTTTTCTATATCTAGAGGGTGTTGGCTGTAGACAGGTGTATGGCAGCTGGAAAGAGTATTGTAAGCCACTAGAAAGAAAAAAACACGTGAATTTTATAATAATTTATTGCACTAAGGAATAAAATTTCTTAAACTGTTTTGCATTCGACACAGTTCATCGACTAATAAACTAGAACTGAGCCGAATAACCGTATCCGCGGATATTCGAAGAAAAAAAAAACGTATCCACATCCGTATCCATCTGTGCAAAAAGAAATTATTCGTATCCAAATCCACTCTTTTCGGACGGTTGTTCCGTGGAACTTTTAATGTCTTTTCGTGATAAGTCTAAGAAATGAAAAAATCAAATTATTCATTAATTAAATCTCTTTTGTAATTAAACATAAATTTTATTGTTTGAAACTCAATAATCATTTTTATTGTTTTTAAGAGAATCTTCATGTTTAGCACAAAATTCCCTCATTTAAATTAATATTAGTAAATTAAAGTTATTAGCATGTGCTTAATATTGCCATAACTTGGTAATCTTTGTGAATATTTCAACCTGATGGCCTTCCTCTCCCCCCCCCCGCCGTCCCAGCACTAAAGGGCTCAATTCAATCTCACATTCATGCTATAGAACGTGCAATTTTTCTATAGGGAGCTAAAATCTGTATAGGGAGAGCTAAGCCCCCTCCCTGCCTTTTTTTTTTTTTTTTTTGTAAATAGTCTCAACATATACGTACTTGACAATTGTTTTCTGAAAATTCCGTAACTGTTAACGGCAAAAAATGTGTACATAATGCAGCTTTTGTATAGACATTCTAAAAGTCCCTGAAATAATTAACTTTTTTTTTTTTTTTCAAAATAGTCTCATATATCACGCGAACCGTTTGGTTTTCACTCGTGTATCTTCGGTCATTCTTTCAGGCTCCATTATAATCTGAACCGAAATAGAGAGGTTTAACAAAGCTGCTTTTGCGCTAGAGAAGCACTGTGACTTTAGACGAAGTTTAAGTGTGCGTGTGTAGGTCTGGCCTTATTATTGACAATTGCTGGATTTCAGATCAATACACGTAGCCACACAAAGACGATCGATAAGCAATGTCGATAAGAAGGCTTTTTAGAAACTTTCTTGGAGTAATGTGTTTCTTAGAAAATCACTGGTTTGATATATTTATATAGTAGAACAGTAGAGTGTTCTGATGCACAGTTTTAATGCTGATGTATGAAATTTTTCAGCTAGTCTGTACAAGTTTGAATTAGATTAAAGTAAACATTGGATCCACATAGTAACAACTCCTGTAAATAGCAGTTTGAGGATTAATAACTAGTTACATTTTAAAATAGTTATTAATGAGAGAAACTACAGATTTGTCACATGGTTATTTTCAATAAAAATGGGTCGTCAAGTACGACCAAACAGCTGTTCCCATCAAAAACATAAGTATTGTAGTCCATTGAGGTGGCTACAAACTAGATGCTTACTGTTTTTACTAGGTATGAATTATAAATGCAAGTATAGTATAAAGACGTTTTATTCTAAAACGTTGGGTAAACATCTTCACGTATAAAGTATTTTTAAAGCACGCTGATTCAAAATGCACCATTTATTAAAAAAAACTAATTATCTCAACAAAATATAAAACTTAAGAAAGACAGTTTACTCAGTAAATGTGTGTTATCACATTGACATTCGCACTGTACAGATTTACAAATGCGATTTAGTTCGGAATTAAATTCATTTAAAATTAAATTAACGAAATTTCCATCAAGTAGGATAAAAATTATTTGATGCTGTAGAATCGAGAAATAAAACAAAACGGCCTACCACAAAAAAATTGAAAAGCGCGATGGCAGGTAAGCACATCTTATAGGCAAAACTCTTTTACTATCTATATCTCTATTAATAAAATTGAATGTCTGAAAATCTGTATGCGTGCGATGTCCAGAAAGAACTACTGGACGCAGAGCTCTGAAAATTCGAACATATGAGCCCATGCCTTCGATAATGTGCACCTCAATCTCAGAATTTTAAAATTTTAATTCCTTTTTGAATTATTAATTAAAAACCGTTTTCAGGATGCCATGCTTGGCGAGTTTCGCCCGCACGCTACTGTGTCGCGTGCATTGAAAAGCATGAAATTGCACGATTGAAAAGCATGAAATGGCACGGAAATTTAGTCAGTTTTGCGGCACTCTATATTAATAAAAATGAATGTCTGAAAATCTGTATGCGTGCGATGTCCAGGAAATACTACTAGACGCAGAGCTCTGAAAATTCGAACATATGAGCCCATGTCTTCGATAATGTGCACCTGAGGCTCAGAATTTAAAATTTTAATTACTTTTTGAATTATTAATTAAAAACCGATTTCAGATCGTCATGTTTGGCGATCTTTGCCCTCATGAAAGGATTTATGCTTTTGAAATAAAGAATAAATTTATTACTACTACGCATAATCTACGCCTAACGAAGAGCCTAAATTTTTGCAAGTGTATTTCGTGGGAGATAGTACTCAGCAAGCAGAACAGCGCTATAGAAATTTGTCCCAAACACGACAAAAAATTGTCCTTCAGCTGCAAGACATGCAGCATCATCATAACACCTACGTCTACCATGGCTACGTCTCTTCAAATTGGCCATGGAAAAAATGACACCTGACGCCTGACTCCACATTTTAGCGGATAAAACCCCACAAGGAGAGCATGGGAGGCTATTCAATGCACCAACAACATCAGAAGTGGCTGTCATCATGATGGGTGAAGCAGTGGCGGCTCCTCCATTTGAGCACATGAGCACGTGAACCCCCAAAGGAAAAACTAAAGAATAAACACATTAGCAAATTAAATTTAAAACAAATATTAAGCACACTTCTAGATTTATGAGAATTTAAAACATGAATTTCATGCTCTCCCCTCCTTCCCCCCCGCATTATTATTAAATAGGCTTATAATAGCTAATGCACTGTAGTGTTGGTTACTAGCAGACTTGAATCAATCGCACATGCGAACGGAAAATTTTTCCGCTGAACCGCTCTCTGGTATGAGAACCCGAGACAGCTGGGAAAGTGTACGGCATTGATGAAATCATTCCGTTCGCACAATTTCATCGTGCACACAGCTCCAATTTTTGCGGTATAGCTTCCGGATTTTCAATTGGTTTGTTACATTCGATTAGTTAATTTTTTTTGTCTTAATAATTTCTTATTCTACATTTTTCTTACATTATTTTTTACAACTAGTGTAAAGTAAATTAGATGCGAGTGAAAGACGTGTTTCGGAGCTAAAGCAATGGCATTTTTCAATAGTATCCTTTGAAAAAAATGGAAATAAAATAAATCAAGACAGTACCTTTGCTAAAACTTATCTTGGTGACGAAATGTAACACCAAAGATGCAAAGCCGTACCAAGAGGGGGGGGGGACCAGGGGATACGGCCCTCCCCGAAATTTAAGATTTTGTTAACAAAACAATAATAATGAAGCCTTTTAGTGTTAAATTTAGCCTTTTTCACCTCTTGGTCCCCCCCCCTCCCTGAAATTTTTTTCTGTTTACGGCCCTGCAAAGATGACTTGTTTCCTTTCATTCGCGTGCATTGTTTTCCATTAACTGCTGGAAACGCAAATCTATTTCAACTTGTAAGGTGCGTCGTATCTTCCTATTTAATTTTCGAAAATGGTTTTGTGAAACTCCTCTTAAATAACCCACGAGCCGCCACTGGGGTGAAGAACTTGGAACAAGAGACATAGTTTTAGAAGAAACGAGTAGCACCATCCACAGAATTCCAGACACGCATAGGTCCTACGATGCCCTTACAGTATCCGCTCCTTTTCTGTCAGGGAGAGGATGGATTTAATTTTGAAGTCCGACAAAGGAACCCGATTACAGGAATACCACAAGATAAGAAAATTTCTGCCATGGACTTCTACGCGTACAGGATTATGATGCGCTCTCTGAGAAGCAAGGATCTGTTTCATCAATTTATCGTAGACATGTATGCCAAAATCGAGTCTGAAAGGCTGAGGTACATCCGACTGAATCAGGGGGCGCTGAGAGTGGAAGAATATGAGCATTTAAAAGATTCCGTCATCAACGATGGAAATGTTGCCGGCATTGGCAAGTTGATCATCTTGCCTTCAAGCTTCACCGGGGGTCCCAGGTACATGCATGAGCGTACTGAAAATGCCATGACCTACGTCAGAAACTATGGTAGACCGGACATCTCCATCACCTACAAGTGCAATCCTAATTGGACTGAAATACAGCAGGAACTACTTCACGGGCAAGAATCGTCACGAGTTGTCTGCAAGAGTGTTTCATCAAAAGCAAAAAGCACCGATGAGTCTCTTCGCAAAGGGAAAGATTTTTGGTGACGTTCAATGTCACATGTACACGATAGAATGACAGAAGCGAGGACTCCCTCATGCACACATTCTCATATGGCTCAAAGATACTGTTCATGTTCACAGAGTGAATGACTTCATCAGTGCAGAAATACCGAATCAAAAAGAAGACCCACATTTTTTCACGAGTGTAACAAAGCGTGTGGTGCACGGTCCCTGCGGATCCATAAATACGCATTCTTCGTGCATGAAAGACGGAGTTTGCACAAAGCGATTCCCACGCCAATTTTTGAAAGACACACAAACCGGACAAGACGGATATCCACACTATCGTCGCAGCAGCCTACAAGACGGTGGATTCACCGTACAAATTCCTTTCCAACGATCAGAAATCTCTGTGGACAACAGTTGGATTGTTCCTTATTCTCCTCTTTTGATGAAAATTTTAAAGCGCATATCAACCTTGAAGTAACCAGCAGACGGAATGACATGGATGAAATTCATCAGTATGAAATGGGACGATACATTAGCAGCAACGAAGCTGTATGGAGATTACTTAGTTTCCCATTCACGAGCGTCCCACCACAGTGGTTCATTTAAGTGTTCACCTTGAGAATGGACAGATAGTCTACTTTAGGACAGAAAATGCTGCTCAACGTGCATAAGCACCTCAGGAAACAGCATTAACATCTGCTTCAAGCTTTGTACCCGCGATGAGTTTACTTGCACGGTACTCTCAGGGTTGCCAGATCGAAATTTATGAAAATAGCCAAATGGCTTCTGAAAATTAGCCAAAAATAGCCAAACCGGCGATTGCAGCGCCACCTTTCGGATTTTTAATTAAGTTTTGCAGAATTTGAAATTGGAATAGAGTATGGACATGTTTTCTTACATAAGGGGGGGGGCGACATTCTCAAAAAACCTTTTTATATAAAATGTTGATATTCCATATGTTTATAATGTTATAATGTTCATAAGCATTCTCGTTTATCTGATATTAATATACTTCATGTTGGATACATTTAATCAAGACAAAGATTCATATACCACTTCTTTTTGCAGAAATCTTTAATCTCCTGTGATTTTTTTTATGGAGAGGGGGAATTAAGAAGAAAAAAAAAGATTTTTGCATTTTGTAAATTCATAACTGAAAAAATTAAGCATTTACTACATTGGGAAAAAAACCTTAAACTAAATTCACATACTGTAATAATTTAGGGGCGCCTCAAAATTGGGGACCTGGGGCATATACCCCTGCGATAATTCAGGGCCTGTAAGCATTCTTATTTATCTAATATTAGCATGCTTCATGTTGGATACATTTAATCAGACAAAGATTCATATGCGCACACAAAAAAAACATAAAAGTAGTTGTCACACACAGTATCAACATGTAGGGGGCATCCCATTCAGACTTCTGCCTCAGGTCCCGGTTTGTCATAATCGGGCCCTGCTCCATCCCGAAACTAGGGAGAGCAGGATGGAGTCGATGCAGATGAAAACAGAGTCCGTTTTGCAACCCCTTCACAAAATTGCAATCGATTAAAACGGCCCCTTCACAAAATATAATCGATTAAAACGGCCCTTCATTGACATTTTTCCCTACATTTTAATGTGTTTTATAAATCATTTTAACAAAAAAACTGGCTTTCGTTAAAAATTGATATGAAAATTCACATAAATAAGTGTTGAGATCCACAAAATTAAGTATTGAAATTCATAAAAATAAGCAATTTTCGCTAAAAGGGACCCTAGAAAAAATTCCTGAATCGACCCCTGGAGACAGACACGGGTAAGGGCATTTTTTCATTTATTTTACTGCAATTGATATATAGATGAGAAAATTTTGCACCCCTTCCCTCGAAAAGAAATCCTGGCTACGCCGCTGGCCCCCTTTCCCCAAAATTTAACCCCTCTCTCTTTTGGTGAACTAAATTAACTTATTGTTCTTGAATACTCTTAGCTTAAAATTTTCTACTCATCTCCCCACGAAATAAAATCCTGGCTACGCTACTGGCTAAATAGTGGAGTGTCGCTCGAACGATTATGTATATAAGCGCTTTGCGGTTAGGCTACTCCCCCTCCTTTAAAAACAAAGAATTCGAACGCGTATGGTTCCCAGTCTACTTGCGTTTATCGCTTCCTTGCATTCCGGTACAATACTATCACCTAAGCTATCAATATCCTTTTCAAAGCTCTGACCCCATGTCCCTCTCTCAGTCTCAATGCTAGAGTTAGTTGAGGTAACTGAATTTTCCTTCCTGCTAAGGCTGAAAAAGTTAGACAATTTCTTCAAAAAAGTTATCGAGTCAAATATGCTGAAAAAAAATTAGTTAAAATTGGACCAGTTTCTAGCAATCACAATAAAAATAGCCAAAAATTAGCCAAAATCAGGTTGGCTATTTTCTTTCAAAATTTTCTAGCCAAGCGTGATCAAAAATAGCCAAATTGGCTAATATTAGCCAAATCTGGCAACCGTGATCTAAAACCATATTCCAAAGTATTGTCCGGCGCTGAGGAGAAGAGACTTGACTCCTCCCCTCCGAAGGAAGAGTCCATTTGCAGGTGGGGGAAAAATTTAAATGCCGCCATTTGGCTTTTCCTCTGCCTACAGCACAATGCAAACACTTCTCAGCTTTAAACGTGTTGCTTTCAATTCTTTCTTTATTCTCTTATATTTAAGGTTCATTTTAAAGAGAACCATTTTTTTCAAAACAAAATATGTCAGCAAAAGGAAAAACAATTCGCTAAAGAGAGAGGAAAATAATAAATAAAGTTACAGAATATTTTGAAAATGAAGCAAAATCTGGTGAACCACTGATTCCTATCAAGCAGTCTCAAAAGCGTGCTTCGGCTGCTACTGGTGTTTCACTTAGCACCATTAAAAGAATAAAAAAAACAGGCTTTGCGGATCCAGAACAATTGTCTTCCCCAGGAAAGAACAGAAAACGCCTGGATAGCCGAAATGCTGTTCTGGACAGTTTTGATCTTTGTGTCATTCGTGAAGTCGTGCATGATTTTTACATGGAAAAGAAAATGCCCTCGCTTACCAGACTAATTCCAGTTGTGAGAGAAAAGATAAACTTCCCATGGAAAAAGGATACCCTGAGAAGAATACTGTATAAAATCGGCTTCAGATTTAAACGCTGTCAAACACAGCGCAAGCTTTTGATAAAACGTCCTCAAATAGTTGCCTGGCGATTCAATTTTCTGAGAGAAATGAAGAAATTTCGTCAAAATAAGAGACATGTAGTATATTTAGATGAAACCTGTATAGATAATAAATAATCTTTCGTTTGAAAAATGCTGGCAGGACGAAAAAATCGGTGCATTTTGCAAAGAAAGGCCTGCAAGCCGTTTAATTGTTGTGCATGCTGGATCAGAAAAGGGATTTGTACATAATGCAGATTTGATATTTAAAGCTGGTTCTGCTTCTGTAGACTATCACGGTCAAATGAACTTTGATAATTTTGAAAAATGGGTAAAGGAAAACCTTCTTCCCAATATTCCAGCAAAATCAGTAATTTGTATGGATAATGCAGCCTACCACACAAAAATTTTCGATCCCGTACCCAGCAAATATGCAAATAAAGAGCAAATGTGTAAATGGCTTGAAGAAAAAAAAATTTCTCACGATAAAAGCATGAGAAAGGTTGAATTATTTGATCTAATTTCGAAAAACGCACCTTCTAAAAAAAAAAAATACCATATCGATGAACTTCTCCGACATCATGGCCATGACGTATTAAGGCTCCCACCTTATCACTGCGATCTCAATCCAATTGAGTTAGTGTGGGCAGCAGTAAAACGACATATTAAAGAACGGAATGTGAGCGACCTCAGCTTCGAAAACATGAAAAATATGGCAAATGAAGCTTTAAAATCCATAAGCGATGAAATGTGGAATAAATGCTGCAAGCAAAAGCACGTAATAAATATAGAAGATAGTTATTGGGAAAATGATGGAATTATCGAAGAAACAGTGGACACTGTTATTTTCAATGTTGAATCGGACTCTGGTACTGACAGTACTACTCCGAGAACAGTTCAGATTCTTCAGAGTATTGTGAAAATTAAAAATTTTATATAAATATCCATGTAATGTTATGAAGGCTTATTTAAATGATAACCACAACTTTTAACATATGATTTTTATATAATGGACACTGAAGCAGGTACAGAGAAATGAATCTAGATGAAGGGGGGGGGGGTTCCAACTGGAAAATGAAGCCATCAAAATAAACACAGTTAAATATACACAATATATATATGAGTAGAAAGAATAGGTATTATATAAGTAGAAATTAAATAACACAACATATATGTAGCTCTGAAAGGGGGGGGGGGGGGTCTCGAGCCCCAGAGCTCCCCTGTCATGGATCCGGCACTGTATTGAAACTTAAATAATGGCCACTCATCGCATATGATGCAGTGGCGTACGCAAGGGGGGGGTTGAGGGTTCAAACCCCAACCCCCCCCCCCCCTTGTCAAAAAAGTTTTTAGCAAAATGTCCATAAATTTTCAGTTTTGAGATTAAATATTACGCAGTTTAGCGCAAAGTTATGTCTATAACCCCCCCCCCTCGAAGGAAGTCTGCTTACGCCACTGATATGATGCATTAGGTGATTTCCTTAAGTCTTTAATTCACTTGTTTGATTTGAGTCATAATAAAACACGATCCATAATGTTTTCCATTTATTTAATTTTTAAGATTGAAACATAATTAAAACATTTAAACATAATATTTTCCATTTATTTAGTATTTAAGATTGAAACATAATTAAAACATTTAAACATAATATTTTCCATTTATTTAGTATTTAAGACTGAAACTACTAAAACATAAAAAAAAAAAAAAAACTCTTAGTTTATTAAGAAGACATCACTTAAAATATACGTACAACTGCGCGCGAGAAAAGGAAGAAAAATAAAGATGTATTGCATCTGATAGTATACTGTTGCATTTATTAAACAGAGTGCATGCATTTTCGGACTCTCTAATTTACCATGCACGCACACACCATACGCAGATTGCCTTTGCAATAATCATTGGAATCGAATACAATTCCTAAAATCAGCAGTCAGATTTTCCCCCCAATTGACATTAAACAGAAAGAGTTGTATAAAAACAGATATATAAATTATTAGAAATAACACAACTGATTTCACACTGGATTATAATATTGCAGAAGCTAAAGAAAGATGTATTATAAACAATACGTAATGCTTATCCTGAAGAGGGAAAGACGCAAATCGATCTTTTTTATTAAACATTTTATTATTTTAAATTTAAAGAAATAAAATGGGAGTTAATAATTCTTTACTAATATGAATAAAACGGGCACTATATGAGCAAAGTAATATAATTCTTCATAAATTCTCAGTTGATTGCGTCTAGTTTAAGCGTAAGCTGGGCGAAGTCTTTTTATTCCGAATCATAGTGCAAAATATAACTCTTAAAGGGTGCTAAAAGTAGAAATATGGCATTATCGTTTCGCCAAATTGCAGAAATCCACCCAAACACGGGAAATGGGATCGCCACATACCACGTGATGTAGGCGGAGCCAAGTCTCTTCTCCTGAGCGTCGGACTATACTACACTTGGAACAACGGAAACAAGACTTGGAACCACCGGAAACAAGGACAGGTTGTGCCAGAGTTAAAATTGTGGCATAATTTTTACGTATCTTAAAGAATTTGACGTCATAGATCCTCACTTCCGACTTGAAAATCCGGTACCCATTTAAAACCTCTATCGAGAGGTTGAAACTTTTTTTCTAATCCTTTCTGTGGCAACGCAGCAAAATAATCTCCTGCCATGATTTATTAATGCAATGGCGTAATCTGTCCGCATTGATGCTATTAAATTCTAAACATAGGTTGCATTAAAACTCGTAAAAAAGCATCTCATTTACATAATTTTTTCGTTTTCATTTTAAGAGGGAAAAAAGTGTTTCACGATTTGTCAAAATATCAAAAAGTTATGACGGATAGAATTCAAGATGCGACAATTTTAAAATTATTTTACGAAAAAATTCTCCGAAACAGATGCTTAGTAAAAAAATTCCTAAAAATCGGTAAATCATGTTACGTATTCAGAACAAACTGCTTTTAAAAGAAACTTTTCTCCTCTATCCGATGATACAAATGCCGTTTTGCTGCGTAATTTCCGCCGTTAATCCGAATTAGGTGAGAAAAAAATGCCAAAAATCGCATAAAACATAAAATTAAAAAAAATTCTAGGTCGAATTTTGAAAAAATCGTTTCGAGGGATATATATATATGTATATCAGGAAAAGAAATTATATTTTACATTTTATTGTGTGCATATATAATATTCCAGTGAAATTTGGTATCTACACGTTTCAGAACATGCGCAAGTCAAATATTCAAGAAAAAAAAATCGTCATTTTCACCCTATAGATAGCGCTGTACCGTATTTCAAAGCTCACCAGTGGCATATACAACTTCCAAAGCCGATAGACAGAGCATAGTGACATTCTAAGAGGCATATAAACAATATAAAACATCATTTACAGTTTATCAAAATTCCATGCAATTCGCTTCAGTAATTAAATTTTTACAGTAACATGTAATCAAAAATTAAAGTAAATTAAGATCACAAATTAAACAATTCATAAAGACACTTTGGAAAACAATTAAACCATTATTTATTCTGATTGACACTCATTGGACCTCTTCTTAATCGTTTCATACACCGGTATTCTTTCAGAGTAGCTTAATAATTGCTACCATTCTGATAGAACATCTTCACTAACAACGCACGTTCCTTCTTATTCAGAGTCATGATTGACCATTACTCAATGTGGTCTTGTTTTTACACTGTTCGGTGGGCTTAAAATTTGCGTATATGACGTCTATAAGCATTGAAACACGAAATAGCGCCATCTATCGGGTGAAAATGGCGATTTTTTTTAATTGCATATTTGACTTGCGCATGTTCTGAAACGTGTAGATACCAAGTTTCACTGGAATATTCCTGGTAGTTTTCTCTCCAGCACCCCTTGAACACTTGCAGTTTAATTACGGCCACCCTGTATATATATACACACACACACACACACATATAAGGAAAAGAAATTGTATTTTACATTTTATTGTGTTGCTCACTCGAGACTTACTTAAAATCTAATTTGTTTGTGCTCTCAAAAATAAAGGTGCAGAAACTACTCACAACAGTTCAATGATTTTTTAAAAATTCTTTTATGTGTATAATTTCTTAAACTGTAATTTTAAAGTATTTTTAAATCTTTATTTAAAATTTAATGCGTAATTTTAGTTTCGTAAAGAAAAATTTGATTTTAAAATAAAATGAGTTAAAATCAATGATTTTTAACGAAGAAATCAGTTGATTTAAATCGCTACAATCCTGGTCAGGGCTCGTTCCACGGCCACATTTGGCATCAGGAAATTCCATTTTAGAAAGAATTCTTTTTGTAATTTTGATTTTATTTATTTATTTATTTTATTTATTTATTATTATGTAATTTGATATTTATTTATTTATTTTCCAAGCGTAACTGAAAAGAAAGGAGGAATTTTATAAAAAAGATCCTGTTATTTTATAATATACATACAATCCTATAAGAAAATTTTAAAAATAAAAAAATTCAGAAAACTTACACTTGTCCAACTTTCCGAATTGAAAGTGTGTTTGTATCTGTGTGTTTGTGTGTATGTATATGGAAAAGCGTGTGTGGGCTATGGTGAATTATCTCGAATAATCTGATAATGTTCCTGTTAATCTGGTCAACCAAATTGTAAGGACGGATTTTTTTTTTTTCCAACTAAGGAAGTTTTCGTAGCATTAAAGTTATGGTCACTTTAATGAGAAATTTTTCTCTATAAAAAATTAATAAATAAAAAGTATTTGTTATTCTGGTTGTTATTTGGATTATAAAATCTAATAATTCACATCTGTATTTTTAAAAAATCAGGAAGTAAGCGTTAAGTGTGGGTAGGGATGAAAATATTGCAGTAACTCATTAACTTGCAATAAGTTGTACACCACACACTTGGATATGCATAAATAAAACAATTATACTGGAAAAGTAAAGTATTTCTTAATCGAAGCCTTTAGAATGATTGATTTTTCCGTTTCCTATTTTTCAGAAAATGTTGTTTGGATCTCTTCCTACATAGTGGGCGTATACATGGGAGGAGTCTACAAGATATGGGCATCGCCCATAAAAAAATCATCAACATTAATTCGATTTCTTTATGATAACAGCGGATTTTGATAGGTATTAAAAGTTTTTTATCTGAATAAACTGACCTTACTTCTTTTGAAAACGGGAAATTTTACATATTTTAACCATAAAAATTATAAATAATGCCAGAAGGCGGATCTGCTGAGTGGGGAGTTAATGGTCACCTCCCATACCAGATTTGAATATGCGTTAGATAAAAATGAGCTTCAAAATGCACAGCCAACGGATATTTTTATCACCGTTCTCAAACAATACTGTGTGATACGTGCAAGGTGTAATTATGTTGTGTTAATAATTATTTATTTTGACGGCTATGCACGTAATTCTGGTAAGAATCATGCATCAATGTATAACATACATAACATGGATATTATGCCTGGGAGCCTGGGGGAGTGGTCGAGGCCGAAAAACAATAATAAAATCTTAAGGAAAACATTCAAATTATTTGGCTCACCGGTATATTCCAAATAAATTCGCTCTTTCCACTCCCCCCCCCCCTCCTTTCGATAATCCACGCATAATTTTTCGGATATAACTTTACTATGAGTCTGCACAAGTAATCAACTATTTAAAACAGCTAAAATTTCCCCTATTAAAAAGTCTTCCGTTAGATGAAGTAACATTGTGTTAAATTGCGAAAGCGGGGGGGAAGGATTTCCAAAAATGTAAAAACTTTAGAGAAATTCTGAAACGCATAAATAATAGGACAAAAGCTATCAAAGGATTGTTTAGCACTTTTCCACGCACACAGATAATATTTTTTAAATTACTTTCTAATACTCAACTATTCCTCTAAAATTTAACTATAGGGCGGAGCACGGTTGGTTACTCCCTCATCTAACTATGCCCACTGTCCCAGACTTGTTGCTGAGAACGTGTAAGATTGTCACGATCATGGGCATCAGCAAAAAAATTCCCAGGCGGGGCGGGGGGGGCAACCACACATTTTCCTGGGTCGAGGGTAAATTACTTTATCATGTAGTTACTATGTTAACCCTTTGAGGCGCAACCATTTCCCAATGCTGAAAAAAGGGCAGCCGTTGCCGGCACAGCCAGCTGTCGTCAAAAAAGGGTCTCTAGATTGTGGCACGCGATGAACGTTTCGATCGTCCGCCATCTTGCTGGTAGTTAAGTCGAGCGATGGCAACGGCTGCTCTTTTTTCAGCACTGGGCAATCTATCCAGCTGTTCTCGCATTCTTCCATTTTTCAGCAGATGTCAGTGCTGTTAAAAATAATCGTGACCATTTTTTTACGGGAAATGACGTGCTAAAAAGTAAAGGATTCTCCTGGAGCTATGTCACCCGCAACTATTTTTATAGAAATCAAATCTATTGATCTTGACTGGCAACAGTCAAAACGTCAGAGTTTGCTGTTCCCAGAGCGGGAACACTGCGCGTTAAAGGGTTAATAGGTGCAAAGAAGCAAGAGAAAACTGCATACAAAAGTCCAGGTTAGGCATATGCCCTCTTCCCCTATGCTACCGATGCCCATCGTCGTCATCGTAACTTGAGCGTTAATGTTAAACTAAATCAACTTTATTTTTTTTTCCCCATTTAAGCATATTTTTTTATTTTTTTTTTTTACTAAATACATTCCACGTTGAAAAATGCCACTGTAAAAGAAACTATCTGTTCAGAATTATAACTCATAAATATTACAACGCATTAGAAATTTCAATCACTAGGTAGTATGAAAACTATAAAAATAACCGCTCATTTCTTAACACCAGATATTTCAAACAGCCTTTTGTAAATTATAAAATACTCAATTTAACCTTGCCGATTCCTTTTTTAATGTTTTTTTACTCAAGTCACAACCTGGCAGACTGAACAGGTTGAATCGTTGAATAGCAAGTTATGAACTGGTCTGAATTATTGACGAGACGCTGGGCAGGCCGGATTAACGGCCGGCGTGCAGTCAGACTTCTTTGGCAAGAGTCGTTTCTCCAGCTGTTATACACTCCACGCTAGGGGTTGATCCGCGAAAAACAGTAGAGTTAGAAATTCCATGTTCTTTTCCTAATATATTTTTTTTTATTTGTTGATTAATTGTTCTAAATATATATTTTAATGCATTTAAAATTGCAGTCTAAAATTACAAATCTAAAATTTTTATTCATATTTAAATGCATGCATTTAAATATGAATAAAAAATTTTAGATTTGAAGGTAATATGTTACGGAAATAAAAAAGAAACAGTGGGCAGTTAAAAAGCAATCATCATTTGGCTTTTGTATGAAATTTACATACGATTAGAGAAAACCCTTCTTTATTAAATGTTTAGTCCGGGGTTTTAGCAAAATAGATATGGATTATAGATGCAGATAAACTCTTCGGGTTTAAACCTATATGTTCCCATGGATGCAGATTGAAGCGAGGACGAAAATTGAATTACTGATTCTTGTAGGATACTGAAAGATTAATATGAGCTAGCAATAATGTGTGTAACAACAAAGAATAATAAGCGCTCTTCCTTGTAACGGAAAGAAAGTAAATGTTAAACTTTGTGTAAAGTTCATTTACATATAATCTATATTTATAAAATGCTAAATTCTTTTAATCAAGCACAAACTACTAATTCAATGAAAGAAAAAACTAATTCGTATTCAAGAACGATTTTTTAAGACTTTCTTTGGACCATTTTGTTTCAGTGAAAAATTAATAAGGTAAATAGCTAAAAACTTAAAATTAAATGAGAAAGCAAATTCTAGATAATTTTTTTACTGTTGACTTTGTTTTAAACCGCAAAAGATAACCGCAAAAGAACCGATATTTTAAACACACTTTTCTAATGAATATTTTTTGCTTGTAATTTTTTAAAAAGCAGACTTCATGTAATACACAAATGAAAATAGATGTAGTTTACATGCAAATGAACTTTACAAGTCATGACCTGCAGGCTCTCTACTTTACAATGTTTAAATTAGGATAGTTAGGATGTTTAAATTGACTAGTCCCCTTATGCGTCCAGCGTTGCTTCTTAACTTTAGTCTTTCAATGCTAAAGTGCGGAAGCAATGCAATTATTTGAAATGAAAAATTGATGAAACATAACTGATGCAGATCCCATAAATTGCATCAATCCATAATCACCCCCACAGGCCTCAGCGTAAGGCAACGTTGAGAGCTCTATTTATAAATCGAAAAGAGCAGAAAAACTATTTCGTTTGCATAGATCAGCCTTTCTTAAAATGTGTTCCAATTTTAAAGTTTAATATCTCTTAAAAATCACTTATCAACACCAGTCAAAACATTGTCTATGTATAAAGACAGGGAAAAAAAAAAAAAATTGAACGGAGAAATCTAGAAATTTCTTGTATTGTCAATGACATTTTCTCTCTTTTTTTTTTCCAATGTTAAAGGCAAGACAAGGGAAAGAAGTAAAACATTAAGAAAAAATAAAAAGATAACAAGAAAACTGTGAATAGCTGCGAGATAAAATTTCATGCGGGCGGCAACCCCGCAGCAGTGTATAAAAGCGGGAGAAACGACTCTTGCCAAAGGAGTCTGACTGCACGCCAAATCGCCAGAGAGCACTTTAATCCGGCCTGCCCAGCGTCTCGTGAATTACGATCAGTAGCGGATCCAGGGGAGGGGCTAGGGGGCTTCAGCCCCCCCAAAAGAGATTGCTCAAGGGCAACATTCTGCTTTATTATACACTTTAAATAGCTAAAATGATCATATTTTATTACTTAGCCCCTCCCAAAAGCCTAATACATTGGTTTAGACAAAAATTTTGATTTAAAGTACATTTTAATTGGGTGAAATAAGCTTTTTTAAAAATTTAGCCCCTCCCAAAAAAAATTTCTGGATCCGCTACTGATTACGATGCATAAAATATTTTTTGAGGAAGCTGCTCTAGTTTAGTTCGTCTGACAATTTCAATTCAAATTAAAGGCTTAAAAACAATAATTTTAAAAGGTTTAAAAGGCGTTGTCGAATATTGATGAAACTGACAATTTTTCGATTTGACATGACAAAATAGTGTAGAAGTAAACGTCACGTTATCCACTTTTAAAGTTATTTATTCTTATCGCAGTGTTCGTCTTTTTAAGGCGAACCGGTCTATAACAGTGATTTGGACCATAATAAACATATTGAACCGGGGGGGAGGGGAGCTGAAAAATTTGTTTTGATGCGTAACTCACTTACTAAAACAAGATTTTTGCTGCAAAACGCATACGAAAATTCAACCAATCAGGGAGGCTTGCAGAGGATCAGAAATCATTTTTTTATTTTTTCTTTCCCATCTGTCGATGCGTTTTAAAAAAACTATTAAACTTTTTTTAATAAATGATTTTTGTGCTTCCCTTTTCGTTGTTTGTTAATTTCCAAAGTAATATAAAGAAAACTAATTTTTAGAAATTCATATTTTAGGTTGTTTTTCGTTTTGAGTTGATAACTATTTTGGTTTATACAGGCAGTGGCTGCAGCAAAACTCACATTTTTCATACTAAAATTTAAATTCTAGATTTATAAGAATTATTACAGGTTTAGGACTATGTGAAAGCAGTTCTTATTACAACAAATATAACAAACTGAAAGATTGTAGCAATATGTCATGTTTTTTTTTTTTTTTTTTTAATGAAAAATGAAGAACGCTAGTTTCGCATCCACACACTTTATGCAGATCGGTTCTAGGCATTTTTCTAAGCCGTGCGAAGTAAAAAATACGCGCCCTCCTTCCACACATACAGCTAGAAAACTTTTGAAGAGGGATGAAACGAGGATCTCAATATTATATGGACACTCAAATACACACACACACACACACAGGGTGGTTAGAATTAAACTTCCCCGGTGGACAGCGCTCCCCTAGTAGCAATGACTGCTTGTTTTCTGCTCGGTCGTTCATCGACTCATCGTTAACTCATCGACTCGTCGAATTCAGTCATCGGCAAGTGCACTTTTGTTTATCTGCAATAGATGAATTTTTATTCATGGATAGAAGTGATCTAGACGAGCAGTTTCGCCGATGGGAAACCGAAAAACAATATCTTATCCGAAACTCCAGCCCTATAGTCATCGGGCCTTGCAGGTGTCCCCAGTGGTTTACACTTTACCCAAATTCCTATAAATATTTGCGTAATTTAGATGTGCCTTTGCATAATCTAAGGAAAATTTTGAACAATTCTTGAATTAATCGCATAATTTACTTCAAATTTCTTGTATTGGGGTTGGGAGGGGGCAGGGGGATGGTATCCCCCCCTTGCCCCCTCCCACAAAATTTAAATTTGAAAAGAAATATTTATAAAAGAAAATGTAAGTGTTTATTATATAAAAATCGTTTGTAATATTTAAATATTTTTTTAAAAATCTGTTTGAAAAAAAGAAAAGAAAATCTATTTGAGCGTCACCTGCATTATAAGAAAAACGGAAACTTCATTACAATGAGCAACTCTTTTGAAACCTCTTTAATGTAAACAGCAAGAAGAGAAATCAGTTAATTTTTAAAAGTTATCCAAGAAATATGAACGTTAAAATCACACTAAAATTTCTATACAATTGGCAATATTGTTTTTTAATTATTAATTATGAATGTTGTTGCTACTTACATACATTGGTAAAAACATTTCACCCAACATTTCACCCAAAGTCCCAATCTGAGACTAAAATAACCGTTACTTCACACTTTGCCTTACACATAACAAGATTCGATGGTCTAGAGGTGCGCGCTTATCTCGAAATCAGTACGCACAGGGTTCGGGCACGGGGGAGGAAGGATTTTTTTTTTTTTTTTTTTTTTTCAGAAAAACGGAAATTTAGCATACAAAAAACGAAAACATAATAAACAGAACGGACATTTTTTGAAAATTTTGCTGCCAGTCGTTTATTTTTTATTAACAAATATATTTTAAACAGTTTATCGGTTTCTTTTCGTTATTTCATCGGAGTCATCGGGAAACGATGATCGGCTTTATGGCCCCCCGAGCGGACATTTTGTACCAGTTGCCGATGAAATTTCCCCTTTTTTGGATGAAAAGCCGTGATCGGCCATTGCTCCTTCTCCTCGGATTTAACTCACCCGCCTCTCATCGACCGATGGGTTATTGCTACTAGGGTCTATAGCTAAAACGGGCGAACGGATTGCAACCAAAATTGGTGCATTGGATATACATGATATGCGTTCAAGGAATTTCGAAAAAAAAAGTTCTAAAAATGTGCACTAGATGGCGTTTTGCATGAAAAACGGCCAATTTAATGATGGAAATACCTCATTCGAAGTATAGAAACACTTTTAACGTTTATTTAATCGTTTTTGGGCATTTATTCACTAATTTGGGTCGTATTTGAGCCGATTACACTATGCAAAGTGCCATCTAGTCCGCATTTTTTAAACTAAACGTTCTGAAAAATTTCCTTGAGTGCATCTCGTGTTTGCAATCTGCTCGCCCGCCGGTTACTGCAGAAAGCTGTTTGTAGGGGAATTTTAATTATAATCATCCTGTATATATATATATATATATATAATATGGTTGTTTCCCCACAGAGATGGCAGCCGGTGCGGTCTCACCGTTCTCTTCACCCTGGGGCCGGCTTTGCCTTTAAGTAAGAGATTTAAGAGTCGGTGTTCGCTTCGCTTCGAATTTGTTTTTCAGAGTGCCTGGGCGATATTCTCGCTCATATGTGTTATACTAAAGGGACTGAGAACTCAGAAAAAATTGGCTAGTTATTATTAAAACTTAAATGACTTACTCGTAACACTAGTTCAACACTGTGAACTGAATATACTGCATGCCATGTTTTTTTAAATTAAATATTACCTATTTCTTGGCCAATCCTAGTAAGCAATTCTTATAATTCTATTAACAGTGTAGTTAAATAGATTATATTTTTGCCCTCCAGATTTGTCCGTCACTGAAGACAGGCAAAATAGCACAAAATATGTCCAGCGATTTACTTGGAAAGCAAAATTTATTACTTCTTACGCAGTTAAGTTCTTTTCATGTGGGTCAGACGCTGTTTAACCGCAAAAATACTTCTTAGAAAATCTATTATTATAGTTCCTTAATTTATTTCTGTTTTTGATAAAATAAAATAAAAACATGTGACATCGTAAATCATTTCATTTGAAATTTCAGTTCCCATAAAAACTGACCAGCGTCATGTATGTTTAATTAAATAATTAATTTTTCTTCTGATACAAAGTGGCAGGCGAAATTAAATGCAAACTCCTAATAACAAACTCCTTTGTTCCAAAAAGCTGTGTTAATTAAATTATGGGGTGTCGTTCAGGGAGTGCATTTTCTCGTAAGATTATCTCTCTATTCGAAAAAAAAGTAACGGTCGCTGTCAAGAGCTTGTTGGAGTATCTTCTTCTAAACCGTGGGGATTTGAATTTCGAGAAACAGGTCCACGGATTCGGAAAATTCCGAGGAGCCTGCTAAACTGACTTAAATTTCGAAAATCGAATTATTTTAGAAGATGTTAATAAAAAACTGAAAAAATAAAACATAATGGTTGATAGATTTGGCATAAAATCATTCATTCCATTTCAACAAAGCAATTCCAAGTATGTAGAATCTCGTGAAATTCACAAACATGAATTAGAATTACACCAATTTTACGCCAAATTAAAAAGTATATGAAATAAATAACTCAAAGTGCGTTACACAAAGTTGACAATTTTCAAATAGTAAGTTCGCTTAGACAACAGGAGTTTAGAATCAGCGATTATTCGTTTTTCAAAACAGAATAACCAATTGTAACTGATTTTAAAAGCACCATCTTGGCATTAGGTAACGATCTGGCAAAATGGTATCTTTCGAAGCAGGGTGAATCTAAACCGTGAGTTCAAAAATGTTAGAACCCAATATCTTGAAAATGAAAAATAATTAAAATGCAGATTATTTTAAAGCAGGTTCGGTGCAGCTGGAGTATTTGCTACCAGTAGAAATATTTGGTGGCGTTAACTATGCCATTATTAGCAGTTATAGTACACTTTGGATATTTGCCAAAGCGGCGAGATGATATAATTCATGGTGCTAAATACTCCAATCTGCAAAGGATTATGTATATGAAAATATGGATAACGGTTTTCCTAGAACTTTAAATGAGCAGTAATTATAGGTTGTGAGTATGCGTAAATCGCCAAATAATGAGAAGTCGCCGTTGGTGGCAAGCTGTTACGTAGTTTTAATCGAGGAAAACATATGAAGTACTGTTTTCTTAGAGCTAATTATTAACTATACATATACGCAAGTCGCCAAATTATGAAAATTTGCCATAATTGGCTAATACGCAAGGTGTTCCATGGGTTTCACATAATTAAAAAAGTGTGAAGTTTAAAATTTTGTTTGGTAAGGAACATGCAAGAACCAAGCAATGTGTAGCTCGGTAACATTCTATCTGATCCAACCTTTGGGTTTTGTTTGTTGAAATTATGCCTTTTTTACGAATAAGCCTTATTAGGGGCAAAATGCCTCATACGAAAAGCGAGCGTGGCGGGTCTAGGGCCTTGCCCCTAGTGATTTTTAAAAAAAGCAGCCTAATCCAGAGCATATGAGACGCATCAAAGTTTCGCAGTCATTTTAAGTGTTTGGTACTGTTAGTTTGTTCTGAGTTGAAAATAACTGCAATGCATGGAAACATTCTTATGTACAGGAATGTATGAATGTGTGCATTTATGCATTCATATTTTAAACTCTTCGCAAGAGCGATGAATATTTGCGTTTAATAAATCATGTCATGATCGCAATATTTTGTTTTAGCTTACGTGTGACCCTACAGTGCATACTGTTGCAGAAGACTCTGCTTTTTTCCTGGGTTCGTCGTTCTGAAGTCCAGTAGGTGTAGAAAGTTCTAGTAAAGAGTCCACTTAACAGGATGGAACACAAACTTTATTGCTTCTAGTATCGCCCTGTCGAGCGATCAGCTGTACAAAATTCACAGGCACTAACGGCCAGTAGCTCGTTTATAACAAACCACTCAGTACCGAAGCTTTCACAAATGCTGTAATTCTCACACAAAATAAAGCACTTCCACAGGTAAAATTCAGTGGAAATAAGCAATGGATATCTTACACAATCCCTTAAGACACAGCAATGAAGAGTTTACACAAAGCACTTAAAAATCAGCTTCGAAAAGTAAGCGGAAACACCGCCTCTATAGCGTCAATACAAAGCGTAACACAGCAAACTCACTCGACGGGAGCTCAAAGAACACTGATTCAAAATGAGGCAGCCTGCTGCTTTTATAGTCTTCGACGAACACCGTGGAAGGTTCCAGAGTGATCGATCCGTGGAATTACTAGAACCGACTCGATTATGATTACGTAATAGAAGAGAAATATTTGGCTATTATACATGTTGATGCAGAAAAACCAACTTTACAAGCCTCATCGGGAAAAACGCTCCAAATGACCGAAATATCGCCAAATTTGGCGCCAAAAATAAGTTCCCTAAAGTGAGGTTACCGAAGGCCTAGGACCAATATTTCTCGAGATTTCTAGAAAATGCTATTCAAACCAATGCGGGTCTCAATGTGATAGATTTTTAAAGGAATTTCACTTCGAGAGATGGTAATATATGTGCCCTCCCCCCCCCCCCATTCCCGGAACTACGGCCAGTTTGCATTAGCTGCCATGTCAACAAAGGACGTAGAAAATTTGCTGAATAATATTATTTAATGCATTGTTATAGAATAAAAATAATTTTAGATAAAAATAATAATTAAATTTTTATCATAATTTAGAAAGTTTTTTTTATCTCCACGAGTACTTTTAGATGAGGGCTACGCCTCCCCTTCCTCCCATCTCTACTTTTTTTAATCATCTAATAGAAATATACAGAAAATGTTAACTCTCTCCAAGCATTTCCTTTTAAAAGACAGATTAAGAGAACAAACAATAAAAAAGAGGAAAGAGTATCAAAAAATCAAAATAAAACATAAACTTTTAATTTTAGCTAGTTTTTTTTTTATAATAAATATTTCAATAGCTAAATCATCTATGGCTTCCACATTTTAATAAAAGCCAAAATTAATCTACGAGCTCTAGACATTTTTCTTTGATTTAAGCTAAGTAATCAAATGAAATGCTCTTTGAGATAAGGACATTTAGTGGCGATAGTCTTTTCGCTAATAAAATTAGAAACCTTTTTTTCTTCTTTCTTCTTTCTTTTTTCTTGTTAAATAAAGTTCATGTAAGTTTGCTAAGAAAATTATCTTGAAGGATTAATATTAGAAGCGTATAAATGAAACAGGCGAAAGTAAAAAGTCATAAATTAATATAATCAGTATACTAAATCATAAAAAAGTTAGATTGCTGATTATATTGATCCTGGATTTTTTTTTAGCAAAAAACAGTTTTATTATGTACTGGCTGAGTACCCCGTTCTTCGCATGGAGAGAGTAACTTCCTTTCTTAAAACATTGTAAAAAACTGTTATAAAACATTATTTCGTGTAATCGCAATGTTTTTGAAAATTTAAGCCTAATTTTGTGTAATTTTCAAAAAAAAAAAAAGTTTCAAATTACACAGTCGGAGAAAGCAATATGTGCTACTTTCCGGAAGAAAAACTCGACCAATCACAATAATTAAAAATCTGGAGTGACTCCACTCGACTTTCCGAAAACTTACGATTAAGATCATTACCAAGCATTTAAATAAATTTTAATCGATGAATAATTCAAACATATATACCAAATGGAAGCTCAATCGAATGCACCGTTTAAACGCTTGTTTACTTTCAAGAATTTCTCCCCATATGCCATTATGCCATAATATAAAAGAAATTTTTGTCATAGCCCTGTAGAAAAGCTATAAGTCTTATACACGCCAAAATCAATACCGGTCTTGCGACGGTGGTTTATAACATATATACCCAATTTGAGCTCAATCGAGTGTACCGTTTAAACGCTAGCGCACTTTCAAGAATTTCCTCCCATAGGCCATAATGTAAAAGAAATCTTTGTCGTAGCCCTGTAGAAAAACTATAAGTCCTATGCACACCAAAATCAATACCGGTCTTGCGACGGTGATCTATAACATATATACCCAATTTGAGCTCAATCAAATGCCCCGTTTAGGAGCTATCGTGTTCACTCACATACACACAAACACACATACATACATACACACACACATACATACATACATCTCGTAAAAACAGCATCAATAAATTAAGAAGACCTCAAAACGTGTCAATACACCAACATCTAGAAGTCGAATTTTTTCATGATTACAATACTTTCCTTACATGGTACATGTTCGGAAAGTAAAAAGATGTATAAGGAAATGGGATCGTTCAAACATTCCGTCCGCAAAAACGCGTCGAAATGATTTCGAAGATCCAGAAACTTCTTGGTCATCCAAAAATAGTATCGAACATATTAGAACATTCTACAATATTCTCTAACTTTCTTTAAAATATTTCAACGAGATTCAGCTGTTTCACTCGCTGTCCGTTGTATAAGCATTCTGCAATATCCTCGAATATTCTGAAACATTCTAGAGCAGGTGTGGCCAAAGCGTGGCTCTCGTACGATCCCAAATGCTTCAGAGACATACACGTGAAAAACAAAAACTAAATTCGCACCGAAGGACTAAAATAACTCCGAGGCAGGGGCGTAGCCAGAAATTTTTCATGGGGGGGGGTTATGACTACTGCAACTCATATATATGTATACGTGTGTGTGATAATGTAGTGAAGAATATACATTTTGTATGGTAAAAAATTCCTCATGGGGGGTGTTATGACCCCCGTAACCCCCCCCTTGGCTACGCCTCTGCTCCGAGGAATTTAATACAGGGATAAGTTTGTCTCGATTTTAAGTCATTGAGTTATTTAAGTTCTTTCGGAGCTAATTTTGTTCTTTTTTCTTTTTAACCCATTGAGGCGCAACCCTTTCCCAATGCTGGAAAAAGGGCAGCCGTTGCCATCGCTCGACTTAACTACCAGCAAGATGGAGGACGATCGAAACGTTCATCGCGTGCCACAATCTAGAGACCCTTTTTTGACGCAGCTGACTGTGCCGGCACAGCCAGCTATTTTATAAATGGATCTTCTTGTGTGTCGTCCGTTCTTTCAACTACTTAATTATGTAACCGATTATAGTTAATTGGAAATAACAAAAAACTGGTGTTTAAATCATGGAATAATTGAAACCTTGTAAAATAACACTCATAAAAGGTATTCATCAGAGTATGCGCATGTTTCGATCAAAAAAATTTCTATCTTTAGTAGCAGTAGAAGTCCATACACAGACAAGGGAACGTAGCCATAATACGTGACCTATTTTTTAAGATTTTTCGACCCCTCCCTCCCCTTGGTGACCACTCGTAGTATATTTCAAGACCCCCCCCCTCTCCAATAAGTTTTTACGTAGTATTGACAAGTATGATTTTTAATCATTTCGCAGGCAGAAAGTGAAACAAATGAAAATAATTTGACTCATATTCGCTGTATTAAGGCCATTTATTGCGTAAGACTGCATGGATGCTTATAATTACTAGTAAATTTTTTATTATGATAAACTTATGTAAAAACATACTGCTAATTTACAACAAATTTCTCTCGGCGAAATCGACTACGTAACAAAAATCTAAGCCCCCCCCCCTCCGCTCCTGTGACTGAGCGTAGTATTTTGAAGACCCCCCCCCCCACTAAACGGGTCACGTAGTATGGGTACGTTCCCCAAGGGCTGGGGACTCTCCCAGTCTTTTCCTTCATATCGCCAACTGAAAGAAAGAAAAAAAAAAAAAAGACCAGATAGCCATAAAATTCTTGTACAGTATACTGCTCATTTCATGTCACTCACTCAATAAAAACTTGAGTGTTAGAATAAACACAGATCTCGTTTTTAGCTCTCTCCCTTTGAACACTCAAATCAAAGCACCCCCTACCACCCTTCTCCTTAAATGTCCGGAAGGAGATCATTATCGCCAGAGAAAACCGTCACAATGACATCACACGCTCTTACATCCTCTCCGACGCCGCACTTCGAAATACAAAAGACCGCGCAATAAACTTCATAAGAAAACTGACAAATGAAATCGTTGCGAAACGTGTGTTTTTGCCTCCCTCCAGTTTCTGCATTTCATTCCTGTTTCTTTCATTTTTTTTTTTCCTTAAAAAAAAAAAAAAAAAATCGCTGCACGTAACAGCTTCGTGTTTTTAAAAATATCTTGCGCTTTTTGAAATGTTTTCGTTCCTTGTTTGCGCCTATTTTTGTCTCAAACTAGTTGACAAGTACCGATTTAGACTTTTGAGGGCGGGGGAAAGTGGGGGGGGGACTTAAATTGAGGGTGCATGTCTGTTTCGTTTATCACGGCATTTGCTTTTTTGTTTTGAGCTTTTAAAGTGATACGTACTCGAAAAAGAATAAACATGATTGTTAAATTTTTCTGAGAGATTAAAACGCGTAATCACGCATAAAAATAGACGGAGAACGATGTTTTAAAAATTTTTTGGCAGAAAATTTTTCGAGGTGTGTATAAGATAGCGTTTTTTATCTATCTTAAAAGTGCAGTTTTGGATGATTGGGATCTCTCTTTTACAGGAGTAAGGGTACTTAAAAAACATATGCTGTTTAATCGGATGCTTTGAGTTAAAATATATCCTTAAAAAATTTAAAGAAAGATAAATCATGTCAATCATGTCATGTGGGGCTCTTCGTTGTTCGACAGAGGAGTCGAGGTATTGGGAGGCAAGATCACTCGTAAGGCAATGACTTCGGTCTTTTGTTCTGAGTTCTGTGGTTGTAACTTTATAGTTCTCTTAAATTGCTTGGTCATTAGAAATTTTAAAAAATGTCTCCCGTGTTAATGAATGGTAGCAACTGATGATTGAGAACCAGAGCAAGCTGTTTGCCAACCAGAACTTAGATTACATTTCCACCTACCTTAAATGTAGCTCCATCTCTGCTCCGAAAATGCGCACATAAACTTTGGACTCTTAGAATGCTTGAATTGCCATTTTACCACCTTTCCGGTATTTATGTATTTTACCGTCGGTTCGCCAAGAAGAGATTTCGCTTGGCGCGTGTGGAAAGTGTCAAATTTTTGTTGAAATATAGTTCATTGCAACGCAACTGACGGTAAAGTACGTAAGCACCACATTTCCATTTTTTTATGTCTATAAACTGCTCTCATTTTATTTAATTTTGAATATTTATTGCTGATATTGAGGAACAAGTTATTTCATTGTAGGCGTTAATTTTCTATGAGCGATGAATTCCTCTCTCCCAGGGCTTTATAACTAGTTTCAGAAAAGTGCTGTTATACCAGACCTTGCATATGCATATGTTAATTAATTATGAACGCCACTGAAAAAAAGTCCCATATACTCATCTTGAATCTGTATTGTTAAGCGTCTTTTAATGAAGCTGAAATTTCTTTATAGCCAGTTGAAGAGACAATATTGAATTATAATTTCTTTTTCTTATTGTTGTACACACAAAGTACCTAAAAATACGTGATGTTTAGCCTTTGACATAGGTAATAGAATCCATCGACTGTCTTTTTCTTTTTTGGAAAAAAAATTATCGGTTGTTTTTTACTTGGTGGTTGTGTTGAGTTAATTAAAAAATTTCTGAATCTCGCACATCAGAATCATAGTTACTAACGGCTAATCACTATAAAAGTAATATAAACATGGCAAAAATATAAATCTGTGTTCGTTAGCTGTACAAAGGTTTGACAATCTTTTAGCCATTTTTAAAATTATAAATGGCTGGTTAAGAATTAATATTATTTCTTCCATTTGAGCGTTTCTTTCAAGCAGACCTCTTCAAGCTGTAAGACATTTGCACCCAAATTGCTGCCATTTGATATTTCTTACTCTTCAGTTTTAGCAGCTTTGTTCTTGCAACTAATGATCTTCCTAATTACCTTTACGCGCGTCCTATGACAAACAGTGTTTTCTGAAACACTTATTCTATTGAATATGGAAATGAATGGCAAAAAAATACAAAACAGTATGTTAAAGAAAAACGTTTCAACTAAGTAGTGAGAAACATTATTGTTTCATTTAATTACCTTTTCGACAGAAATGTGTTTAGAACTTTTGAAAACCGCATTGCATTTATGCTTTTAAATTCCATTTTCAGTAATTATATGCACATAATTCAGTATTCAAGCACACATTTACAGTTACGCTACCACGTTTAACTTGACAACAGCATTTCTCTCGCAAAGCATTCAATGTATTCTGTCGTATTTTGCAAAACAATGAACTAGCAAGCAATGTATTCACACGGTTTTCAATATAATAAGCGACCGTGTCACATTTGTGCGTGCATTGTATTAGCTTAATTATTTGTACCTTCTCCATTTCATTTCAGTTAAGTTCGCTCTTCCATAATAGCATCGAACAAATTATTGTGAGTTATGAAATATTGAGTGGGAATTTTAAAAAATCTTTCAAATTAATACAGAATTTTTATTTAAACGGATTGGCTTAAACTGGCATGTAATATTGGGGAAATCATGTAACATTGAGGTTGTAAAATGTTTTCTATTGTAGAAAACGAGGGGCCAAGGCCCCCCCGACTCGCTACGCTCGCTTTTCGTATGAGGCATTCGGCCCCTAATAAGGCTTATTCGTAAAAAAGACATAATTTCAACAGACAGAACCCGAAGATTGGATCAGATAGAATGTTACTGAGCTACACATTGCTTGGTTCTTGCATGTTCATTGGTACACAAAAAATGTAAACTTCACACTACAGACCCCCTCCCCCTCATGACACGGAAGATATTTTGTTATGGGAATCCGTGTTGTACGGGTCCTGAGCTATACTCCACCTGGAGTGCGGACTCCGCTTATAATCGCTGGAAAAATTATTTGCACTCCTCAGAAACACAATGATATTTAATGTTGCCATTCAAATTTATATTAATTTGGCGCTAAAGCGTAATAAAATCAGAACATCTGTTTCAGCTGTATTTTTAATAATGTAAAACCTATTGGACACCTTGCGAATTTGCCACCCATGGCGATTTTTCATTATTCGGCGACTTGCGTACATGTAAAGTTAATAAAAGCTACGGAACAGATAGGATAGCTTGCCACCAATGGCGACTTTTCATTATTTGGCGAGTTACACATGCTCACAACCTATAATTACTGTTCATTTAAGGTTACCGGAAAGCCGTTATCCATATTTTCATTTACATAATCGTTTGCAGATTGGCGTACTTAGCACCACGAATTATACCATCTCGTCGCGCTAGAAAATATCCAAAGTGTACTACAACTGCTATAATGGCATAGTTAACGCCGCCAAATATATTTCTACTGGTAGCAAATAATCCAGCTGGACCGAACCGGCTTTAAAATAATCTGCATTTTAATTATTTTTCATTTTCAATATATTAGTTATTCTGTTTTGGAAAAACGAATAATCGCTCATTCTAAACTCCTGTTGTCTAAGCGAACTTACTATTTGAAAATTGTCAACTTTGTGTAATACATTTTGAGTTACTTATTTCATACCGTTTTTATTTTGGCGTAAAATAGGCCTAATTGTAACTCATGTTTGTAAATTTCACGCTATTCTAGATACTTGGAAACGCTTTGTTGCAAAGGAATGAATGATTTTATGCCAAATCTGGCAACCATTCTGTTTATTTTTTTAGTTTTTTATTAATATCTTCTAAAATAATTCGATTTTCAAAATTTAAGTCAGCTTAGACGGCTCCTCGGAATTTTTCGAATCTGTGGGCACCTTAGTCGAAATTCAAATTCCCACGGTTTAGGAGAAGATAGGCGAACAAGCTTTTGTCAGCGGCGACGATAGCGGCCCTTACTTTTTTTTAGAATAGAGAGATATCATTTTCAAATAGGTTATATTTGGATTTTTTTAACTTTAGGGGGAAATTGCCCGCTCTTGCCCATAGTAAGTTACGGGTGTGTTTAAACGTATACTTGTTCTTCAGTTATAAGCATTAGATTATTATTAGGGGTGGACGCGAGACGATTTTTTGCTAGACGAAACTGAGATTTACAGCTTTTTTGCGAGACGAGACAAACAATTTTAACATTACGATATAGGGATTTTGCGAGACGAGACAAAGCTTTTGGGCTGTTTTGCGAGACGTGAGACGCTTATTTTCCTTCTAGCGTCCATCCCTAATTGTTGTACGAGCCCTAATTGTTGATATTAGGGTAACGGTTTGTCTATCCGTACTTAAAATACGATAGCCATGCGTCACATTTCACTTGTGTTCGTACTTGATAGTTTACGTATTTTTACACACTGGTTTATGCATTTATACTATGTTGACATATTTTTTGCTTCTATTTATAAGTTTATGCATTTATATGATATCCATTTATCACATTTATTCTGATGCTCATTTATTTAGTTATTTTTGCATTTATAACATGCTATTCATTTGTGATGTATAGACTTGTATGTTTACATTTGTGCGTTTTTACTGGTACTCTTTATAAACCTATATGCCAATTTATGTATTATTTTATACAAAATTTCGTACGTTTGTATTATCAAACTTTTGAATTTGTATTAAGTTTTATTGGGCTAAACATCATTCAACTCGTCTATTTACTCATTTGAAAAACAAGATATTTATGTATCCTCAATATGCAAACAGCACGTTTTAATTTTTAAAGTTGAGAATACATTCAAGTTATACATTTTGAGCTTACATGACAAACTCCAAAAAAACTGTTAACTATGTACAAGTTAGACATACTTCCGTTTAGATTTTATGGGACAAGATGAGCATAAGACTTTTGCATCAGTCTTTCATTCGCAACAAGGCGTCACTGTGGAAATTACAAGTGAATTTAATCCATCTCTACCGCTAAAAGTGCTGGATTTTTCCCCCCTGGAAGCCATACAAGTGGAGAGTAGAAAAGAAACCTTAAAAAAATAACGACGGGAAGTGTATTGACTCTGTCTCGGTCTTGAAAAATCAAGGCTGAATTACATAGTAAATTGAACGTAACATGTTACCGCACACCCTTTCTTCAATGAAAACAAAGTTAGGTTTGTGCAGACTTCCGCTGCAATTTCCGAAGCGGCTCTTTTTAACACATTTCCGTTGTTGAATAGTGTTGATGACATTGCTTTTTTTTCTGTCTGTCCGTTCATCTGTGCTATAGCTACTGTAATATTGTAAATCTATATAAATAAAGCAATGTGTAAACTTCCCGTTAGTTAGTTTGTCTGTGTCTCGCGCAGCTCGCAGACGGGTGATCGTAGACCTACCAAATTTTGTACGGAAATTCTCCAGGACGGGTCCCGACACACCTCGAAGCGATTTTTTCAAAATTCGAATTATTTTAGGAGATATTGATAAAAAACGCGTCGCAAAATGATCATTTTTTTTCTCGCCATTTCGCAATTGTAACCCCGCAGTGGAGAGACCGAGGTTTGAGCATATCTAGGTTGCCATGCTTGGCAAGTTTATTAAATTATTCAGACTCTTGAAGTAAAAATAAAATAATAACGATTTTTTTTTGTTTGGATTATTTGTAAGGTTATTTCTTAATTAAAATATCATGTGCATGTGAAATCAGAGCAGGAATGAAATGATTTAAACTCAAAAGAAAAATAGAATTTGGAAATTTTCCGAAAATAAATGTGCAACTTTTTAATTTGGCGAAAAATAAAAGTGTTGATGTGCGATTTTGCGAAGATGTGATTCTAGCGTCAAGCGCTATTTATCGTCTGCTTTTGCTACTTGAATTATGAATACACCTGAATGAGTTTTTAAACTTTATTTCAGTTCGAATTGTACATTTTTCTACGCAGCTTCTTCCCATCCATTTCTAATGTATTACATCCAAAAAGAAAATTGTTTGAAATATCAATTTCAATTGTGTTTAATCACACTCATCAATAATAATAAACTTCCCAACTTAATAGAATAAGGAAAGAAAATAGGGAAGACCCGTGGAGTATAATACGCTTTTAATACATAGCACTTTAGTGCGTATTTAAAATCTGAAAGTGTTTAAGATTTTCTTAGTTTTTTTCCTTTCCATTTTTTTAAAAAGGACAATGTATCCAGAAGATCTTCAGAATTAATATAGGACGAAAATAATTTGTTCCTTTTTTGTAGGTTTTTATCATTAAACCACATCTTATTTTTGTAACCAGGGTCGGCCCGACACGGTAAGCATCCCATCGGCGGACCGGCTTCGAAGGGGCGTCATTTCGAACTTAAAAACTAAGTAGAGCATAAAAGGAGGCTTTTTTTTAATGTTAGCAGGGATCTCTACACTTACCCTAAGGCCGCTCCTGTTTGTAACCATCTTAATTTTAAATTCCATTCAGAATCTAAGAGATTTCAGTGCCAAGGAAGCCAGTGAGAAACAGGATTCTCTCCGAATAATATTTTTTCAAGATGGCGAACCAACTGGTCGCCGGAGGTGGCTAGTTTATTCCTATTTGTAAAAGGCTGTGAACTAGTATGTGACATACAGAATGAACTAATGGTACATACAGCAATAATAGTTCGTTTACAGAAACATACAGACGAATCCCAGGGCATCTTAATTTATGAGTCGATATTGTTTTAAAGAAACTTTTGGAGAGATTAATTTATTCCTTATTAAAAAATCTTAATGAGCGATTATATTACTGTTATATTGAAAGCATTTCCAGAGACTTACAAAATTAAGTTTATGGATCGCGGTTTAACAGTAGCGATTGCCTTTATTATATTTGTTTTAATCGTTGTATATACATTGAGATATCTGTGGAGGGAAGAATTTCATGATTAATAATTTTATAGTTTTTATCTTTCTCCTAATTTGCAAAAGGGTGTTAAGACAGTTAACCAAGCTATAAACACAATTTCTTGGAGATGATGCAATTTCGATAATTATGTAAAAAGGTTTCATTAAATTCTCATTTAAAAAAAAATGAAATAATTCAAGTGTAACTTTTGGAAAATACGGCAAAGAAATCGCTTCATATTCTTACTTTGAAACTGGAAACTTATACAAAGAAAAAAAAAACTCTAGAAAATAATGTTTGTTTAAATCAAAAGATGCGTCATACTTTTATGTATTTTAATCTCCTTTATTCTAGGTGTCAAAAATAATCTTTTAAAGAAATATGTTTAGTTTATTTTCAAATTCAAATTTCAACAGAAGAGAATTAGTCATCAGTTATTACGCATGATTTTAGATTTTTCCAAGTTACGTTTGTTCAAACAATTTAATCATTCGAAAATTTCTCTGCCATTGTGTCATGATTATGGTAAAAAAGTGTGGAAACACACTTTTTTACCGTAATCATTGTTACCATGATAAATAGTTTTATATATATTTATTAATATATATATTTATTAATACATATATATTCCTTGGTTATTTTTGAATATCTTAATTGAAGAGTGGTTGATTCATTGATTCGTAAGTTTAGCTATTTTGCTATACTATACTATATAGGTGTCCCAAAAAGGTGGTAACGGGCTTTAATTCTTTATCCATTAAACATAAGTGGACAGTGTAAATTGAAAAATTGTTCAAAATAAGGTGGAAAATAATACTCCGTTAAGAAAAAATTTCTCTCGTCAATTTTCAAATTGTTTCACGTTTTAAATTTTTATACGAACCCCTTATGAAGCAATTCTCAATTAGTAAAAGGGTGTTAAGACAGTAAAAGTGTGTCCAATCCAAAAGGGTGTCCAGTAAAATGTGCTCCAATCACTAAAGAGATTGCCCATAAAATTTGAGAACTATACCTTAAAAAGTGCGAGAGATATGAAGATAAATACAACGCAGACTTAAACCACTTTTCAATGGCTCTCGGAGGGAAGAAATCAAGTCGAATGATCGCATTTCAGGGATCGTACAGAAATTACGAAAGAAATCTTTTCCACTCTAGGGATAAACGTTTACATACAAAATCATGTGCAGTCCCCGATCCTCTTTCTTTAAAGATATCTCTGCGACTACGAATGTGGAAAGGCTCAAATTTGGCACATCACCTCTGAGTGTATGGGGCACATCTTACTATCTGGGAATATTTTTGTACTGGGGGTCGTATACAAATTTAAAGAGTGTCACTTTTTGTAAATGACGAGACGAATTTTTTTTAATGCGTATTATTTCCGACATATTTAAGTAGAAAAAGAATTAAAGCCCGTTACCACCTTTTTGGGACACCCTGTATGTATATATATAAATGTATACAGACAACATGCGTCTAAACTGCAGAGGAAAACATTCCTCACTGAGTTACGAAACGTTACGCCACTAGTGAAACCGTTTTTACATTGTAAAAAATATCTGCCATAGTTTATATTTACTGGAAACCGTAAATTTAAGATCTTGCTATTATATTTCGCACCAAAGGCTAGCAATGCTGTGTTACACGTAGGCGTACTGTTTGGGGGAGGGGGCACATACCCCTCCAGCATTGTTTAGAAAACTAATCGCTAAACTGGAATAATCTTTGCTATTTTTACTCTTAAATTTGTTGTGCCCGCTTAACTTTCAGTCATCCACTGCTTGCAGTTAGTGTAGTAAATGTGTGGCATTGTTAACTGTAATAAAAAACACTCTAAAAAGAAACTGGTGTTAAAAGATGAGATAAATAAAACTTTGTATAAATAACACACATAAAAAGGTACTCGTCGCCCTGGAAGATCGTTTCGGCTGGAAAAATATTCAGCCTTCTTCAGCAGTCAGTGTCTACCTTTTTTCAATGCCAAAAGTTACTGAATTATGGGTTGCCTGATGTAACACATTGACAGAACAAGGAGTAAAAACAACCATTAACAATAAGAACATGAGAACGTTGTGTTATATGAAGCGCTGCTGGCTTAACCATCGTACGAACAAATTAATCATTTCCCCTTTTTTCTTTTAACCCTTGTTAGTGTCTTTCTTTGAAAAGGAACGAACAGAAGAGCCGAGTTTGAAAATATATCTGGAAGGGAGGAAAATTAATCGTACCTGGCCTTAATCCATGATACGTCCTACATATTTCCCATTTCTCACTTCTAAATTAGTTCTTTACTCATTCTAACTCTTTGTACACCACATAGATTTCGGGTGAATCATTTAGCCTCTAAGAATTTTTATTCTCAGGAAAGATAATAAATCGAAGTTTTTTAAAAATACGACATAACAATATATTTTGGGGGAAATTAAAAAAAAGGTGTAGTCAAAGAAACGGAACTTTAAATATTGCCTAATTCCAGTAGTATAATCCGCAGGTGCTGTTAAATTATTCTCAAATAATTTGACGAACTTATGCCAAAAATAAATGTTTTTTTTCCATAATTGTTATATTTATCAAAATGAAACTTTTGTGATTAAAAAAAAAGACCTATCAGTTGCGTTTTGAGTATTAATGCAATTTCTCAGAAATGGTCTGTTTTGGATCTTATGGCTATAAAGGTAAAATTTTGAAAGGCAACATAAAAAAAAACAGCACCTCTTCCTTAACACAACTCTTAAGACTGCTTTTTTTTTTATTCTTGTTAAAGTGTATTTAAATTTAGTAAACTAAGATCTTCGGTAGAAATTAGCTCCTTCCCAATTCAGATGCTTTAAAAATTTACATGTATTTTGTAAATACTTACATTTTGTATTTTGCATTTTTTTTTAATTCAAGAAGTATTTTGTATTTTGGTGTTTGAATCCATGTATTTTGTATATAAAAACATTTTCGGTGTATTTTTCCCAACTCTGATTACCAGGTCTTTTTTTCTCTCCCGATTTTTGCCTTATTGTGAGTTCAAACTTTCATGGGATCTGCCAATAAAATATACATTCCAATGTATATTTTATTTGAAGAAAGTCTATTAAAAACTCATTACGTAGTCTTTCTGATCATTTTATGCTTTAAGAGAACAATCCGACAGATGAAATAAAGATATAAGTGCACTATTTTAATAAGTCAAAGGCGAGTAAAAACTCAATTTGTTTAAGTAATATAACGATGACTTAAATAACGCTGATTCATAACTCTTGTTAATTTTTTCACTTATTAATAGAAACAAAAGGAATGGTGTGTAACACCAGACATTCATTTTCTTCAATTAATCAACGTCTAACCGGTATGCAGCGTGCATAACTGCATCTTATCTTTAAATGCCTATGTCATTTACAAGATGAGTGGGTGTCATTGTGAAAATTATTGTTTGGCGACTTTCCATCAACAATGCATTTTGCGATGGCTTCAAGCATGTGCAGGCATCCCAGGGGTCGCTCTCACAGCTATTGCTTCTCAGGTGTGTTTTTTTTTTTTTTTCTTGCAAACGTTATTTTTAAAATTTTGTAATTAAAAAGGTTAATCTCTCATAAAAGGGAAAATGCTGCACAGAAAATTGCGTTATCGAATTTGGTAGATTTGCATTTTTCATTGAACTAGTCACCTGATACCTTACTGTTCTTTATACTCAGTGCAGTGTTGACTAAATTTCTGGATTGATTTCAGTGAAATTCATGTTTCTTTGTTTTAACAGTATTTGCTATTCAATTTATGTAGGTTAGGGTTGCTACACATTTTGAGTGTCATCCTAAAAGGCGATGTTGGAACAGCAAATGGCAGAAAAATGTGCTTTTGCCCAATGCAGGGTGACATTTTTTAGATGGGCGATGAATGCGCCAAGTATTGTCAATTCGATATTTTAAAGCTATGGAAAAGTACGAAAGAATTTGCATTTTTGTGTATCCCCATTATTGTTATTTTGTAATCTACCTACAGCGTGACATCGGCTTGCTCCATTGGACGTCATTGAACTGTTCATTTGGATGTTTGCACATACGTTATTGTTATTGCACTAATGTTTACCTCTAGCTCTTGCCATTCGCAGCGTGGAAATAGCGTCGATTTTGGTACGGCATACGTTGGCGTATTATATAAATAGATGTTTAGAAATATTTAATCATTTACCACTTTCACCCGATATTCAATTCAAGTAACTCAAACATGTAGAACGTATATTGAAGAGCATTTAGTATTTCTTTCTATTCCATGAAGTCCAGGCCGTATTTTTTTTTCCTTTTCTTCGCATAAGCTTTAAATACCTAATTTATTTCAACCCCACCCCCTCCAAAAAAAAAAAAAAAAAAAAAAAAAAAAAAAAAATGGAGATACTACTTGGAGACTATTGGAGATACTTTTGACTAATTTGGACATTTTTTAATTTAATTTTTTTTAACTTCCTTGGGCATCTCGTGTATAGTTCGCATGCAAATTTGGTGGCAGTTGGTTAACCTGTTTCATCTGTAGAATGCTATTTATAGTGAAAGTTTAGTTACAACCAGCCTGTAGGTACACAAAATTAAATAACATCTTTGGAACTTTCTCAAACACCAGAATAAAATTTTTCAACATCAGCAACTTACACAGGGAATATTATGCTTAACGAGCCCGAGGAAGATAAAATTAAGAAATGTGCAGGTTGTGAAGAACAAGTTATAAAAGTTAAAGCAAGAAAGCCGAATTTGCTACCGGGTAGACTTCGAAACGGAAATGAATATGAAAGCTATAGCACGCGAAATCTTCACGAAAATACATGTATAGGTATTTCAGTAAACTTCCTGATAGATGTTTTACTTTTAAAAAGATATTGTAAGATAAGATAATTTGACCCTACTTTAATTTTATTCTAAAATCTTAGTAGTTTCAAGATTTTAGACAAAGAAATTGAACTTTTTTCACATTGTAAATTCTGTTAATTATTCAGTTCGTTAGGTAAATTACGCAAAAAATGACCTAAATTTCAATTTTATAAAAATATTGCTTTTAATATATATTTTATAATATTGGCAATAGGTTCTTATTCAAAATCATTAGCCGTCGAAAATGCCATTTTCATGTAGTTAGTTATAAATTGATAAAATTTAAGAATATAATTTCTACTATTGCTTAACCCTCTCGTTACCGAATTATGAAAAACCAGAGAAAAAAAAATCTGTCTAGCATTGAATGCATCTGAAATACTATTATAAATCATGCAAAAATATTTTTTTTTCTTATGTCGCTTTTTCTAATATTAATTTCTATATTTTCGAAGCATTTTGTTATGCTAAAATTAATTTAAAAGGATGCACATATTAGGTAAAGTTTGTGGAATAAGAAAAAAAACATACTTACCTTAAAAAGAAAAGGAAATTGTAAAAAAGCAGCGTAAATACTTTCTTAATTTTTCTCCTGAAACAATGAAGCGAAAACTGTAAAAAAAAATGGTCTAAATTTACTAGTACTGCAATCTAGGCATGATTTATGCATCTAGTTACGAGCCTCGTATACTTTCTACATGAATTAATGATATTGATATCAGTGAAAGAAAAATATACTAAATTCAGTTTTTTTCTCTCTAAATATTGCTATTTGAAGTAGGAGTTTCATATGAGGTTCAGGGTGACGAGAGGGTTAACCAGCTGGCTAATGATGTTCGCTCCATCCGTGGAAGACATCCCAGCTTCTGTGGTCAAAGATGCTAATATTTTGCTTGCTGTAACTCTGTTCGAAGCCATCATTTAGGATTTTCATTTTCTTTATTTGTTTTCATTGGCCGCCCAGGTGGTGTAGTGGCTAGAGAACCATTCTATCACGCCGTGGGTCCGGGTTCGAATCCCGGCTTGGGCATGGATGTTAACTTGTCCGTCCCTTCATAGGGGGTAATGCTGTCCGCCCACTGGGTGCTCCCATAATAAAATGGACAGTAACTCGGGCCTTTGTAGCGGCGAATTAAGCAAGTGCCCGCCCATTGGAAAAAAAAAATTGTTTTCATTGTTAGTATCTAAAGATACATCTTTATTAGTTTTGACTTATCTGCAGTTAATATACCCCTCTCAAAAAAGTATTCGAGTAAGAGATAAATTTTTACATTGGTTTCGTATATTAAAAATTATTTATTATATGATATGAATTAAAAAATGCATAACTACAACTTTCCATATCTCCGTCGAGTTGAGCATTTTTCAAAAGCTCAATAATTAATCGTAAAGCTAAAATAGGAAATTTCGCCTATATTCGAATACCTTTTTTGAGAGGGTATACTTATTTATTTACTTTTGTATGTTTTTCCCTAAAACCAACCAATCAATCAGTTGCATGTTTACGATTCGATATTGTATGTCGCGAAATAACACTTAACACGAGATTTAAAACCTTGCAACAATGCAAAACGGTTTTGAATTGTTTACGAATAAATTTCTCAATTATTTACATCAACTTTTGGAAAGTCGCAGGCCAAACTTTAGGATGTTAGCGAAGTCGGAGACAGTAAAATTGGGATTTTTCATGGGATGTTGTTGTTGGTGGTGTTTGTTCTCTTGTACATCGATAGACGATCGCACCATCCATGGAAATAGGTGCCATTGCCCCCCGACGAGGTTGGACTTCTGCTTCTCGGTCCCTAATCTTGAACAAATTCCAGATGTTGGACCAACCACCTGAAATCGGCACCCCCAGAAGTATCGCTTGAACATGGAAGACATGGGAGCCACGACGGATGTTACGTGCACCAGCACCCATCAGCGTACATAATCCCACAACCGTCCAGTCGAGAGAGGAGTTCACCGCACCATGCACTGGCCAAGCCGGATGCTGCTTCACTTTCCTTATTCTTACGGGAACGGAGTTTAGACTGCGGGACTTAGGGGATTTGCAATTGTTTATATGGATTTTATATGGATTTTTATAGGTACCGCGGGCCGAATCAAATCCAGGACGGGCCATATCCGGCCAGCCCCTAGTAGCACAACTAGTTCAAAAAACGTTCAAATTACGTTGGAAACACGTTTTCCGACGTTAAAAAACGTGTTTTAAACGTCTTTTGGACTAATTGTGCTACTAGTGGCAGACCAAAGGCTATAACCATATATGATTTACATGTTTACTCTGCTTTAACACAGTTCTTTTCCTCTTTCTTCTTCCAGAAATCTATTTATTCTTCCACTTTTCTACTTGCTGAGAAATGTGAATCACATTTGTTATTTTATGTCAAATTGCGTGTTACCATTTTAAAATACTTGGAAACAGAACTAGAGAAAATTCGGCGAAACTTCAACGGGTTTCAATTTTTTTTTCCACTCTTTTTTTCTTCATAAACGAAAGGGTGGAGAAAACTAATTATCCTGGCACCTTTCCACGACATCGAAAGAGATTTCTGTCGTCATCATTCTGGTGTTGAATGTTACAAATGTTTTTTTTATGTTATTTTTTATTTCCTTTAGCCTTTTATTTTACTTTTCAAAACAGTCTAATGGAGATGGCGTTTCTATTGTCGAGTCCAACCATTCATAAATTTTGAACAGCTTAATGTTTTGCTAGCAACAGTTGTTCCATTTGATTCTTCATACTTTTCAAAAACAAATCTCAAAAACACTTTCCAATAGCGGCGTATTTAAGGAGAAAGGGGGTTTGCCTAGGGGTCCAAAGCCACACCCGTCCAGAAAATGTAAAACAATTTATTAGAAAACTGCTCTTTTAAAACTAACTCCAGTAACTATGAGATTTAAATCCAGTGGTTCGAATGATTATGATTTTTTTTTTTTTTTTTTTTTATGATTGATACATTAGGAAAACCCCGACGGAGAGCATCCCACCCTTCGGCCTAGATCGCACTTTCCGATAATTGGCCGTAATCCCACAACAACTTTATACACATTATCAGATTTTTGACATTTAGCAGGTTTACAGTTTGGCAGTGGATGTGTGGATTTTTGATATTATGACCAGAAATAACTTTAAAAAAAGGTTTTTTTGCCTTGGATTCAGCAAATAAAAATTATTAGTAAATATAAACTAAAGTACATAAGGACGCTCATATGTCCTGCACAAACTAAAACAATTCGGCACCTGGCCAGTCGGACAGGCTGCTTCTGCTCTGCTTGTCATATCAGATCTGCTGCAGGCTTGCACTTAACCCTTTGAGGCGCAACCCTTTCCCTATGCTGAAAAAAGGGCAGCCTTAGGCAATCTATCCAGCTGTTCTCGCATTCTTCGATTTTTCGGCAGATATCAGTGCTGTTAAAAATAATCGTGACCATTTTTTTACGGGAAATGACGTGCTAAAATGTAAAGGATTCTCGTGGAGATATGTCACCCGCAACTATTTTTATAGAAATCCAATCTATTCTTCATGACTGGCAACAGTCAAAACGTCAGAGTTTGGTGTTCCCAGAGCGGGAACACTGCTTATTAAAGGGTTAAAGTGCAGGTATGTAATAATCATCATATGTAATCATCAATGTACACCATATCTAATCACAGTCTGTCTACGTGAGCTCTCGTTTGACGCAGAGAAAGGAAATTTGCATAAACATTGATGTAAAAAAAATACAAAAAAGATACATACGCAAAAATACAAGTTATTTAAATTCATGACGCAATGCACGTTAAATTTAAACAGTGAAAACAGTTGCCGAATTTACGAACAGGGACGGTAGTTACTGAGCGTAAGAAAGTACGCAAAGTTTCAGAGGTTGGTAAACCTGTCGTGGCAAGCGATAGCTATATTTTTCATACCCCACATTTATCAAATATCTTGGACTTATTTCATAGAATCATCACACCTTTCCCATTGTCATAGGATATCGAGTATGAGAAAATTTATGTGGACATGATCATTTCTACTCCCGAAATCAGAACAATTAAGAGCCCCAAAATATGCTGCTCCCCAAACGCTATCAAGTTTGAGATAGGCTTACCTCAAGCGCCTTCAGCGATAACGTTACGGGGAATAAACCTAACATTTCGCCGTTTAATTCTGAAGTGAGAACTGCAGTCTGTTATTAAAAGCCTCCTAAATCAGTACGGCTGTCTGAGGATAAAACATTTTAGTTCCCTGCAATGTAGCAAATCACAAACCCATGTCAGCGCACTCCCAAGTTAATCGAATATACTTATTGATTCAAAGTTCGGATACTCTGGAATGGAGGAGGACAATTTAGCTAATCTAAAATGACTAATTGAGACTGCATTAAATGAATATATATATCAGTGTCAAGCACATCAAAATATTTAGAATGTCTGTTCATATGCTGTACTATACAGTGAAATAAATCCAAATAAAATTTTAAAAACTTATAGAAAAATTCTTGAAAATGAAAAATTTGGAAAAATAGACCTCTTTGAAAATTTTTGTCGTGCAATTCCATGTTTAAGATTTATTTATTTTTTGAAGGTTTTATAAAAAACACCATTTTTCTGTTTTTGTGCAGCTTATAAAAATCATCCCAAATTTTTTAGGTCCTCGATGCAAATAGTTTATTTTAATTGCGTACCAAGAACGCGATGCAGATTCTCTGTGATACAACAAGCTTTTGCCGCGTTTCTCAGACCCGAGGTGCTGAGCAGAGTATAGTTAGCGTAATTTTAAAACAAATTTGGTTGGTATAGTGGTTTTACAATGCTATTAAAAAGAATCTTTGAAATTAGATTAAAATTTATATTTTCTTTGTTGCAATATATCTATCTCATCCTCTCTTTTGTTAGATCTATATTGCAGTCCTATCTATGTCTCAGTTCGTTTATTATTGTTTTTGACAACTATCAATATGCAATATTATTTGTGTTAATTACAAAATATTCCTAAAATTTGAACAAATTAACCGGTATGTGTTAATTAAAATGTGTTTTGAATATTCAGCGGCATCTTGTTCATCACAAGTGCGTGCTTAACTGTAAATTATTATACGGAGGATCAAACTTATAGCTCAGACACTCCCTCCACGATCCATTTTCAATTAGTCATTCAGTTGTGAGTCTACTAATATGATGTTCACTATATTCTAAATGTCCTGCTGCAACTAGCCTTCCTTATCCACTGCGTAACTTTTGAAGCCCGATAACAGAAACCCCATGTTTTTTATGTAGATTAGATTTATAATATTATTAGGGAAAAAAAAAAGAAAGAGGCAGGCTACCTTGCTTGAGAGATTGATAATGATAAATATAGACATAAATTTTTAATGTAAAAAATGTGTATGATAAACTTAGTGTAATAAATAACTAAGATGAGAATGGGCGATTCTAAAAAGGTGGGTCACCAAATGTTAACTGTAATCTATCTTCCAAATTTTGGAATTTCACTTTATTATTATTTTTTTTTTTACATTATAGTATATACGCCTAGAATAGAGTATACAAACATAAAAAGACAGCAAGTGTTCTGGAAAATTGCTAATTAAAACATTTAATTGTCAGATCTGTAGGCTACACATTTTGACATCTTTTCTCAGCAGGTTAGACATTTCGGACATCTTCAATCTGTAGATTACAAATTTTGGGTATTGCTGATCTTTTGCCCAGACAGCACATAAGCTTAAATCAAGCTTGACATTTCTTTGAATTTGACGTATTAATACAAGCTTGACAGTTCAATTCATTTTAAGCTTGCAGGAAGCTTGGAGAAAGTCATTTGAACTGTCAAGCTTGAATACAACTTGATTACTGCTCGATTTGGAAAGCCACATCCACATAAAAAATAATTTATCATCAGTCATAAATGTACTTGACGATAGAATTAAAAAAAAAAAATTTATATTTCCAAGTATTGAAATTCTTCAAAATAAAATACAATTATACTGCGAAACTCATTTCAAAATCAGTCCTTTGTCTCGATTTTGGCCAGTATTGCCCAACATGAGTGTCGCGATATTGAAAGTTTTAAAACGTGTGCTGCTTTTAAGTTTATATTGTGCTTATTTCCCTTTTAGTAAAGTCTCTAAATCACACATAACATTATTTTAATTTTGATTTATCCCATGGAAAAATAAAAGAAACAGATCAACACATCGGCCACTGATCGATTTCGCCAGAAAACGGCGCGATAACGATAACAGTCACCTCAAACTTAGTCATTTGAACGCAAGTCAGGTTAACCGAGTGGTTAGGACGCTGGCTTCCCAACCTTTGCGTACCAAGTTCGATCCCAGCCACGTACGCTTGATGGAAACAGATTAAAATAACTTGACATTTCAGCGAAGAGGGGGAAATGCGTGGAAAAATAAAATATGTCCGGCAAGTTCGCCGACGGGCGCCCCGTGTATTTAGGAAACTTTTTTTAAGCTTGAAATTAAGCTTGCTATGTCAAGCTTAATGCAAGCTGGGCAAGTGTAAACTAGAACACTTGATTCAAGCTTGCATTAAGCTTACACGCTTGAAATTTTAAAGCTTAATCAAGTTTATTGATTTGATAAATCAAGCTTGCTGCAAGTTTGATGCAAGTTTGCTGTCTGGGTGGTTACTTAATTTGAACATTGCATTTTTAATATATGTGCATTAAAAAATGCTAGGCGCTAAAAATGCATTTAATAGGTTCTGTATAGTTGCATTTTGTTAATCAAATATATAATCTTTTCTTTTCTTTTCTTTTTTTTTTTTAGAAGTCTGTTATGTCTTTTGATAAGTTGGTTTTCATGAGTCATATTTAGAAAAAGTGTTATAAGCAATATATTTAGTTTCAATCATACATGTTATATGCATTTAAACAAATGTTTTTGGTCTCACGTTGACTCATTATTAGAAGTATCAGTTTCTTTTAAACAATTAAAATATAAATTAAGGGAATAAAAAATACGCAGAAACAAATTTATTGCTTGTTTAAAAGCAATTTACATGGTCATCTAAATTACAAATTAAATTTTAAATGATGAAACCCTACAAAATATGCAGTACCTTGCAAAATATATAGCATTAGGCCCTTTTTTTGACGCAGCTGGCTCTGCCGGAACAGCCAGCTGTCGTCAGAAAAAGAGTCTCTAGATCTGTGGAAACGCGATGAACGTTTCGATCGTCCACTATCTTGCTGGTAGTTAAATCGAGCGATGGCAACGGCTGCAGCAAGATGGCGGACGATCGAAACGTTTATCGCGTGCCACAGATCTAGAGACCCTTTTTTTGACGCGGCACAGCGGCTGTCGTCAAAAACAGAGTCTCTAGATCTGTGGCACACAATGAACGTTTCGATCGTCCGCCATCTTGCTGGTAGTTAAGTCGAGCGATGGCAACGGCTGCCTTTTTTTCAGCATTGGGAAAGGGTTGCGCCTCAAAGGGTTAAAACGTGGGTCGCAATATTTAAAAGTTTCAGAACTACTGGTCTATTAGAATGCAACATATAAGCTTTGCATAACCGTCCTCAGGTAATAGGTGTAAGAGTCTGTCATTGTTACTTGGTAAAATATATATTTCGAGCCTATTGCTTGGATTTTTCTATTATTTCAATGAAGTAAATATTGCACTGTGCTTAACACCGTGTTCATCCTCAAAAGTATCCACTAACATATTAATTAAACTTCTCGAATCCCGAGAGGCGTCTGCTGTTCGAAATTCGTAAAGGCGTGGCGACACTAGCTGTCAATTTCCCCATCTCGTCACCTTTGCCTTTTTGCAGCGCGTACCGAGAACGCAAACGGGACAAGCCCTGACATTAATACGTAATGATCTGTTGAACCAGCAGAAGTGTGTGGCACAAGTAATACTAGGTGCGTGTGTTTTTTGTTTCGTCCCTGCTCATCAAATATTCTTTTTTCAATATCATTTCATTGCGCGAGTATAGGCTCGTATGACATTCATCCAAGGTGGCTGTTTTATGGGATGGTAAGTGTTTATGTGTTTGGGTTAGGTGGGGTAATATGAACAGTCTACAGAAAGCAGTCAACAAATGTCAAATGCATACGATTGTTGACACATGCTATTTTTTTTTCCAGTGAAATTTCTCGGGAGCGACCACTCTCCGTTCCCGCGAAAAATCGGTCGTTAAGGGAGGTGATCGCTCAAAGAAGTATAAACATTGGATAGCCAAGAAAAAAAAATGTGATAAATATTGTTTTTTTCTGTTATTTATGAAATTGCATACTTATTATATAAGTAATTATACGAACGTATTTTTAAAATTTAAATTTAAGGCTGTTCTTCGAAAAAAAAGAACTCTGTTTTTAGTCTTGGTACACAAATTGAAATAAACTAATAGCACCATGGTCTCCAAAAAATTCCAGAGGGTTCTTCATAAGCTGTTTTACACACTACGATAAGCGAAAACGCTGTGGCTTTTGTGAAATTTTCAGAAAAAATTCATAAACATGGATTTGAGCTGCAAGATTTTTCGAAGAGTGACACGCTTTGCGAAAATTTCCGATTTTTAAGAATTTTTTCTAAAAATATTGAAACTGATACAGATTGACCTGTCTTCGCAGTATGTAATACAGCTTGTAAAGAGACAGTTTCAAAATTTTGAAGTGCCTGGAATAATTAGTTTATTTGTAATTATGTACCAAAATCACATGATTTTTTCGAATAACACCGTTAATAAAATATTTAGAAATTTCGGATTTTCAAATCAATTCTTTAATCTGTCTCCATTAGTACTTCCCTCGCTACATTATCTTTTACATCTGACAAAAGGACATATATCCTGATGTTCTTTATGTATTCTGAATTTGTCATAATAAAATCTATTTCTTTAAAGTATGCTTTTTGGGCTTTCCAGCAACCAAAAGTAGCCGCCAACTTCTACTCAGAATATTCTTTTCCTTGTGCCTCGATCTCATCAATACGCGCTCCAATGGTAAAAATCACTCGTTGTTTTAGACATCTCTTTTCTGACCTACAAGATTTGTGCATGTGTACTTTCATCTGCTGCCGATTTACAATAGAGTATTTTCACGTAACGTCACTGAATTTCTTTTTTCGGTCAACTCGGATATTTAGGGATATAAAGCCACGTTTTCCGTCGATGACCATTCTCAAATTAAAGAATGTTTGACCAAAAAATAGTTAGTAGCTAAGGTGTGAGGTAGTGATAATGACGTAGGAGAAACAGTTCCTACATCTCTACATGTTCTGTAGAGCAGCTGGTTTGGAATGTGGTTTTTGTTTAATTACTTCCGGAAAAATGCTAGGAAATTTTCGGACAGGGATCTGCGCCTGGTCGCTTGTAGAGGGTTGTGTGGTCTCCTCTAGTGGATCTTTTAACATCAGGCAGATAGGGTTAAAAATTGGTGCCTTAAACATTGGTTGTTGGAGGAGGGGATCGCTTCATAGAGGTGGTCGCTCATAGAAGTTTCACTGTACATCGTAAGCAATATTTTTAACTAATTAATTTATTCAGTGACACTCTTTTAGTATGGAACGGCAGCACTTAAGTTTCATGTTTGACTCATCATGGTTGTTTCATCTTTAAATTGAACATTGAAATTTATTTTCCTGTAGCATTTTTCCGATTCAAATTTCTAGAAATTTAGATGATACACACGCTACTATCATTCTTAAAGAATATAATTCTGCTTTACGTTAAGTTGTATTCATATTATTTTTCATTTTGGAGTAATTTAAATAAAGTAGGGGTAAAATGATCACAGTATATGTATCATAGTAATGGATTGTATATCTAAGTACATGTATTATTTAAGTCCTGTGATTTATGGGATTAGTGCTGCAAAAACTATTTTATAATTTCCCTGGTCTCGCGTTTTGCTTAGTAAAAATATAAAATGTTTGAGTTTGTCAAACAGATGGTGATAAACCGTCAAATCCGCTGTCATTCCTTGCAACGCCTTAGCTTCGTATTTCCCGGAAAATACAATGGAACGCTTTCTCCGCGTATTCCTCCTCTATGCTTGTGCTTGCAAATATTCCCCTTACACAAATTCCCCCGTAAATTATACGACTCCTGAGGTTTTTTTTACGGAATGCTATCTGCATCCCACCCATTATTAACCCCTTAAGCCTCGCTCCCGTCAAAAATCACGGGCTAAGCTTTCTGTGTCTAGTTCTTGTACCCGTGATATTTCTGGGCAATGGTGTTAAAAAGTTTTGCCCTAGAAAGTTAAGAGAATTTCACTTTTATCCACGGATTTTTTTATAACTTATTTTACACAACAGGTGACAGTAGGAGATTAGTTTTAACTTTAGAGATAATTTGTTTTTAAACAAAGGGTAGCAGTATAACTAAAATATAAATTCAAATTTTACAACTGTAGAAATAAATAAAATATAAGTCACACCCTTTTTTTACCTTTTATTCAATTATTTATATATATCATTCTATAAAATAATTCAATCGTTTGACAATTTTGGCGAAGGGCAAAGGAAATCATTTGACAAACTGAAATGAGTAGATCCGTTTTTATAATAATAATTTCTGCTGTCTGTTTCAGTTACATTGGTCATTACTTTTGGAAACTAGCGAAGTCATGGGTCATTCAATAAAAACAGAATCAGTATTTTTTTTTCTTTAAATACTGACTTTTTCCCCCCATTTGTGCACGAATAAAGCATTCATAGCACATGTTAAGAGTTTGACCAGTAAGCGATGTATCACTTTGGTAGATTTAGTCATCAGCCGTCAGATGCCGAACACATTCATCACTAACATGTGGCGTTAAACGGTATAAATTGAGAACGGAACGAGGCAGCTGACGTCTGCCATGATGAACAGCAGTAACAGATTTTTGTAACAGCAGAGAATAATACGCCATTTCGTTTATGCCAGTGGTACGGGATTGTGAAGATTGATTTGATTAAAAGAAATATCCAGACAGAATTCTCCCGGCGGCTCTCATATCCTGCAAACATTTTCCTGGCGTGTAAAACGACGTATTTGTTAGTTTCGAGGATTGAATTTCTTGCGCTTTATTGCGGTAATCACAACAGATTCAAAACAGGAAATTTGATTTTACTGAAGGCTATGAATAACGATACGCGACGTAAGGCAACGTAGAACAAATTCTGGAGTGCCCGCGTGTGACCTTCGCAAACAAGGCCTGCTGACTTAAGGAATAAGTCATCCTATGTAGGTTGAGTTTAAGCATAAAATTAAAATTTATGTAGCAAAATTATGATTCTGGTTGCTTCTTATTTTATTAAATTTATTATTTCTTAAACTTATCTAGATTGATTATTGATTGAATATTATACTAAAAATTTGTTTAGAAATTGTGATTACATCTTCAATTTTTAAACGTATATAACTTTATTGTTCCAAAGATATATTTGAGCAATGATGAATTTGATAAAATGATGATGAGCAACCAAAATTTTAATTTTATTATACAAATTTTCATTTTACACCTAAATTGGCCTACTTAGGATGACTCATTACTTAAGCCAGAGGGCATTGTTTGGGAAGGACACGCCTCGAGGTGAAGCCTCTCATTTCCAGCACATAGTACATGGAAGTCAAAATTGTCACCTCATAGATATCAATGATTTAATAGCAGATAAGTAAAAAAGTTTAGGTAGAAAATTTTAAAAGTTAATGTACGTAATTTTTCTGGAGGTTTGACGCAGACAAAAGAATTTTTAGTCAAGAAAAATAAATTATATTTCGTTTTTCTTTTCCTATTGCATTCATTTGTCATTATATTTTGCATTAAACAAGTATTACTGTACAATACAAATAATTATTTAAGAAAATTAAATACGTCCTTCAATATAAAGATTTTCGAATGTTTTAACGAAATAACTCTAAAATGTATTAAAAATGCATCTCCAATATAATGTTTGCTGCCCACAGTGTGGGTCCACTACTTCGAAATGAATGTTGAGGCTATGTGAACTAGATGGTAATACTCTCTGTGATCAATCAGATAGCCGAATTTTTTTTGCTTTTAATCTTGTTATATAAGAATTGATAACTATCGTGCAACAAGAATAATGTGTTTTGCGAACTTTAAATTTTTCACTTTTTTATAACATTGTGACTGCTTCCAGGAACGTTGTTCACCTAAAATTTGAATTTAATAACGAAGCCGTTTTGAAAACATTTCTACCGCTTGGATAAACCTAGATTTGTTTTCTGCCTACACGCCTCGTTGAATCAGACATTCGGTTTCAGTGATAGCGCTGGACATGTTTAAAGTGTTTACTTGATTTTAATTTGTAGAAGTGTTAATGCGCTATTTTTGTAAATAAAATTGCATCCATCTTGCGTTAAGGTTTGCGCATCTAATGACGCATTTAAAGCAGCAAATATGGAACCAGATATGGAACTAGATTTATATTTTGTGCATTCTAATATAGTTTTACATGCAAGAAATAACATCATTTCGCAGTAAATCGTGAATTTACCTTTCGTGAACACTTATACAGACTAATCTTTTTCATGTAACAAATCAAGATTAAACGTAAACAGTTTTATTTAAGAGAGAAACAAAATTACTCTCGACTTACCTGTTTCTTTTACTTTACACATTATTTTAGATAAAGTATGACAAATAAGATGTATACTCAGCACTAAATTTGTAACATGATTTGCAACGTTTGTTAAACCGCTCGTCGAATTTTAAAATACTTCGTAACATAGTGTTTTATAAATTAATATTTTTTCTACTTAAATGTTTATAACGCTGTATACTTTCGAAAACGGCTGGTACATGTTCTTTCTATACTAGGAAAAGTATCAGGAACCACAGCCCGGGATCGGTATTAAATGTGTACTAATGGTCCCCCCCCCCTTTTACTTAAAATCTCGTTTTTCTTGAGATGCCGTTTGCGGACTTATGCTTAGGAGCAAAAAACTTTTATCCCACCAATTTAAAAGTATACTAAACATTTTCATCCAAAGGTGGCACTGCAAGTATGAGAACTGCAATGAAATGATGTTGATGTTTATGTGATTATGGCAACGTTACGCTAGGGCGATCTGCCAAGGATGGGGGTTAAATGCTTTGGTAGGAGGACTTCCTAAGGGTTCTAACGCGTATTCACGTTACATCTGGAGAAAACCTACCAAAACTCCAGACCATTTGATCGAAAGCCGCTCGATGGGACCCGAACCCAGGACCTTCACACTTCGGCCGTCTGCCATTTTCAGTGGCATGGCTACTGTGCCATAGTGAGGAGCAATGAATGAAATAAATCACATCAATTGGAGACTAGTCAATCTTCAATCGGTAAACAGGATGTCCGAAAAGTCCTTGCCTCATTTCAAATATTCACAGAAAAGCAACAAGCTGTTATATGAATGTGCGGTTCGCACAATAATGCTTCGCAAAATCAAGCATTTATTTTTCCGTCTTAAAACGAATTACTTCCAAAATGTGTTCATAGATGGCGCTGCATCTCCAGTTTTCTGCAATGAGAGCCAATAGAGATTTCTTGTGAATTTCAAACAGCATTGACCGTGAGGGAACATTCATTCTACCTAGGGTGACTGCGACTGAGAAAGCGCACTGCATAGGTTGGACAAGCGTCTAGATAGTAGGAACAATCCTGCTTCTCATCGCTTTCCTTCCCAGTGCGCATTCTGTGTCGCGCATGATGTCAAAGGTGGGTGGGAACGGAAGAGGGTAGAGGGGAAACTTCTCAAGATTATCACACACTTCGTGAACATTTGGGATTGATTATGTTTATATTGACATCGTATTCAAACAAATGTTTGTTTAAAAAATTTTTAAGTTACCTCACTTTATTGTGAAATAAATAATGTTTTAGGGTAGCTGTAATTTGCCTTACGGTCTCTGAAAATAGTGTTATTGGCTTTCTCCGACAGTTTAGCGTGATATTCGCATAGATATCGGAAATTTGTTTCAGTTATGCTTGATGAATTTAATGTAATAAATTTGATGATTAAAATAAAATAAAAATTTTTAATGCTTTCAGGAAGTTTGCTGTGAGCAAGATTCAGAGCAATAAAAAAATATGCTAATAATTGAAATTATTTTTAAAAAATTATTCATACACAATTCTTTGAAATTTTGTAAAATTTACTGTTGATTACAAAAAGTTCTGAATAAAATATATATTAAACTAGATTTGATTTATAAATCTTATACTTAATTTGGGTTGCTGCAAACTGTAATTTGGGTTGTTCAAAAAGTACAAATCTTTTTTGAAAGGTAAAAGAAAAAGGATTTTTTGTTTTGTTTTTCTTTTTTACACCTTTAAAAGAATCATATTTAAGGTGCATGAATTAGTGCCCTTAGCTCAATAATTGCAGTAATATGGGAGTTAGTTTGATTGATATGTTCATTTGACAATAATAAGAAAGCGTGTGAGTGTGTAAATGCATTGACTTTGTCGTGTTTCTGCTAAATGTTTTCAATTTAAATTAATTTTGAACATTGTTCTGCTGTGTTATGGTAAACTTACACGAGGGATATCTGCCTCAACTGGAGGACTTTTTAAGGGTAAACTGTTTCCTATTGCTGAAAATATTTTCAAATGGGTCATATTGGAATTTTATTGAACTTTTTTTGAAATAGCAGTTGCCCCCCCCCCTCCTGCTCCTAGTTAGTTATGCTATGATAATATTTAATCTTTAGCTTATGTAGATTTTATACTTGATATTAATGATCCAAACTAATGTGGACACAATAATATACTATGTAAGGGCGTATATATGCATCTAAATAGGATTAATATAAAATACTTAAAATGATAATTTTTTACAATCTAATTCAAATCTTTTTTCAAAAAATAATGAATTTTATATTTTGCTATTATATATGGGCATGCATCTAGGGGAGGTCAAATGGGGCACATGCCCCCCCCCCCAGCCATGCCTTATTTGCCGAAAATTAAGGTTTGTACTGTGTGAACTAAACTTTAGTTGTGGCACTGATTATATGTATGTTTGTTTTTATGTGATTAGCTTACTTTAAAAAAACACGAAATTGAAAGTATTTTCTTTGGGAGTGTTTCTTTTCACTTATGTTGAAATGGATTCTCACTGGGTCTTTTTGTTTATAGGTCAACTCTTAAAAGTTGATTTTTTATTTAAAAAAATACCAGGCCCCTTGTAAAATGTATTGCATAAAAAGTAATTGCTTATCATTAAAACACTTTAGTATGGTGCAATAGTTTAAAACAACCAGTTACAATGAAAATTGTATGAGTGGTGCAGATTTTTAGCCTATCTATGTAATTTTAAAAGGTCCTCTAGACCACACAAAACTCTATAAGCGACCAGTCCCAGTTCCCTGGCCAAAAAGTTTTCTTGCTTTTTTTTTTTGGGGGGGGGGATAAAGTAAACAAATGCCATATTGAACTGGCTTTCAAAACCAGTCACTCCTCTGCAAATTGACAGCTAAGTACACATACAAATCTTGTAGGTTAGAAAAGAGACGTGTGCAAAATGAGTGATCTTATTTTTTTATCAGTGCGTTGATGTGATCGAGCCACAGAAAAAAGGAATTTCAGAGAGGAAGTTAGCTTGTCACATTGTGGGAAACTCAAATCTCAAATAGATTTTATTATGACAAATTCAGAATGTATGAAGAATATCGGGATAAATGCTCTTGGGTCAGATGTAAGAAATAAAGTAAAGAGAGCAGAGCAATACTCCCAGAAAGGAAAAAAGAATCCAAAACTCCTAAATTGAAACAATCCAAAATTCCTAAACATTTTATTAAATTTTAAATTTGAAAAAAAAAGTTGTATAATTACTTATGCATTAGTATACAGTTTCATAAATAACAAAACAAGCAATATTTTAAGGTGCTTTTCACCACTATCAGTATCAAATGTTTATACTTCTTTGAGCGACATCTCTTAATGACAGATTTTTCGAGGAACAGTGGGTCCTTGCTCCTCAGAAGTTTCATTGTATATATATATATATTAACTATATTGTATATATATAAGTTTATATTGATCTCTCTCACTTTTGTACAGTTTAGTTGAAGTATCTTCTGTTAAAAATTTAACCTGTGTTCAAAGATAAAGTCAAGCTATTGTAAAAAAAATGTGTCAGTTTTTTGTTTTGATTCAGAGATTCTTAATATTTGCTGCAAACAACTTGAGTATATTATCAATAAAAGGAAGCATCTTTCTGTGGAAATGCATATATATGGGGAGATGTTGGTATAATGGTAAATATAAAAGCGCTCAAGCAAAACCCTCTTACAATGCTCTTTTCAAACTGAGGCCTCTTATCTAGGGCCATAACTATCAATTAGGCATTAGGAGTATTACTTTGGGGCTCAAGTATGAGAGGGCAGTGGTGTAGGAAAAGGGGGCTTAGGGGGCTGTAGCCCCCTTTTCCTATGCCAGACCCTAGTAGTAAAAGAGAAAATTATCTCAAATCATCATATGATGTCTTTTTTAGTTTGAATTGATGCAAACATGCTGAGCCCCCTAGAGGTGTAGCTAAGGTTTTCAGCACCTGGGGACAACTGGAAATTCTGTGTCCCCTCCTATTTGCTAAAATGTAATGGGGAAGGTTTAATATACAATCAGGAGCCCCATGGGTACTGTGTCCTGGAACACATGTCCCTCCTTGCTCCCCTCCAGCTACGCTACTGGCATGGGCAGGGGCGTAGCCAGAAATTTTTCATGGGGGGGGTTATGACTACTGCAACTCATATATATGTATACGTGTGTGTGATAATGTAGTGAAGAATATACATTTTGTATGGTAAAAAATTCCTCATGGGGGGTTATGACCCCCCTAACCCCCCCCTTGGCTACGCCTCTGGGGCAGTGTTTTCCCTTGCTTTTTCGCTCTTTCCAACATAGTAACCATACGTTGAAGTAGTCTTTGCCCCCCCCTCCCCTGGGAAATATTCTGCTGGTGCCGATGACTAGAGAACCTCCCCATACTTATTAAATTGCTATGCTCTTGAGAGGAGGGAGCATGATGAAGAAAAAATGTTCCATAACTGAAAGTACAGAAAAAATGAATGTTCTGACACTTTCAAATACTACAGTGAAATTCTAAATCAGACTAAGACATGGATAATCATGCACTTGACCAGTGGCGCACCCAGGATTTTAGTTTCGTGTGGGCTGCAGATACAAATATTGATGAACTCAGTTATAGTGGCCTCGATTATAGTAACTCTCTTATGGCATCAAAATATTTTGCACCACTTGCCCATAGAACACAAGGCCACTATCAACATAATTAGTTATAAAGCCATAAATACTGATTTTTTCATTGACGTTGTAATAGGGTTTAGCTGTACTTTATACACAAACTGTAACTATTTATTTAAAAACCAACACCTTTTTTGGCATCATCTGTCGCTGAAGAAAAGGAGAATGCGTGTTTGTTGTCCGGGTCATCAATATAGGAAGAGCATGTGGCAGAAGTCGGTTTAGAACATGAGAATATGGGTGATAGAATGAGGCACAATCCAGCCAGGCCAAAGGGTACCCCTTTGACTGACCCTCCATTGCATGGTATTGTGTGCCCAGAAGTGATCTCATGCCGCCACATTACCAACCATTTTTTATATAAAAGTAGTGGTATTTTAACCCGTAAGCAGGCACGCTGAGGTAAATCTCACCCCCAGCGAGATTTATTGAAACTCTTATTTCATCAAGAATGGTATCAAATGGTATCTTTGATGCTATTTTAGTAGCCAGGGATTTCCTTTCATCTTCTGTGAGATTAAGATGCCCCAAGTCAATTTCATGCCCTACATGAGTACTCTGAACATTAACAATACATTCCCCTGTTTCTGATTCCCTTACTTTTATTGAGGCTGGTCAGAATGCATTAATTTTTTTACTCCCAATCATTTTTAAATGCCTTATCCCTGTACTTTTTGATTCAAAACAACCAGATCGGTGGCATGTATAGTAATAATATTTAATGTTTTCATTTTCTGCCCATTTTTTGACACCTTTATTAATAAATTGGGATTTTGTTTCCTTTTCAAAATCATTTTTCCATGTTTGAAAACTGGAAAATGTCTCAAAATTCATTTCTTTTTTTTCTATTTTTATGTCATGAGCTTCATCAAAATGATTCATTATGTCTCTCCTGCTAAACATTTCCTTGCATATTTGGCATCTGTTGTTATTAAGTGATAAATCTTGGGTCATGTGTAAGGAGGTACCGGGATGGTTTCTATTAATATGCCGTGTTACATTACATTTAGATGTAAAATATTTATCACACATCGGGCATTTAAAAGGTGTTTCTGATTGTACGGGCTTCTGTTCTTTATTTAATAACAGATCGATAGAGGTACCAGGGTGGCTTTTATTTATGTGTCTTATTAAATTAAATTTTGAGGCAAAATACTTTTCACAGACAGGGCATTTATAAGGTGTCTCTTTATTTACATTGGGCGTGTTAGTAACAGAAAATGAGGGCAAGTTGTTTTTATGTACAGTCCTGAGGTGACGCAAAACATGCATTTTTTGAGAAAAACATTTGCTACACTCATTGCAGGTGAACTGCTTATTATAAGAAGCTGTATTATCATCACTCGAGGAATGTGAATCTTCCTCTTGAGGAACACCAGAACCAGAAACACTTCGATTATCACGTGTTCCTAAAATTGATCTCTCAGGATCTGGCCCTAAACAGGGCCTTTTGCTGCTTTCTGCAGCAGGTGAGTATAAAATAGATCCTTCAGGATCTGGTCCTGAAAAGGACCTTTTCTGTGGCCCTGAAAAGGGCCTTTTGCTGCTTTGAAAAGGCTCACTCTCTGAATCCGACATCGGGAATAGAGCAACGAAGTGGAAGAAACAAGTAACAACAGCTAGCAAAGCGAAATGCAGAATGAGCGAGAAGCCGAGAAGTTTCTCGTGTTATTTATCTTTGGTTTCTCTCACCCTCTTCTGTTCCACCCCCACCTTTGACATCATGCGCGACACAGAATGCGCACTGGGAAGGAAAGCGATGAGAAGCAGGATTGTTCCTACTATCTAGACGCTTGTCATAGGTTGGTATTTCGAATCAAATCCATAACTACAGTTTAGAGAAAGTTTCGCAACATGTTTGAGAAAAACCCTCAGAGTCGAAAGAGCATTTTGGCCGGTCAAGAAAAGTTTTTAGAGACTGGAAGCGTTTTAGATACGGAAAGAAGTGGTCGGCCACGAAAATCGGATTAGACTGTACAAGACATGGACAGGACATAGATGACCTGAGTGTATTGGATGAACTTGAGTACGTTTAGATGTGTTTTGAGCAACGAAAGGTATTGCATTCTGCTTAATAAAATGACTATACACCTCACATTACGTTTGTTTTCCTTACTGTGATGGTACAGAGCCACCTATGAACAGAAATTGGAAGTAATTATTTTTTTACAATTTCAAAAAAAAAAAAAAAATCGAGAACCTGAGACGTAATATTGTGCAAACCGCATATTCATACGACAATTTGTAGCTTTTCTATGAATTTTTTAAATGTGTCAAGGACTTTTCGAATACCCTGTATTCCCACGCAATGTGTGAATTTGTGCTTATAAGAGAATACTATTACTGATAAGAGTAAGGATTGGTACAGGCGAATATTTTATATTTTTCAGCAGCAACGATTTTTTTAGAAAATTCATCAGGAATTTTGAAATGCACTGTACATGAGCTACCGAGCAGTGTCTACAGTATCTTGTAGAATCACCTATAAAACATATTCTATTAAATATTACAGTAAATATATTTTTAATCTTTTTTTTGATAAAGATGTCTTAGTTCGCACACACGTATACACCTACAGAAAGTTTTATAATAACCTAAAAAAAAAAGCCAAGTGGTTGATAATTATTATCAGATGTTTTTCTTTTGGTGTGTTACAGAGATGAGTATTAAAAATATCTTAGACACACACACACATACAAAAAAAAAGCGCAAGGTCTTTAAACAAGTCCCCACATGCCGTTTTAATTAAAGTGCCTTCCAATTATATAATCACAATTAATCATTTTAATAAGTACGAGAATAAACTTTTTTTATAACATGTAATAAAAAAATCCTTTAGAACAACTTCATTAAAGTATTTGGAACTTCTGAAATACCTTCTTTCACACAACTTTGAAAAACTCATGTTAGTGCACTGACAGAAGAAACCAATTTCAAATTTTCCCTTGAAATATCTCCGTTAAGAGAAATTCAAGTGGTTTAAATTAAACTATTTCACGGTAATAGGTTTTCAGTCTCTTTCAGTTTTCATCATACAGAAATAAAAACTTTATTCGAAAGCTTCCGGCGTTTTCTAGCGAATTAAGATAGATTGCTGTTTGTATATTTAAAAAAAAATAAATAAATTGATAATCCATTAATCATTTTCCTTTTAAAAAAAAGCTCAACTTTTATGTATAGTTATTATAAATGAATTGTGTCATTCTTTTTTTAAAACTTCAGTCTAATTTATTGAAAAATCAATTCTTTTAGTAACAATATTTATCTTTATAACGCTTGAATGATCCCTAAGAGTATGGATAGACTTTTCGCAGTACATTCAAAGCTGGTTTCCACAAACCGTTTTTTCTTTTTTTTTTACGAAGACTTGCGATTTTAGGAACTTAGTTCCGAATACACTTCCGTAGACTATTTTAAAACTCAATTTATAATAGTTCTACATATATGGGACCAGACAACCGCCGGATTATAGAAAATAAGGAAAATTCGCAGATATAATGCACATTTTTTTTTTCCAGGAAAAAACAAGACATAGGATTTGGCTATGAAAATTAATCATTTATCGGTTTTAGTTACTTTGATTTATAAATTTTATCAAAAACACACTCTTGTAAACGTTTATGCACCTAGACATCATCATTGCGATGCCAATTTTCTTCTGTATTAGTTGCTTTAATAATACCTATTCCCGTTGGAAGAACGAGTACTTTAGCTAATAATGTATAATTATGTTTATATTGATACCGCTTCTCAATATTACATATATTTTTATATGTACTTAAAGAGTTTTAGGAATATTCCTTATAGGCTAGATTTGACCTTAGCCTTAATGTGTAAAAATAAATATAATATTGCTGGTACTATTTTGATGTTCAAAAAACATATTAATAAGTATGAACTCATAAAATTTACGGTTAAACTAAAATATGCTTATTTCCTCTTCTAGGTAAGTTCTGATTGTAAATATAAGAATTTTATTAGACTGTACATTTTACGAAAGGTAAGTTTCAATTAATGCACTGTTATGAAATGTAAAAAAGAAACGGGCAGTTCTATATTTTAAACATTGTAAATTGTGAAAGCGTTACAAAATAAGCCAACCTCTGGAAGGAGGAGCTATTCAATATCCTAAAAAGAAAAACGTTGAAAATTTAAACCTTGATAAATTTGAATTCGGAAACTAACATTTATCAAAATATTTTGGTTAAAATAAGTCATGTTTTACTTTACGGAAATAATATACGTTTCGGTTAAGTAATAAATCTTGTTATTGTTAATAATCGCCGGTTATTGTTAATAATAACTACGTTTTCTGGTAAATGGGGTAAATAATGTATATTAATCTCATCAGTAGGTTATTATAAATAACTGCAATGAAGTTTTGCTAGTCTGATTATAATTAAGCATAATTCACTGAAACTTCAACCCTAATGTATTTTTTTTATACCTATATGTTGTGATGATAAATCTGTCATTGTAGACATTAGTAGAGTTAAAAAAAGTCTTACCTCAAAAAAAGGATCTTTACTTTTGTTTTAATTTAGAATTATGAATATTAAAGTTCAATATGCTATATATATATAATATATCATATCTGTCCATGAATGATAATTTTTGAAATCTTGAGTTTAAAAATTTTTAATTCGTTTCCACAAATACAAATTTAATAAATTTTGTAAAATTCGGAACAATTCATGAATTGATTAAATGCATTTACTTTTGTAGAATATATTGCAGCAAAGCTCCGCGTGATGTAAAATTAAACATTCATATTACAGAGTTTTTTACCACATTCAGAATTTTTTTCTCTTTATTCGGAATTTATTTCACCCTGTACGGTATAGAATGCAACGGTAACAACTTATTTATGTTGGCAGGATGAGCTATTGTGATATTTTGAGTTACTACCCAGCAAACACACACCTGCTGGCGGAGTACCTTGCCAGTGCCTTTCTGCCTTTGCGGCCCGGCACTGCAAAAAGTATCTGAATCGTACCAAAAGTGGTCGCCCGAGAAGTACCTTGCCAGAAGCCCGGGAAGGCAACGGCACTCTGCTGGCATACTGCATGTGCGGGCCGTTACTCACAATAAAGGCACTGGCCCATTAAGTTTATAATGCCCAAAATGAAACGGCCGGGTGCCGGCTATTATTAAAAATAAAGGCACTGGCCTGGTACCTTAACAGTGACTACAATGTAATGGAACGGTACCGGATTAGTGCCTATTTACAGTAATGCTGCCATAATTAAAATACGAGCCAGTGGCGGATGCGGGGTAAGGGGACTTATTCATCAACCCCCCCCCCCCCCGCAAAAAAAAATTCCTTAAAGGTAACATTTTGAAAGATAAAAAACAGCAAAATCTGTTGGTCAATCGTTTGCAAATTATGTGCGCCTATCATTAGTGAATTGTGTGCAGTTTTCATAAACTGCAATTTTCTTACAAATTTGCAGTCGCTAAAGATTTTTTTTTTTGTGAGAGAGGCGTTAACACATTTCAAAACCAACATAAAATCATTTATAAACAGTTTAATTTCAATATTTCAGATTTAGAGATTTTATAAATGAGTTATAATACTTTATAGTTGATATATATATATATGTGTGTGTGTGTGTATGTACTAATCAAAATCTTACAGGAAGTAATAATAAATTAAATTGTACTATGATTACACACATAACTGTAGGGTAACATTTTGCTTAATTGTACATTTTGTTTAGATCAAATTATTTTTTAAATCTTAGCTATTCTGAAAAGAAATTTTCTGTATCTATATCTGTTGTATACTGCATGATTCAAATTTTATGGAGGAAAGTACTTTTATACACTAAAATAAGTATAATTAGTAACATCACCGACTTAAAAAAAATCACCAGTTTAGTAGCTATTTTCTCAATTTTAGTTCCCAAAATAGTAAAATTTTTGAATGATTTTGTAGTTAAGAAATAAACATGCTTAATTTAGCTTCATTTAAGAAGGATTGAATAAAATGATAAATTTAAAAACTTCACATATATATAACAGAACATATAATACATTTATTTTTATAGCACGATTAAAAAACAGATTTGAATGTTTGCTGAAAGCTCAGTAGCAGCTTTAAAAAAAAAAAAGGGAGTTGATAAAAACCAACACCAGATTTTCAAATGAGTCGCCTGGAGTATGGTACAAGTAGCCAAAACTTGAAAATAGTATGAAAATGCGTTTTTTGGTTGAAAAAGTTTCCTAATCTTTAAATTAGTTGCTAAATTCACCGGTGGATACCGTGTGTACATAAAAACAGTAAAAGTAAAAATTTACCTGCAATATTTTTCAGACTATTTAAAAAATGTAAAATCCAATGAAATGTAAAACTTCAAATTGAAATCCATTTTCTGTATCCATAACCAGCAAGATATCACTGCAGAAGCAAATCTTATTATAATTATTATTGCTCCTAACAGAGATATCTTACTAGTCTAAGCAATAACCTTCTCGAAAGTCTGCAACAACAACCGGAAAAACTGTATCCTAAAAAAGCATATTTCATAACTGGCTTCCCGCTCAACGTTTCAAGATTTGCAAAACGAAATGAAACATCAAGACTGCCGATTTTATGCGACCTACCAAAAATAAGAACTGGAGCTAAAGTGATGTTCTCACGGAGTGAAACAAAAAGCCTTAACTTACAAACTTGGCAGTGCAGCGCTAGCAAAAATATGCCAATATACAAAAATAGGTGAACGCAACCACAGCGGTTAAGAATAAATCAATGTATTTAATTTAGTAAACAAAAACAATTAGACGCAGAAATTTAAAAGGGTTACCAAAACGTGTCAGTGAAGAACAACTCGATCATGACATCTCTGGGAGACATAAGAACAAAGCAAAAATTAACAGCCTCGCCCAAAGAGAGCAGCTGCAAAAGAAATTCTTTTTAATGTACAGAATAAGAATTAGCAAGGCTGCGGTCATAAACCACAAAGAGCGAAACAGATTGAAAGAAATAATATGTAAATACTGGTTCATTGCTTGCTGAATTTCTAACAAAATAGCTGCAGGAGCTCTAATTTGTTTTATTGTAAATTTGAGCATTAATTACCTAATTTATATATTTAAAAATTAAGTAATCTTTTGTTTTACCACTGCTATATTTAATTTAATAAAAAATGTCAATAGAAGCAATTATGCAGGCTGTTAAAATTTTTAATTTAATCTAAAATTCTCTGAAGAAAAAAAGACTACAGGAGCTGAGCTCTCATGCAAACCCTGACTGGTCTTCGTGTAATACTCTCTAACATATTTCTGCACCCTAATTCGGCAGATTTTAAAAGGGGCTTAACGTGGAAAAAAGTCTCCAAATATGTTTTTCAGAAAAAGTTTAGAAAAATTGTAAAAAATTAATATAAATTATAAAAATGTTAAGATTAAAATTCATAATTCTGTACAAAGTGGGGGTTATATACTGTCATATACAGAGTGGAGGTTCCACTGTCTGTGTAGTAAACATTTTTATAGCATACTGAACTCGTTTGTATTATTTTAGTTTTTAGTACTAAAATATTTGAAGGCGCAATATGAACTTCTCCCCTTACATCCCCCACCCTCAAAAAAAAAAAAAAAAAAAAATCTTTGCAGTGCCTTTGGGTGCCCGGAACTTATATCCCCTATAACACTTCTACACCGTATGAATGTGAAACTATATTATTTAATTAAAATAACGAAATTTTATGCCAACACTACGAAATATATACAGGCCCATTACTGCCAAATAGTGCTTGCCCGGTACATTTTAAGCAGTACCACGCCGCTAACTTTTTTGTGCATGTCATAGACACATGGCAGTTCGCCGTTACTAGTTATGTACCGGCGCATATGCACTTTTCAGGCACTGGTACTCCAGTGACTTCCAGACGATGGCAATCTACCTTGCTTCCGGTATACGGCACTTCGCCAGCACGACGGGTACCCGGCCGTCATTTTGCGGGCTGTTGTGTGTTTGCTGGGTAAGTGTTTTTGAGATTTTACATTTGCTGCTACTTTAGTAGCATTCCCTTCTACAGGTACAATCGCTACCATCGATGGTAATTTCAATTCTCTATTACATCTGATATAACACATTAAACCATGAAATGTCTTGCTTTATTAAAAGTTTTAGTTGTTGCTGCTTTTTATAGCTCAAGCATGCACTCTTTTCGAAAGAAATTCTATGTTAGATAAAGGGTTTTGAGTTAATTCCAAAATTATTATCATGAATTAAAAAAAAAAATAACCGACAACACCAACCGACATCAAAAAGATTTTAAAAATCCCATGTTTAAGACAATAACTTTCAGTTTGGTGTTGAAACATTTAGCAAAATAGCATGTGTATCTATAATGGAATGTAGTTTATCGGTACCGCATTTATTTGCTGGACATGCGGTGTTATAACGTGCATTAATTTTTTCCTTTATCTCAGGTCATTAAAAGGCTAACTTAATCTTATGAAAACTCATGATGCGCGAAATTGCTTTCGACTTGCATAATAATTATCCTGGTCTTTAACTTTTCCAGAAAAACTGCATTGAAATTGAGCAAAGGTAATTGTCTGGAAAATGGGTTCTTATTGTTTTCCTATTCAGCGATGTTGATGCCAGTTTAAAACAATGTTTGATTCAGAGATCAATAGTAATTACAACTTGCTTTCACTCACGTACGCCTTAAGGATGATAATTTGTATTTTATAAATTTTGATGGCGTTGTGGTGTTGGAGAAAAAAATAACGTCAAATTGATGCAAATTAGAATTATGCTCACACTGACTTATGTATGTATGTCTGCATGAATTTATTATAAAATTACTTGCTGAATTACCAGGCGTTTCACACAAGTATTACTATAAATCAAACGCGTGTGGATTAAAAATAAAATTTTTGTTGCAGATATATCTGTAGAAAACAGTCATTCTTATTTCAAAAACACGTCATCACCAGAAAATGCTAAAATTTGTTTAATATGGAAACTTTGTGGAACTCGTCTTTTTTAATTTAGTGGCAGCTTTTGGACTACACAAAGCAATGTTCTGACGAGGAGCTTAATATTTTATTGCGACCAGTCTCATTCTTACCAACACAAGATTAAATCGGCCTTTTGTCTTCTTTCTCACCGACATCGACTTTCTCGCGGGACCTAACTTTTTCATGCCCTGTCCCAGACAGCACATAAGCTTAAATCAAGCTTGACATTTCCTTGAATTTGACGTATTAATACAAGCTTGACTTTAGATTGACTTTAGCTTTCGAAAGTGCGCAGTGATGGCGCCATCTGTGAAAGAGAATGGACATTAATTGTCTAGCGTTCCTCAAATTTGCTGCAAGTTCGTAAAATATGTGTTTTATTTTATTACCAGTGCCATATTACCGGCAGGGCCTACAGATTTTAGGGCCCAAAAATCTTACATCTTACACTTTTGTAGTTTTAAAATAAAATTACAAAGGATAAAAGAAATTCAGAAGTTAAATAATTTTTTTAATTATAAAGTATGAACAATGAAAATAATTCAAATTTACATTTGTATAAATTAATTTAAACTTATTTTTAATTCTTCGAAATGCTCTATATCGATATAGCATACGAATGTGTAGGAAAATAACTAACCACATTTGTGAAGAGAATTTTTAGCGTTAAAAAATAGCAAAATTTTTCGATTATTTGTTATTTTAAGAAATATTTACAAAAATGACTAAAGTGTTTGTATTCCATACATGTTAGCAACTGTGATAAGCATTTCGAAGTAACGTTTAAATATCTGTTTCTTTGATTTCAGATTACTTAACACAAAATTTGGGTTAAGTAAGTAAACCCATTCTTAACACGAAATTTGTGTTAAGAATGGGTAAGATATTTAAAAAACTTTCAGTATGAACCGATCATAATCTTTTTTTTTTTGAGGGGAGGGGGGGGGATTATTGCAAGGGGCCCAATTTTTTTCTTCTGCCCAAGAACCACAGTTGTCTTGATCGGGCTCTGTTTATTACGCACAAAACCTGAACATTAGAACACGCAAAGGGAAGGAATGAATGGGATAAGCCCCTGTCAAGTGTAACACGAGGGGAGTTTTAGCTTTATTTACATCTAATTAACATTAGTAATTCCATTAACTAATAAGTAGCCCTAAAAATAAATTTTAATATAATTAACACAATTTAGTTAGTTAATATACTTCACTTTATGGGTGGTTCACCATATAATTAAAAAAAAAAAGATTCTATATTTCCAAATATGGAAATTCTTCAAAATAAAATACAATTATACTACGAAATTGATTTCAAAATCAGTCGTTTGTCTCGATTTTGGCCAGCAGTATTGTTCATGAGTGTTGCGGTACTGAAAGTTTTAAAACGTGTGCTGTTCTTAAGTTTATATTATGTTTATTTCCCTATTAGTAAAGTCTCTAAATCACACATAACATTATTTTAATTTTGATGCATCTCATGGAAAAATAAAAAAAAAACGAATAACATATCGCTCACTTATCAATCTGGCCAGAAAACGGCGTGTTAGTCACTTCAAACTTTAGTCATAGCTGCGCGAGGCTTAGTAGCTGAACGGATAGCGCGCTCGCCTCCCAACCGAAAGGTCCCGGGTTGTATTCTAGCTACGGACACTTGATGGAAACAGATTAAATTAAATTGAAATTTCAGCGTAGAGGGGGAAAATGTGGGGCGAGTTCGCCGACCGGCGCTCCGTGTATTTAGGAATTTTTTTTTTTAGGAAAATTTAATAAGCTTGAAATGTCAAGCTTAATGCAAGCTGGGCAAGTGTAAACTAGAACACTTTATTCAAGCTTGCATTAAGCTTACACGCTTGAAATTTTCAAGCTTAATTCAAGCTTATTGACTTGATAAATCAATCTTGCTGCAAGTTTGATGCAAGTTTGCTTTGCTGTCTGGGGTCATCCTGGGATCTTACTGTCATGTCTTGGACCGATCTATTTGCCCGGTCAAGCCTAAGTTTTCTTTGAATTTACCACTACTACTACTTGTTCCATAAATTTTCTTCTCATCGTTCAGGATCAGCGTTTCAATCTTTGAATCGTCTCTGTCACCTGCTTTCAGAGGAATCTGAATCTTTCAAACGCTCCTTGGACTACATCGCCATGCTTTTATATTTCTTCAAAGACTGGGGGGTGGTAAGATCTACCATTGAATCTCGACTTTGGATACTTTCTCTCAAAGAAGAAATCATTGCCACGTGCTCTGCCGACGCTTCCTGCACATTTCAACGAACTTTGTCATCGTTGCCTCGACTGCGTCACTTTGCTGAACCGATAGATGTATGCTTCCCAACCTATGTTTGGGAATTTTCCGACAAGAAGATACACCATGTTTCAGTTCTACACTGTCTACCAATAAGTATTTGGACACCTGTGATAGAAAAGAAAAACTAACTTTATTCAAAATCAATAGTTGGTAGAGCCTCCACGAGAGGCAATTACAGCGTGAACCCTCAGGGGCATACTTTCCACAAGTCTTTGTATTCAGCTAGTGGTATTGTCTTCCACTCGGCTTGGAGTAGACATAGAAGTTCCTTCACCGATTTTGGACGGGTAGTGCACCCTTTAATTCCGCGATCCAACTCGTCCCAGAGGTTCTCGATAGGGTTCAGGTCTGGGCTCTGGGCAGGCCAGTCCATTCGATGAACTCCATTGGCACCATACCAAGCCTTGGTTAACCTCGAAACATGACAACTGGCATTGTCGTCCTGAAAGTAACAGGGGTCCAACCCGTAAAACTGCCACAACGTAGGAAGCACATTGTCATCCAAAATAGTGCAGTAGGCGTCGGCCTTAAGCTTACCATGAATGGGGACCAAGGGTCCCAGTCCATATCAGGAGAAACACCCCCAGACCATAATTCCACCTCCGCCGAACTTGACTGTTGGCAAAATGCATTCTGGCTGGAGACGTTCTCCAGGCAGACGCCAGACCCAGACCCTGCCATCCGAACGGTAAAGGGTGAACCTTGATTCGTCGCTCCAAAGAACCCGTTTCCACTGATATAAAGTCCAATTTCGATGTGCTTTGCACCACATTAACCGAGCAACGCGGTTGGACTTTGTGATCATAGGCTTTTGGGCAGCAGCACGACCATGAAAACCAAGCAGATGTGCTTCCTTACGGATGGTATTCATTGAAACAATACTCCCGGATGCCAGTTGAAACTCCTCGCGGATGAGGGCCATCGGTTGGGTCCAGTTCTTCCAGATTTCTCTGGACAGCACTCGTCGGTCTCTATCTCCCAGTTTCGTTGGTCTGCCGACTCGGGACACATTCCGACAATCACCGCTCACCTTCCACTTCTTAATCACATAGGCCACTGTCGATTTTGGGTACTTCAGATCGTTAGATATGTCCCTTAAGGATCGGCCACATTTGTGATACCCGATAATTATACCTTTCTCGAAATCAGAGAGCTCCGAACTGCGGGGCATCTTGCATGCGACTCATGCCGATGCTGTTTTCTACACGATATATACCGGCGGAGGCCGTGACGTACCTCAGGACCGCAGATATCGTCATTTGCATAGGTGTCCAAATACTTATTGGTAGACAGTGTATGACTTATTGGCGATAAGCAGTTTACTGCAGGAGCTCCAGCCACCAGTCAGTCAGTAACACGGACGATAACCCGATCCCAGTTCTCATGACCGAAGACAAGAATTAACAACCCAAATATCTAACATGAACAAGGGTATCCTACGGCTTTAGGGAATCGAATTTCTGAGATACGGGAAATACCCCAATTTATGCGATAAGTGAAACCGAGCGATAACCACGTATGTCGGGTTATAATTTCGCATATAAATATGTAGAAATTATTTGTAAGTACAAGTTATTTTTAATTGGGGCCACAGCATGTTGAAAAAATTGGAACAGATTCATGTGTATGGTTCTACCCTGACTGATGTCTAGGAATGAGTGAAGTGTAATGTAAATTTCTGAATGAACTCGTTTATATAGGAGCTCATTAAACTGGAACAGTCAAAAGTTTCACCCATCTATTTAGTGTGTCTATGACGAAATCGAGTGCATTTTTTTAAAATTCCGGATCTGCCCCAGCCCCGACCGATATTAATCAGTCGATCACGAAATTTAAACTAATAAATAAGACGTATCACAGGTTTTGCTGACGAGAATGACGTTGTGAAAGAAGTGTAGTCGAATTAGCTATCAATTCTTAAGTTTCTTCAGAGATATACAGTGTTATACATTCATACTATAAATAGATGTCCGAGCTCAAGATCACTAAGCAATATCTACCACCGCTGTGAAATATTCCAAGATAAAACTATCTTTAAAAAAATATTCGCATAAATCATTCACTGCGGTGCATGTATGCATAAATGGAATTCGCGAAAAAATTTTGAAAGAAAAACCAGTCGGAACAACTAACATATAATAATCAATTCAGCATGAAATATCTATAATTCAGTATATCGTACTAAAATTTATATGACTACCCTATTCTTCCCGAGAATATTCCGGACGTACCCGGTTTAAGAAAATAACTCATTAATCCTGCCGGTAATAAATATTTTCAATCCACATGCAGCCCGTTATTGATTTTATCTCCGCAGAAATGAATGCATGCTGCACTTCGATTTGAAAATCGGGTAGAAACTCTACCACACACGCTCACGCAGAAACTTATACAACGTATATTACTAATTCATTTTCTATTACCGTCGGTCGTACTCGAAAATACCTCCATCGGAAATATATATACATCCATCGTTATTTCTTGTCCATCTATGCATGGCGTCACAGCAGAGGTGCATTAATCGGAAACTCCGGTAATAATAGCGGATAGCCTAACAATGTAGTGTGATTGTTTATTGATCTCTTCTTGCATGCCTGAGCGAGTGAAATGGCGCCATCGATAACAAGCGAAAGGTGCTACGGGGGTGTAATGATCGCGCATTCCAGACAATGCTTCTTTTTGGGGACTCTCTGAAATGTACATTAGTTTCTACTTAAAAATTGAATCTTGCATGCCTCGTTTTTAATTACAGTTCTAACAAATTAGCAGCTCTTATTGAATACGTAATGCTTTTCGGAAAGAATGTTCTTCTCCAATTTATCAATCAGTTACTCAATTAATTACAAAAAAATATTAATAATTGATAAATTATTAATTATTTAATAATTTATCAATTGTTAATATTTATTGTTTATCAATTAATAATTTATCATCAATCAATTAATAATTTATCAATAAATAATATTTAATGTTTATCAATTATCAATTAATAATTGATAAATTATTAATTGATAATTGATAAATTAAATAATTGATAAATTGGATTTATCAATCCAATTACAACAAAAATATAGCAGTAAATATTTATTTAATTTTTTTTTTTTTATAAATTCCATAATCTATATTCAATATTGCAGTATCTTACAATGTGACACCTTTTAGAAAAAATCCTATGACACACTGTTGGTTGTCGTACTACCAACTCTGCAGTGCCAAAAGTGGTCAGAAATAAAAATGTAAATTACTTATTGGGGACGTACGCAGATAAACGTTAATGCTAAAGGGCTTCGCTACCGAAATAGGTACATTTGTCCCGTTCTGCCATTTGTAGTCTTAGCCAGTTCGCGCGCCATCTTAAACGAAAGCATTTCATGTAGTAGCAGAAACTCTGACGAATTGTCCGGTTCGAAAGCTTGAAAGTCCAATGTGTGTAGAAAATTCCAGTAATAAGTCCAGTAAAGTGACAAGACGAAACACAAACTTTATTCGTTCCAGAAGTTGACGAGCAATCTGGTATGCACAATTCACAGCAATTAGCAAGCAATAATTCGAATTACAACAATTGCACGATCACAGAGACTTCCACATATGCTGCATTTTGCTTAGAATAAAATTCTTTCACTGGCTAAAAACTTAGTGGAATTCTTGAAAAAAACTCTTAACTGCTACTCAGCATGCCGCAATAAACAATGCACTAATATCCTTCAAAAACAGGCTTCTCAAAACAAGGGAGAGAGCGTCACTTAAAATACCGCAATACATTGAGGCATAGCTCTCAACACAACTAACGTGTTCTCTCGACTGACTTACCAATTTTGACGAAACACCTCCAATCCCAATCTTATCCAAAGGGATACTTAAAGATCCCTATCTCACATTCTAATTAATTAAATTACCTGCAACATAATGCAAATTTTAATTATTGGACGCTTAGAATATGAATTATAGACTGAATTTAAAGTTGTCTACAGACGAAACTATTGTTCAGAAAGTTGCGAAATTTTGTATAAGACGTAATGAAGGTGTGGGAATTTGTTTGAGCGAATAATCAATAATAATAATAATAATAATAATAATAGCCACCAGGGAGCGTTCCATGGTCTTCCACGATCCCCAGACTTCAATCCATGCGACTTTTGGCTTTGGGGGAGTTTGAAACACTGGGTAAGTCGTGATAATCCAAGAACTTTGCCTGATCATAGTGGTTCCAACCTTTTAACATCACGCCCCTCCCCTCCCCCCCACCAAAGGCTGACTTAAGGTGGCGTCCCTTCCCCCCCACCAAAGGCTGACTTAAGGTGGCGTCCCCTCCCCCTCCTTTACATTCCTCAGCATACACACAGTTTTTTTTATTCTTCAACCATGAGCACTCAGTCGTCTTTTCTACAAAATAATGTTACCGGTAAAGTTTGATTAAGCATTTTAAGTGAAAATAGATATGTTTTGGAATAACAATTAGAATAAATAAGATGATTTTTTTAAAGCATGCATTATCACTTGCCCTTTGCCTGTTTTTCTTGCGCCTCCCCCGCCCCACCGTTTGGGGAAAGCTGTCTTAAAGACAGTATTTCAGGACATGTTCATAGCTTTCCCCCCGAACACGATGCGATGATCTGTAAAACAGGCTTTTTAGCGATTCCAGATGGTAGCTGACAAGGATGACCGTCCTGTTGAACATGTTTTATTGTAATAATACTTGCAAACTCTCATAAATGTAGGCTAAATGTGTCATTCATTAAAAAATGCCTACCGCTGGTGGAGAACATTTGAACTCATTTTTTTTTTTTTTTATTCGCGCAAATTCCCATATCGCGCATATTCCACAGTATTCATTATCTCCTACACAAAATTTCACAACTTTATCAACAATAGTTCCGTCTGTAGACAACTTTAAAATAGGGTGGTTTAATTTCGAACATCCTGCATGTGAAAAGGAGTCATTCATTTTGTATCTTAGTGACAGTGTTGTGGCTAAAAACCGTGAAGCTTATTGGCTTCTAAGCACTCCTGCTTTATTTCTTAACTTCTTTCCCCCACTGCAACATTTTTATATTTATCTCCTGACACTTTTTTTCCTGGCTGGATCGTCTCGTCAGTGCCGGTTGAAATATTTCAGACGTTAAGGTAGCGCTGCGAATCTGATTCAGCTGACGTTCTCGAATGAAACACTGCTTCTTTTCACTCCTTTCTTTTCATCCATGTTCCGCTTTCTCTTATCTAGCTCCCCCCCCCCATAAGATTTTAGCGTACAGGTAACTTAAAATCTCTCGTAGATGGTTGGAGACTGCTTGGCTCCCAATAATCAGTAAGGAGGGGAAAAAAAGGACTTACTGTACTGATTCTGTTTCCAAGGTGCACTAGAAGGTATTTGTCTAAATTTTAAAAAGGATAACATTGGTTCTAGTCTAAAAATTTTAAATAAAAATTCATACATTCAATAGACACATTGACATTTCACAGTAGTTTGTTTAGGTAGGCATGCAATATGATGCAAAGTTTACTGCTGGTATTCTATTTTTTTTTTCTTTCTTTCTTTCCTTTTCCTTGAGCAATTGTCTTCGTTTCGGAACAGGTTTAAGATTTTATTCTAGTACCAGTTTAAACTCTTTGTAGTTGTATCCATTGATAGATGACTGCACTATCCATGAAAATAGGTGCCATTGCCCAACAAGAGGGTTGAACTTCTGCCGGTTGGTCCCTAATTTTGAACCAGTTCCAGATGAAGGACCACACACCACCTGAAATGGGCACACCCAGAAGCATCGTTTGAACATCGAGGACATTGGAGCCACGGCGGATTATACGCGCACCTGCTCCCATGAGCGTATACGGTCCCTCAGCAGTCCGGCCGAGAGAGGAGTTCACCCTCCCGAGCACTGGCCGACCCGGATGCTCATTCACTCTCCGTGTTCTTACGGGAACAGAATTTAGTGACTAGACCACCCGAGGACGGTTCTTATGAGCTTTTCGTTTGAAATGTCCGTCAGTGCTCTAAATCTAGAAATTATGCCTCGATAGTAACGTTGACGTGGACTGTTTGGTTAAGTCCGTGCAAAGTCTGTATCCACTATACCGTCTCACGGTTATATCAGTTTTCAAGGAATATTCGGAGATTCGTTGACGAATTTTCTTTTGGTTGTAAAAATTTTTTGGATAAAAATTTCCCAAATGAATGCATTTCCCCCCACGCACACTTCCAACCCGCACAATAGAACCACAAAGGAAGAATCTTCACTCCTGCGTCCTTGGCAAATGGTTATGGATATAACCACTTGGCTTTCTACCATAACCACTTGCCTTTCAACGTTAGAAAGACACAGAGAAGAAGAATCTACGTCCTTGTCTCTACTGTGCGATGTGGGAGTGAAGGAGGGGAATTTTATCCAAAAATATTTTACACTCAAAAGAAACATACGAATCTCTCAAGATCGCTAAAAAACGGATAAAGTCGTGAGACAGTATAGTGGAACCATCGTTGAGACCATATATAGGCAATCTCCGACTCTCGGGCCGGATTTGGCCCCCATGCGTTTCGATCCGGCCCGTGGAACATATCAAAATCCCATATAAACCGTTCAAAGTCCCATATAAATTCCAATTACACGGCCCGCGACTCCACTAACATCCTAAAATTTGTCCCACAACTTTTCAAAGTTTGCTCATGCCTCGGTAAAAAAAAATTTGGAAACGTTACCCCAAAAAATGGGCAGCTCTTGTAGTTCAAAATTGCGGAAACGTTTCCGAACCATGCGGGTAAAGTATTTAGAAACGTTTCTACATATGTCGGAAACATATTTACCTATTTTCCTGCATTTAAGGTAAGGTTTCTGGAAAAGATGGGTAACGTTTCTGCATATTTTGGTTAAATATTGAGTAACCTCTCCGTGTATTTCTGAAAGGTTTCCGAGTATTTCGGAAAAGTTTCCGAATTAACAAGTAACCTTTCAGAGTTTTTCAGAAAAAAGTAACATGCACTAGATGGAGCGTTTCGAGTATCTTAATCTAGATGGCAGCACCAAACTCTGTCGGAAGGAGTGGTGAGGACTAGCGACCAGAGCCAGAATCGAAAGCTGGACCTACGCAATCGGAAGAAAGCACGGTACCACGACGCTGCGGTTTTCTTGCCGAATTTTGCTTTAAAAGTAAACTGACTGCTGCAAAAGTTATTTGTGGTACGGCTTGTTTTGGAAACTTAAAATTTTTTTGAAGTATTTTGTAAATGGAGAGAAAATACCATAATTAATAAATATAAATTAAAAATCTTAAATCGTTTTTCTTCCACATAAATTATTTTCAGGAGATAATGTGCTGTTTTATTTAAGTATTCACCCGTTTTATTTAAGTATTCATCCGGCGACGTCACCTGGTGACTGGTCACAAATAAACTTCACAGTGACCACACAGTGAAGTTACATCACTCACAAGTTACCAGACCCTTATTATCGCATGGGCAAATCGGGACTTTGCCCAGGTCCCCCAGTTTCAAATGTTGTTCTGAAATATTCTTTTATATGTCAAAATATTATGAAAAAGAAAACAAATTTTATAGATGGGGACCCCCAAATTCATCAATGCCCGGGGCACCTGTTGGTCATAATCGGGCTGTGCAAGAAGTTACAATGTGACAGTCCTGTGACAATTGTGACCCTCTGTGACGTCACAGCGACTCTTTTGTGACCATCTGTGCTATTAGGGAAAACGCGTTCACTCTTATCCGTCTCTTGGCACTTGGCGCATGCGCGCGAAGTCCCAAATAAAGATTTCCTCTCCCCCGTAAATACTTTACCCCGAAATATGGGTTATGTTTCCGAAATCGTGAGTTCGAGTAGAGCATCGGTAGGTTACGCTATACTTTCGGAAACCTTTCCGCTATATGTATGTAACGTTTCTGAATTTTTTTACTGTGGGTTTAGAATTTGCATGGACTTATCGAACTGCCCTAGTACACGTGTTATTATATGCATTTTATACCGTTGTTCCTGGTATTTAAAGTTATGGTTTTCTAAGGTAGCACATAAAATAATTCCAATACACCTCAGTCCGGCTATCCATAGACACGAGGACAACAACAATGCACATCGGTCATCGGTCAGCAATTGTTTAAAATGCATTTTAACCCTTTTAGGCGCAACCCTTTCTGTGAGCCTAAAGTTTCTGTGCGTTCCGGCTAGCTGCGTCAAAAAAGGGGTCTCTAGATCTGTGGCACTCGATGAACGTTTCGATCGTCCGCCATCTTGCTGGTAGTTAATTCGAGCGATGGCAACGGCTACCCTTTTTTCAGCATTGGGAAAGGATTGCGCCTCAAAGGGTTAAAAACAAGTTCAAGAGACCCTTTTTTGACAGAGACCACCCATCTAGAGACCCTTTTTTGACGCAGCTGGCTGTGCTGCACAGCCAGCTGTTGTCAAAAAAGGGGTCTCTAGATCTGTGGCACGCGATGAACGTTTCGACCGTCCGCCATCTTTTTGGTAGTTAAGTCGAGCGATGGCAACCGCTGCCCTTTTTTCAGCATCGGGCAATCTATCCAGCTGTTCTCGAATACTTCCATTTTTCAGCAGATGTCAGTGCTGTTAAAAATAATCGTGACAATTTTTTTTACGGTAAATGACGTGCTTAAAAAGTAAAGGATTCTCGTGGAGCTATGTCACCCTCAACTATTTTTATAGAAATCAAATCTATTCTTCGTGACTGGCAACAGACAAAACGTCAGAGTTTGGTGTTCCCAGAGCGGGAACATTGCGCGTTTAATGGTTAAAAAATATTCTGCTCAAGAGACCCCCCCCCCCGTCCAATCCCTGGCAGATAACCGTTGCTTAGCTTTGTCATAACACAACACATACACCTTCTATAAATATAAATCGAAATTTGCATATTCTATTTACTGCATTACCCCCAACTAAAAAAAAAAAAAAAAAATCATAAAAGTATCGTGCTACTACTAAGACCACTGAATTTGGCAATCCCCCCCCCCCCCACACACACACACACTAAAATTAATTCAAACGCAGAAGCAGTAACTTCACTTCGGTGTTTATAGTGTCATCTCTGCATGTCATGGTTACTTAAAAAAATTTCGTGTCTCAAAACTTGCGCATTTAGTGGTGAGTGGCGAAAAACTTTGACTATTAATTAATTTTCCCTAATTTTTATTCTCATGTTTGAGAAAAGAATTTCGAATAAAGCGATTTAATCGCACTGCGAGAAAATTGCTTTCTGAAACTAATTTCCGTTCAGCCTACACAGAGAATTATATCACCTGAACAAAATAAAACTGTTCGGGAATATAGGATAGAGAACTAAGTTGAAGTAGTAGTAGTTTTCCCCTTCCCCCTCTCCGTAAGAGTGATGAGATATGCAGAAGATTTTGGATGGGAAAAAGAAATTTCATTTCCAGCAGAGCTGTGTAGTTTAACGTAAGTGGAATTATTATTTTTTTTTTTTTTCGTTAATTGATTGAAGCCACAAACATTTCAAGAATCAATCTTAGATTTCAAGTGTTTCCCTTTTATGTTTTTTATTGCGTGTGGAAGAATTCAGCATTAAAGTTACAATTCCAATATCCAATCATTCTAAATATCGCCTGAAATTTCAGTGTCCCGAGTTTCTTTTTGTATGTTTAAAATGCATTCCTCAGTTCTAATATTTTTCTCAGATTTCATTTCTCGATATTGTTAAACGAAACTTAAAGATGATGTTCAGCAATATTTTCCGGTTCAAGCTGCGATTTTCGGAGCGTATTTTGATATCTGAGTATGTCTCTTTCTCAGAATTTTTAGTTCTATCTCTGGTTTGTTCTATGTTATTAATATTTTAAGATTGGTTTTATATTATACCGTTTACTTGTTTTTAATATTTTTTCTAATTATGTTAGTGAGCTATCAGATAGTTGTATTTTCAAATGTCGCTCATTCTTTATTTAAGTATTCTTTCCGTGAATTTAGTTCCCTTATGTAAATACTTATTTTTCTTTAATAGTTATTCCATTTTTAATAGTTTGATAGAGATACACCAAATAGCATTAGCCAGAAAGCGTCTTCCTAATAAGAAAACAAAAAACATTTAAGAACTTTTCATTTACCAATCTGAACATTGAGTTGTATGTACAGGAATTCTCTGATATACACACACATCCCTTATAGCACAAATGGTCCTAAAAATGTTCAAAACACGTCTTTCGAACTAGTTACGGTACTAGAGGTATTCGAACAGGCGCTCACACATACTCATACACGAATAATTTATACATTCTCTTATTGTTTACATTTGCTTCTAGTCTCGATATGTAATGTTATTCTTATTAAGAAAAAAAAGATTATGCATTGTTATTGCTAATGCACTTTCTAAATATTTAAATCAGGCGAAGTATATTTTTATGTTTGAAATTATGTGAGCAAACTAAGAAAGGTCTTTTAATTAAAGTTTCATTTTCTTTAAAGGAGAAAGTCTCGAGAAATTTTGACCTGTATATCGACTCTTAAATAACAAAAGTCGTATAGCTGAATTCATTATGAAAGTCCTCATCATTTATGCATAAAGAGTTCTTTTTTTTTGACACTCTTATGTATGTTTTTAATAATTTACTACCTGTGTGAGATGTGAATAGTTTATTACTGTGAAACGCTTTTTCTTTAATTACCTGCACAACTTGAAGGAAATTGCTTCTTGGTATATGGAGGAAATTGCATTGGAAGGTATCCTATTTTTCAAATGTGAAAGTACTTCTATAATATCTTATTATTTTCTTGAAATAAAAGTAATCATGTTCATCGATTATAAAGCACTCTTCAAAAGAAATGTCTTCGGCGACAAATTTGGCGATGAACCAATATGTAGAGATTGGTAATGGCGATGTTTCAAATTTGTGGCGCTATTTAAGGTACAACCGTAAGCTGCATAGCTCTTAATGTAATTCTGCGAGACTCTGGCTCCCCATGTCCGAGTGAATAAAACATTTTAAATGGTAGAGGGCTGAAGTGTGAAGGTCCAGCGTTCTGGCCTATTGCGGGGCTGTCTATCTAATGGTCTACAGTTTTGGTCGGTTTTCTCCAGACGTAACGTGAATACGCCTTAGAACCCCTTAAAATGTCCTCCGACCAAAGCGTCCCCATTTTGGCAGATAGACCTTGCGTAGCTTTGCCATAACACAAACCAACAACACTCTGCGAGACTGTAAAAGAATCTATGTTATATCCATCCTTCAAATGAAGAGTAAACACTTATGAACGTCTAAATTCTTATTGTACTCTGCATTAATTAGATTAATGTCTCTAAACCGCTATAGTAATGTACAGGAATTCTTGTGAATGCCTCTGTAAAGAACAATGAATGTTACACACTACATTCGATGGAGAACATTGTATTGTAATCCTTAACAACATATATCAATTATGCTTTTTTTTAAATACATGTATGTCACAAAAATACCCTTTAAAGAATGTTTGCCCATAGAGCGTAATGTATCGGAATTCTTTTGGGTTTTCCTGTAAGAAAACGGTAAAGACTACATTCTCCACTTTCAGTAGGATACATGGTACAGTACATAGGATTAAAATGCTTAATTTTCGTAGTAATGGATGCATATTTACAGTAGTTAAAGCACGGTCTGACGAACAGACAGACGAATCTAAATCATAGACACGTTTCAACCTTGTTACAAAGTGTTAAATTACCAATATGAATTTCGTAGTAATCGATGCATATTTACGACAGTTAGAGGACAGACGTACAGACAGACAAACCAAAATCGTTAACATTTTTCATTTTTTGAAAGTATTAAATCTCAACTAGATTTAGGGAATCTTCCTCTTATCGCCTCCAAAAAGCTGTTTATCACTATTAATGTAATGTTCTTAGAGCCTGTATATAAAACAAACTTTAAATGTTATTTTCCTCCTTAAAATAAAGAGTAAGTTTTGAATAAAATTTTATATGTACTTATTGTATTGTGCTTGAAATGGCTGGATGTCTCTAAACAGCCGTTGTCCTTAATGCGATTAGAATGCTTTTGACTGCCCCTGTAGACGAACTATAAATGCTTCATTCACTGTTTCGTTGAAGAGCATTATTTTATAATCTTAATAACATATATTAATATTTTGTTGTTGTTGTTGTTGTGTGAAATAGCGAAATATCTTTAACCCTCTAATGCCCACTACAAGAAATTCTCAAGCAAAAAAAATTTTCGTTGAAATGATGTTCTTTAAGTCAAATAACGTAAATAAAATAAAAAATTGTGAAAAGTAATTATTTATGTCTTTACAACGGTAGCACCATGATTTTAAAACTTTTTATAAACATTAAAAGTGAAACTTTTTTTAAAAATATTTTGTATCCGATGGAAAAGCATATATTTTTTTACATGTAAGTCGCAATTATTAATTTTTTCTTCGTATTAAATATTATTAAAATAGTAGAGAAACATATTTTGCTGCTGTTAACGACTTCACCCATGTTGCTTCTAAAATATTTTCCATTCATTAATGCTGGCACCCGTGGACCCAAACTACCACTATTATTTATTAACCCATTTATGCCTAGTGTCCCTTTTTTGGGACGGCATTTTCACTATTAGTCGAAAACGTTATTTATTTTTCCTAGCCTTTATTCATGAGTATTAATCCTCAACTCTACAAAATATTTTAACATGACCAAGTAGGATGTTGATATTTCGATTTTTATGCATAATGATTTTAAAAGAAATCATCCCTTGTTCAAGAAGTTGACGTCAGAAATTTATCTATTATTTCAGTTATCAGTAAAAATCGAAGAAAGTCGCAAAAATATCCAGGCACAAATGGGTTAAAAATACAATTAATGGTTTTATGAGTTCAAAATTACATTTTGAGACATTCTTCCCATAAAATAAATAAATAAATAAATAAATAAAATAAAAATGCGTTTAAAGGATAGTAGCATATTTTCTGCCATCTTAATCATGTCTGAATACATATGATTTATTGATATGATAATGATATCGAATCATGATAAACAAAGTTTAGAATGTTAATTATTTATACGTTACTCTTCTTGTTACTTAATTTCCTACGGTGGATAATGGGTCGTCTAGATAACACTTCTAAATTTAACAAACCTTTATTAATATTAATAATTTATTTGCTTTCGTTACCTTAAATTGGATGATTTTACTTTTGCAAATTGCATGCCTAATTTGAAAATCGCTCAAGGCCCCGTTTTCTCAGAGTTCATCTCTACAACATTTTTATATTTGTGCTGCTAAGGACGATAGGTCAAACTGCAGATTAGCTCTAAATGGTGTCAGTTTAAATAAATCGGAAAGTTTTACACAAATGATCAAGAAGTTCTAAAAGGATTATTATTTTAAAAAACGTTCTTTACAGATATATCTAAATGCTTGATTTAAAATAAGTTTCTATTTATTACCAATTGAATTGGAATTTAACGATCAAAAGATTGTTCGAATCTGTCAATTTATTTTTACCCTTATAAGCGGCGACACTTTTATTTTAAGACACATTTCTTTCAAAAATTGTCATTGAAACTTGTGTTACAAATCGTACAAAAAAAAGTTCTTTAATTCAGTTGTAATTTTAAGTTGCCATGGAGAATTTAAAACTGCACTGCAATCACACGGTTCAAATGTTTCTGCGTTGTCATGGCGACATCTTGCGTATTTTAATTCTGTTAGTGGAGTTATTCGTTTCTTTTCATCCGTAAATACCTTGCAATTATTTCCAGATAGAACTTTTTCTTTAAAAAATGTACGCATAAGTAAATGTTTCATACTAATAATAATCCTGTGTATGTTTAAATTTCTGACACAAAAACAGCAAACACGTAGGGGTGGGGGTGGGGGGGAGAATGCAAATATGCATCTAGGGAAGGTACAAACATGCGTGTTTATATACAGCAGGGTTTCTTAAACTTTTTGGTGTGGGGACCTCATAATATTTTCAAAAATTTTGAGGGACCCCCATAAGCATTGCGCGAATCTGACATACGTGTGACTGAAACTGCCAGTTTCTTCACTTGTGCTGTAATATACTTAGTGCAGTTTTAGGTCCCTCAGTTTAATTTTAAGGTGTATAACAATGGCAAAATGTCAAATAAGTAACAGACTTGAAATTACAATACGATTATAAGAATAGATTCAATGACTTGGGTAAATTCAAACATTAACTAGTCTGTCCATTGAGTGTAGCTACTCGTAAGCTCACAACTTAGCAAACCCGCTTAGTTCTAACGGCGCATATGCGAGGATTAAGTATCCATGGGAAGGTTGGGGATGTTTATTCTTAAATTTAATATCAAATCTTGGCAAAAGTGTCGACTCCTCAGGACTATGCTCTTCAATATTTTTTAGTTTGAATCGACACTTTGATTTTATCGTGATTAAAAACAACCATCGTTTTTAAAGACGAAAATATGACTTAAAATTATTATGAGAAGTTATAGAACTATCAAAATTGCTAAAACTTTTGTCGACCATTACCACAAATTTAGATCCACAGATATCCATGTATCCCACATATCCATGATATACAAGACTGGATTTAAGCGAGAGCAACAGGGGTCTTAGAGGTGCTTGATTATTCACTATCTACCTAGTTACACAAACTTCTATGTAATTTTGGAATAATGAATTATTCTCGTTCCTAAAAGAGGAAAAGGGGGGCAAAAATGCCCCAGAAAGCTTTTTTTTTTTTTTTTTTTTTTTTGAGACCGCTGATTTTTTTTCGTTCGTTTAACCCTTTGAGGCGCAACCCTTTCCCAATGCTGAAAAAAGGGCAGCCATTGCCATCGCTCGACTTAACTACCAGCAAGATGGCGGACGATCGAAACGTTCATCGCGTGCCACAGATCTAGAGACCCTTTTTTGACGACAGCTGGCTGTGCGGCACAGCCAGCGTCCAAAAAGGGTCTCTAGATCTGTGGCACGGGATGAACGTTTCGATCGTCCGCCATCTTGCTGGTAGTTAAGTCGAGCGATGATAATGGCTGCCCTTTTTTCACTATTGGGCAATCTATCCAGCTGTTCTCGCATTCTTCCATTTTTCAGCAGATGTCAGTGCTGTTAAAAAGTAATCTTGACCATTTTTTACGGTTAATGGCATGCTTGAAAAGTAAAGAATTCTCCTGGAGCTATGTCACCCGCAACTACTTTTATAGAATTCAAATCTATTCTTCGTGACAGGCAACTGTCAAAACGTCAAAGTTGGGTGTTCCCAAAGCGGGACCACTGCGTGTTAAAGGGTTAGATTGCCTAGAATAGGTAGGTTCTCACGGAGCTCTAGATGGATGATTATGTATCAAGGTTTTCTGAATGTAATAAGCTTTGTATCACATATACGAGCATTTCAATCTACATTTATTTTAAGCTTTTCATTTCATTCATTTTTTTATAGTTACGAATACAAATTTCAAGAAGTGTAAACAAATGTTGCGAAATCTTTGAAAATTCCACGGAAAGTTTAAAAACTATATAAAAGGTTCACATTGGCTTAACTGGTCGGGGCCTAGTATTTGTGTTATGGTAAGCCTACACGAGGGGGATCAGCCTCCGTGGGGGAGGGGATTACCTTGATCATAGGACTTATTAAAAGATTCTAACATGTATACAGGCTACATCTGGAGAAAACCGACCCAAAATCCAGACCGTTTGATCGATAGCCGCGCTGTAGGCCTCAATGTGGTCATTTACCATGTTCAGTGTCTTATCCACTCGGCCATGGTGGGGTCAGGGCGGGGGCTGGAAGAGGGTCTGGTCTGTCCAGTAGGCTCTCTTTTATAGGAACTCCCTGAAATGGGGGTATTGTCAGAATTCTATATCCGTTTCCCAAGAGAGTACTTCCTTGATAGTTAGCCCTATAAACAAACAAACAAAAAATAACGTAAAATGCATCCAAACTGCTTCATTCTAACCTTCATATTCATATTGCTTTAAAGGAAATCTGTCGCGAAAGGTTTTAGCCTGAAAAGGGTGCCGCGAATGTTTTTAGCCTGACAAGGGTGCTGCGAAATGCTTTTAGCCTGACAAGGGTGCCGCGGGGAAAAAAGTTTGGGAACCCCTGGTCTAAGCAGTTTCAACGCTCCAGTCCGCTCCTACTAAGCTCCCCTTAGGAGGTTTTAGAAAAATTGGAATTTCTTTTAGTAAAATAGATAATGTCTTCTTAGGAGGGGTAAAGCCTTGACAACAAATATCCAAAAATCCTATGTAATTGCTCCAATGGGCGGGGGGGGGGGGGGTTCCCTACTTTGCTTTTGCCACTGTTTTGGAATAATAATCATAAACATAATTGAAAATAAAAAAAGATTCTCAAAAAAAAAAAAATTTCTCAAGTGCAAAAGCTACTTTGGTAAAAGAGTTTTCCTTGCTATGTAGAGTGCATTAAAATAAGTATTTATATTTTTAACCCGTCAACAAAATGTATTTACGCTCTTTGTGTAAACCTTTGTAATATTATTTATTATTCTTTCTGTTAAAACGACGTAACAAATGTATTCGCAATGCATCATTTTTATATGGTAAAGTCTTTTGTGATTTGCGTTTACCCTTACTTGTAAGAACTCAAATGAAATAACTCTGCTGCAAAAGTTGGCACGTGTCCGAAATGAGATAATCTAGGTTCGCGGTAAAAATAATCTGTTTTTTTTTTCCTTCAAAACTGGACGTCGGAAGTAAAGATATTCTGAGGGTCATCAGAATCCCTCTAATTAGCCCCTAGTATAGTGATCAATGTGGTACAGTCGAGCTAAAGAACGGCGAATTTGCAAATCTGAAAAAAAGTGGATCTTTCGCATTATTTTCAGTAATATTTGCACTGAATAATCGTCAGTCAATTTTTTCAGCGATTTTTTCTTCCGTTTCATCTTCACGATTATTTTTGGTAAGTGCGCTTATACATGACGTGTCCGAAATGAGATAATCTAAATTCAGGGCAAAAATAATCCCCCTTTTTTTTACTTCGAAACTGGACTTCGGAAGCAAAGACATTCTGAAGGCCATCAGAATCCCTCTAATTAGCCCCTAGTATAGTGATCAATGTGGTACAGCCAAGCTAAAGAACGGGCGAATGGGCAAATCTGAAATAAAGTGGATATTTCCCAGTATTTTCGGTAATATCTGCACGGAAGAATCGTCAGCCAATTTTTTCCAGAGATTTTTTCTTCCGTTTCATCTTCACGATTATTTTTGGTAAGTGCACTAGCGCTCCCCCAAAAGAAGAGGGATGCAAAGTAGGACAAGAAACAGGGTGAAGCATAATAACCCTTTGAGGCGCAACCCTTTCCCAATGCTGAAAAAAGGGCAGCCGTTGCCATCGCTCGACTTAACTACCAGCAAGATGGCGGACGATCGAAACGCAGCGTTTAAACGGTGCATTCGATTGAGTTTCAATTTGGTATATATGTTTGAATTATTCATCGATTAAAATTTATTTATATGCTTGGTAATGATCTTAAGCGTATAAGTGTTCGGAAAGTCGAGTGGAGTCACTCCAGATTTTTTTTTTTTTCTTAAACTGGACGTCGGAGGTAAAGATATTCTGAAGGTCATCAGAATCCCTCTAATTAGCCCCTAGCATAGTGATCAATGTGGTACAGTCGAGCTAAAGAACGGCGAATGGTGGATCTTTCGCATTATTTTCAGTAATATTTGCACTGAAGAATCGTCAGTCAATTTTTTCAGCGATTTTTTCTTCCGTTTCATCTTCACGACCCCACCAACAGAAGAGGGATGCAAAATAGGAGAAGAAACTAGGTAAATCACAATAACAAACATATTACATGAAAAGGTAAGCAAATTACAAAATTATATTACACTTCTTAAAAGCATAGTCTACATTCCATGAAAACGGGAGGAGGAATTTTAGTCTGCACTTCTGCACGGTGTATGGTCTGGTCGTGCTGCGTACACTTAACTGAATTTCCATGCTGGGAGAATTTCCGGCATTCTGCTTGCAAACACAAGTTCAGTTTACAGAGCCAAAAATAATAGGGATCAAAAGTAGCGTTCATAATACTGGGATGTTCAGATTAGTGTGTGTTCAGAATACAAAGAGTTCATCTTTAAGTCCATGGAGCTTAGCTGGAACCATCATAATATGTTTATAATACCGGATTATTCATATTAGAGAGTTTTCAGATAGAGACCACTGTATCGCCGAATCAGTGTATAGCATCCGACGATAAATAAAATACTGGTACAATATCAATCTTACAAAACTGACGACTAGAGGGCGCCACAAATATCGCAAGGCTAAATTTATATATTTTTTAAATGCACTCGTTAGTACAGAAAGCAAAAAAATTAATCAGCCTCTTTTTCAGTCACCATCCCTGCCAGGCGCGTAGCCAGGAAAATTTTTCGGGGGGGGGGGGATATGAACTTATATGTGTATAAATAGACGGAATTTCATCACTAATCCAAACATTTCGGGGGGGGATATATCCCGATATCCCCCCCCCTGGCTACGCCCCTGATCCCTGCAGCATGTGTTTCTTTTTATATTGTCGGATTTTGAAATGTCCTAAACATTAAGTTGGAGCAAAAATTAAATTTTTTGTTTTGCTACGGAAGTGGCCTGAGTTGTCACATGAAGCTAGTGAAACAATGAAATAAAAAGTCGCGAGCATTTCCTTCAAGGTCGCCCAAGTTTAGAAGATGATCACAAGCAAGCAACTAATAACCGATGGAATGACATCTGAAATCTATTTATTATCCACACTATTCGCTTAATTTATCTCTGGCTGATTTTTACATATTATCATGTCTAAATTGGAAAATAAAAGGGCAGTTTCAGGAATTCAGAAGAAAATATTTATAATGCAACGAGAGACAACTAAAACAGCTGCCTAGAAAAGGGTTCCAGGGGTGTTTTGAAAAATTGTATAAACATTGGAAAAGGATGTGTAAGTTGATAAGGAAGCTAATTTGAAGAGCGTGTAGCCTAAATTCTCGTATGTGCGATGAATTAATTATCGTTTAATAATTTAAAGAACTATTGTAATGCATTTTTACTTTCCGAACATGTACGCTGTAAGGAAAGTATTGTAATCATGAAAAAATTCGAATTCGAGATTTTGGTGTATTGACACGTTTTGAGGTCTTCTGAATTCATTTATGCTATTTTTACGAGATGTATGTATGTATGTGTGTATGTGTGTGTGTATGTGTGTTTGTGTGTATGTGAGTGAACACGATAGCTCCTGAATGGGGCATGCGATGGAGCTCAAATTGGGTAATATGTTATAAACCACCGTCGCAAGACCGGTATTGATTTGGGTGTGTATAGGACTTATAGTTTTTCTACAGGGCTACGACAAAGATTTCTTTTACATTATGGCCTATAGGGAGAAATTCTTGAAAATGCGCTAGCGTTTAAACGGTACTTTCGACTGAGATCCAAAAGTGTATATATGTTATAAATCACCGTCGCAAGACCTGTATTGATTTTGTGTATAGGTCTTATAGTTTTTCTACAGGGCTACGACAAAGATTTCTTTTACATTATGGCCTATGGGGGGAAATTCTGGAAAGTGCGCTAGCGTTTAAACGGTACGTTCGATTGAGCTCAAATTGGGTATACATGTTATAAACCACCATCGCAAGACCGGTATTGATTTTGGTGTGTATAGGACTTATAGTTTTTCTACAGGGCTACGACAAAGATTTCTTTTACATTATGGCCTATGGGGAGAAATTCTTGAAAGTGCGCTAGCGTTTAAACGGTACATTCGATTGAGCTTCAATTTGGTATATATAATTGAATTATTCATCGATTAAAATTTATTTAAATTCTTGGTAATGATCTTAATCGTAAGTGTTCGGAAAGTCGAGTGGAGTCACTCGATTTTTTTTAATGTAAATGCTGACACGGAGAAGAAAAAATTGTTAATTTAGGGAGAATGAGCTAATTTTCATTTAAATAATAATGAGTACACATTCCGAATTTTACATTTTCTGCGCTACTGTTCAGTGACTAGATTTTTTTTTTATCGATCCCATATCACGTGTCGTTCATTGGAGTCGCGGATTTTCCAAACATAGTGACATTTTTTTCTGAACACAATAGCTTTGTATCGTGGGAGATTCTAATTAAATATATACAGAAAACTGGGATCCAGTTTCTGTGCGCGGTTACGTATATGACTTAATTATACTAATGAGACGTGTGTCATAATTGGCTGAAACACGAAACATGTTAAACGGAAGCCGTTCGTTCCATTAGGAAGATGGGCGTATGTCTGCCGATGTAAAGAAGTCTGCTGATCCATATGTGTTTTTAAAAAATCCGGCTTATAATGAATGGTTTTAACCCTTTAACGCGCAGTGATCCCGCTCTGGGACCACCAAACTGGACGTTTTAACTGTTGCCAGTCACGAAGAATAGATTGGAGTTCTATAAAAATAGTTGCCGGGGACATAGCTGCCCGAGAATCCTTTACTTTTTAATCACGTCATTTCCCGTAAAAAATGGTCACGATTATTTTTAACAGCACTGACATCTGCTGAAAAATGGAAGAATGCGAGAACAGCTCGATAGATTGCCCAATGCTGAAAAAAGGGCAGCCGTTGCCATCGCTCGACTTAACTACCAGCAAGATGGCGGACGATCGAAACGTTCATCGCGTGCCACAGATCTAGAGACCCCTTTTTTGACGACAGCTGGCTGTGCTCGTGCACAGCCAGCTGCGTCAAAAAAGAGTCTCTAGATCTGTGGCACGCGATGAACGTTTCGATCGTCCGCCATCTTGCTGGTAGTTAAGTCGAGCGATGGCAACGGCTGCCCTTTTTTCAGCATTGGGAAAGAGCTGCGCCTCAAAGGGTTAAGTAAGGAGATATTGTTTGACAAGTGCATGAAAGTCGTTACGCACAGGGACCGATATGTTTGCACAGATGGGTGCCCAAAGCAAAAGCTTCATTACCCCCTCCCCCCCCCCCCTCTTACGAAAACGTTCTTATACTCTCAAAGCAACTTTCATATCACACCCAGAGCCTTTCCTAAGACCTTTTTTATTATTATTTTTTTTATTTTTTTAGCACTCGGGTGCTAAAAAGGGAATGCAATCCCGATCCCGCGGGAACGGGATCCAGCGGGATCCCGCACAAATATTTGCGGGACTAGCCGGTACAATATTGCGGGACAAATATTTGTGGGATTAAGACCGTAATCCCGCGGGATTGAAACTGAAAAATAACTTAATAACTTTTTTTCTTACAATTTCACGCCTCTTTCAAGATAATTAACTGTCCAAAAAATTTTTGCATGAGATGAACAATAAGAATCAGTGATCTTGGGCGCTCATACCTATTGGCAGGTAGGCGCCTTAATCCCCCCTAGCATCCATAGTGTTATGATTTACGTACTGGTATAACGCAGAAGTGCTTCAACACTCAATATTGTATCCTTCTGGGACAGAACCCTTGACTTGTCCTCCCCCCTCCATTAAAAACCCTATGGCTGTCCATGCTAGTGATATGTTTAAAGATGAACTTTAGTTAACCACTAAAAAATATATCCCTCAGGGTTTCATACAAACTTTTCTAAAGCACCTTTGTATTCTCCACCAAAGTTAGATCAAGACTAGGAAGACGAGTTCCTCTTTACGTTGCCTTTTTTACATTCTTCTTTTTTAGCAACTAATAAAAAACTTAGTAGATTATTTTGAATATCATGACTATAATTTTCATATTTATGTAAGGTATTGTATTAATTATCAAATAAGATAAAGTATTACTGTTAAAGTTAAACTTCATAGAGCTTACAATCTGACTTTTTCCTACTTTTCTCCATAGAAATCGATTTTTAGGTGAATGAAATATTAATCCCGCGGGATCAACAAATCTCAATCCCGAAATCCCGCGAAGAGAAAAACAGTGCGGGATTGCATTCCCTAGTGCTATTTCTTTCAAGCACGGGATTTTTGTCTACGCGGCGCGCCGTGGTCACTTTTTCGTTTGATTCATGTTTTCTGCAGAGTGATTTGATATTGCTAACGAAAACATGGACTATCCCTTCAGATGATTTTCAAATACCAGGATTCACTTGGGTCGAACGGATAGACAGTGGTTTCCAAAACAGAAAGCCATCTGGATTTATGATTTTTATAGAGGAAACTTTATAAAAATCAATTTATAAAAAGAATATGAAACACTTTACCCGTGCCTACACGAGCCAGATCAAGGGTGTTCAAATGGTCATTGCGTATATTCAAGATAAAGTGAGATTTGCAGTTGCATACGCTAGTCCTCGAATTTCTTATGAAGACAAATTAGGCGCTCTACTCGAAACGTTACTGAAGGAGGATGATTGTAAGACTGTTTTAATAGGAGATTTTAACATATGATTAAATTCCTATCAAGATACAATTTCAAAACTGAAATGGATACTTTAGATTTTCCAATATGCACTCATCCAAAACATTTCACCACTAGGGACGAAACAACAATGGATGCAATTTTCAGCAACAAAATTATGCGAACAGGACTCTATATGAGCACTAGGGTGGTCACAAGTTATATGGGGGAAAAAAATTATGTTATTTTTGGGGGCACCCCCCTAAAAGTTGCCAATTGACTAGAAAATGAGATTGGCAAAGTTTTAGCTCAATCGCATAATATTAACCCGTGCCGCATCGAGGTTGAATTCTTGAAAAATTACGATTTTTTCCAAAAAAATACCTAGTTTTTCCTTCATTTAGTATAAACTATTTGCTCTACAGACCTGGTCCTTGTTTTATTTCATAAAAAATGTTGTTGCTTTGAACTTTTACTCTCAACAAAACCAATATTTAATGACATTCAGTGTTTTTTAGGTCAGTTTGTGAATCGTACCACCAAAATCTGCATTTTTGTAAAATTAGTGAAAAAAAGCCAAATTAAGAATTTTAAGTAATTTTGACCGTCTTTTGTATTATTTGCATCAAAAAATAAAAAATAAATCAAGTATTTTCAAAACTTAAACTACAATTCGTGAAATATTTTTATTTGATATGCATTTCTGTGCTTCAGAAGAAAGATCTTAATTTGTATTTCAGTTGAAGCACATCTAAGACAAACCTCTCAAATTTTCTTTATTACAATGTTATTTTTTTGTCTATTATTATTTACTTTTAGAATGGACATGGGTGCCTATACTTATGGGCAAGGAAGGGCTATGCCTCCCCTAGCTCCCATATTATCGTTATGATTTACATACTGGTATAACGTAAAAGTGGTTCAACACTAACACATAATATATTTCCGGTGCAGGACCCTTGACGTACAATAAGACTCCGAAGACAAGAATTTCGAAAACAAAGAACTGATCTCATCAAAAGCAGATTTTAAAATTCTGATTTAGAAGGTGTTATTGTTCACTGGGATGGGAAAATGCTTCCTCATATTTTGAATCAAGAAAATGTAGAGAAAATAACGATTTTAATTAGCTGTTTCGACGAAGAACAGTTAATAGGAGTTCCTCAGCTTGAAAATGATGTAACTGTTAGGCAAAAGCTGTATTTACAGCAGTTGAAGAATAGGAGGCAGTTGGTAAAATTCAGGCAATGTGTTTTGATACCACTTGTTGCTTTAGAGGAACGTGCATTTTTTGCTGCAGCAATTACTGGATCAAAATCTTCTATATTTACCTTGTCGCCTTCATATTTTAAAAGTCATCCTAAAATCTGTTTTGATTGCAAAGTGGGCGAAGCTCTGCTCTTCATCCAGATATTTTTTTAAAAATTTCAGATTGGGTGGTCCAAGTTGGACAAGACAAAGTACAAAACTGATATTGAAGATGAAACTATTACATAAAGAAAGCAAAATTTGGAAGAAATTTCAAATTTTCTTGCAGGACATTTAAGAAATGAACAGCTTAGTGGTAACTATAAAGAATTAACCCAACATTCTTTAATTTTTATTTATTGTCTCAAAATACTTCTTTTCAGACATCAGGTCTCATTAACAGATTTAGAAAAATGAGGTTTTACAGATATTTGTTTATTTATAATAAATATTTATGTAAAGGCGTGGTTCGACGCTCCCACTCAGGCTTTAGTCCCAATCAAGACTTAAAATTATAGAAATACTGAAAATTTGATAAGAGGCTGCAAACAAAGATCTATAAAATGATAAGCCATCTTTGGTATCTTAACTTGGAGCAAGTTGCATTTCATTTTTTGATGAAACTTGGGCAAAAAAGTCAAAATAAGCATGGCTGTAAAATTAATTGCATTTGAAAAAAAAAATGATTATGAAGATGTAAGAGCAACAATGTTTCAACGAAGTGGATCATTTATTGAACAAAGAAGTTAATTTTTTTTATTTCATCTCGAACAGTAATTTTTTCTTAGATTTAATTTTAATGTACAATTTTTGAATACTGATCCCGATGTAAAGTGTGAAAATCAGTATTATTTGAAAGAAAAAAAACTGAAAGCTTTTAAGGTTTTTAATGCCTTAGATGAAAGGGGAGTAAAATTAATCCTAGGATTCAATTCCTATTTAACTGAGGATGAAGAACAAACGCAGTTTTTACTATAGGTAGTATCCGAATGTAAAAAAACTTTTCCAGACTCTTCGAAAAAAAAACATTATCTAAGCCTTGCCACTTTAACAAAAAATTTTAAATAAAAATAATTTATTTTTTTTATAATGTGCTTCCCTCTTGGATACATAACTTTAATAATCAAATATGTCTAAACGTTAGTCGTTCTCAATTTTATGCCTTCTTTGACCTTATTTTCTGTTAATTCGTTTACTTAAATTTCATTTTTTTACTAAATTTCAGATTTTTTAAAATTACAAACCTATATTTTGTACGCAAAAAAGAAAGAAAAACAAAAGGATGATAAAGACGAAATATAATTTTTTGAACTTTCATAAAAAAGCCAACTTTTAGGATTCGGATCGTAAGTCCTGAAAAAAGCATAGATATGTGCTTTTTTTAGGACTAGATATGATCCGAATGTTACTCTCTGAGCGATTTGAAAATGGGCAAATAATCTAAAGTTGTTTCCACGGTAAAAGTTTCATGCAAGTTTTAAATTATAAAAGAAATAAAAATTTTAAATTATAAAAAAAAAAAAAAAAAAAAATTTAACAGGAATGTTTGCAATTATTAAAAAAAGAGGCTTCTTAATTACATACAAGCTTTAATATCAAACATATTTTATGTAATCTCAGTGTTACAACTGATAATATTATTATAGATGTACTGCAGTGAAAACTGAAATAAAGTGGAGGGGATTTGACATCACAACCGCTTGGAGGGTTAAATCTGTAAGTTTTTACATAAAAGTGATGTGTGACTCATCAAGGCGGGAAGTTTTCTTCTGAAACGAGAACAACATCATGTTTCTAGACTCAATTTTATCCATTTTATGATGGAAAGACTGCTTTTTTTGCGAAAAAACACGATTTTTCTAAACTTTAACCTCAATGCGGCACGGGCTAATATTATGCAAATGAGCTGAAACTTTACCAATCTCATTTTCGAGCCTATTGGCAACTTTTTTGGGGGGGTGCCTCCCCAAAAATTCGAAAGTTGATTTCTTGTGACCACCCTAATGAGCACTTACAGTTATCATTTTCCTCTATATGGCAGAATCGATTGAATAGATTTTTAAAAAAGCTGAAATTCTTCCAGCCGAGTTCGTATATAAGATCTGGAAGAATTTTAGATTTTTTTTTTTCTTCTTCTTCTTTCTTTCAGGAACGCACATTTATTTTCAATTTTATGACTGCAATTTTAATTCACAATCTTAAAATATTGAGTAAACAATAAACTAATTTAAAATAGTTACATGATTTCTTCTGTTACAAATCTATAAATTAACACAAACCCGAAAGAAATACACCACAGTAAATAAAATGGAAACAATTTAATGTTCCTTGCGCGACCACGTACCGTGTGATCCACGGACCGGTACCGGTCGGCGGTCCGGGGGTTGGGGACCACTGTAATGATTTAGTTGTATTTTAGAACTTTTATTCATACAAAATCATTCTACTTTTGCCCTTATTGTACAAATAAAAATATTCTTCAACGTTTGACAAATTAGTGGGAAAATACGAGGGAAATTCACTAACCCATTAGCGCCCAACTTTTTTAAGCACATTCTTAAATATATGTTGGTGTCACAGAAGTGATAAACAAATTTCCGACATTTGTGTGGTATGAAGAACGTAAATGTTTTTCTAAAATGTGAATAAGACAGGGAAATAGTCTCATTTAAATTTGTTATCGCTGAGAACGTGTGGAAATCAGAATTTATTATTCAAGAAATTAAACTGGGAAAATAAACTAAGGCTTAAATGTTTGAGTGACTTACAAATTTCACGACGGTCTAAAAATAGATCGCTGGGCGTTAATGGGTTAAGTAAGTCACAAATGCATAATGGCGCAGTTTAAGGTGAAAAAAGGTGAAACTGTGAATGATCAATCATACTGTGATGTTCCTTTCAAGCTTCGGGTTGCCATTCGGAGAAAACGTCCCAGACCTATTGAGGAGAGGAGTGCTGTTTCATCACGATAGCGCACGTCCTCATTCAGCTCATTGAACTCGGGATACAATTCAACAATTCCGTTAGGAAGTGCTAGCCCCAAACGATTTTCGTCTGTTTGGTCTACTGAAACAACATCTCGGAGGCAAACAATTTGCTATGATGACGACGTTCAACATGAAGTCCTACTGTGGATGGGACAGCAGCAACCCAAAGAATTTTATGCAGCTGGAATTGGGGCTCTGATAAAATGATGGGATAGGTGTATCAACGTTGTTAGAGATTATGTGGAAAAATAAAAATTGTTTCCAAGATAAAATAGAAAAATAAAAATTGTTTCAAGTTATCATGCTTTATTATTTTTTTATTACCTCTTGTGACTTACTTAATGACTTTCCCTCGCATATTGTAGGCTTATTTATTTGCATATATTGCATGGTAACAATAGTCTGAATCTATTAATATAAATGTGCTAATGGACTCGATCCGTCTAATCTATAAATGACTATGATGGGAGATTAAAAACGGATGCTCCGTACCTGCTTTCATCTCCAGGAATCGGGCGACACGAGGGCACCGCCTGATGAGAGATGAAAAATCGCTTTTCGAACGGCGCCGAGCTCCTGTTGACTGTCATCGATCTTTCCTGCAACAGTTGGTTTTTGCTCTACTTTGCGCCCTGGAAACTCTTCAAAGCTAGCCCGGTGGTGGGCGTGCAGTTCGAAAGGTGAAGCATTCTACCGGCACATGATAAAAATAAATTCCTTTCTTAAAAACACACATAATCATAATGGCTCAGTGCATTTGCCCCCCCCTTTTTTTTGTATACATGTTTTCAAAAGCATGTTTTACTTTTGATCTTCTCATTATCTTTTTCAAGTGTTTTTCCATAATCAAACGCATCAACGAGAGTGCTGTAAATTAAAGGTATTCGTATTCACGCATGTTTCGTGCTTTTTCTCTTTCGTCAACTTGTCAGGGTCGCGCTACCAGTAAAGGGAACCAAGGACGGGGTGAGGGATCATGGCTCTTTCATCCCCTCTCCAAAATTTTAGTCAATGCATTAGTAGTTTTTTATTGATTCAGGAGATCAATCAGAAGTAAAAAAATCTTAGAGCTACATATACCCCTCCGAAGCGCTGAAAAATACGCCCCGAATTTTTTTTTCTGGCTACGGCCTTGCTCGATATCAATTTCGATGCGGGGATCTCTTGGCATCTAATTTCATGCCACATAAGACAGTTTTTGCTCAGCGGTTTTGCTCACAGTAACGCTAACTTTAATTGCCATTGAACAGTACAGCGCATGCGCACGTATAAAGTTAGCGATATCTGAACTACTTCTGAAAGAAACTTTTTGCATAAAGTTTTCGTCTGCTCCCGTAAGCGTTCGTCAGATTATATTCTTTCTTTTCTCTTGGTATGGCCAAGTGGTGGCTGGATAATTAATTTTTTATACGGTTTTTCCTCCGTTTTTGCATTGCATTGCTTTTGGAAAATATCGTATAAAATATTAAACAAAATGAATTTACAGAATTCATGAAAAACTCAAATACTTATAAACAAATTAAAACATAATTTTTAATTTTAAGCTAATTAATAACACTAGGCAACACCAAATATGTTTCCGGCTCAAATAGTTATTTTCGAAGTATTTTGTCTCGCTACATACGAAAATCACCATAAAAAGTTGAGATTCGCTCTTATTTTCAAGATAAAGTACCAATTTGATAATAAAATCTAACTACGGCTAGTTTGTTTGGCTATTATGGATCTTACATCATCCGTGTGTTCCATCAGCCATTTGATCCATTTCTCACTCTGGCCAATCTGCCAATTTATAAACCACCTCCAAATTATGTGATTGAAAAGGATAATGCTGAAGAAGTCACTACACCTGGGACTTCTTATGATCCAGATTTTGAGGCACATGATTTGAATGAGCCCCACAGATTAAATCGGACAAAATTCACTGATCTCATATTTTTAACGAAATATGATCTTCTGCATTATATTTATTAAACAGAACTTTTTTTTTCCTTCCGTGTACCTTTGAGTCGATGGGTAGGCTATTGTGTATCTTTCTCCAATGGGCTTCTGTATATCTTGAAAACAAGAGCTAATAAATGAATTTCATTTACATATTCATTTTTTTGCGATCCAAAATTAGTAATAGTTGGCTACTTAGAACCAGGAAACAAACAAAAACTTTCTTTTTGTTGCCTAGTGTAATTAAAATACAAAGTTATTATTACGTACTTAAAAATGAATATTTTTCAAATTGCATATATACCTTGATGTTACACTTGGTTTAACGAATTGCATACAGTAGCATTTTCCCCCTTGGTGGTGAGTTTTTCATTTTTTTTCCGCGTATAATAAATACCAATGACCTCCTTTAGACGATTACCAAGTTTGATAACATTGGGTACAGTAGTTTTCCTTTTCTGACCGTTGCAAAGTGGAACTTTAATTATAACCCTGTATATTAAGGAAAAATTTTTGGATAAAATTATTATTATTACTTTTACGGAAAACAGCTATTTTACGGCCTTACGGACCCTCCAAAACTCTGGGCCCCAGTACTAAGGGACCGATAACTTCCCCAAAGCGGCTGCCGTGCAACTGGTATTAATACACAAGGGCGCCATATTCGGGGGGAGAGGCAGCTGAACAGCCAGAGGCGTAGCTAGAGGGGGGCATATGTCCCCAGTCGCAGCACCCGAGGGGCGCGAAATTGCACATAAGACCTTCTCCATTGCTTTTTGGCAAAAACTCAGCCCTGGAAACCCTAGCTACGCCTAAGCTTGTGAATGCAGATTATCAAGAGGAAGAAATGCTTGTTCAACTTAAAATTGAGTTCAATAACTGAGGCTTATAAACGAATGTTCTCTGTCGAAAATCCGTGCGTATGACTTTCTTACGGGATCAAACAAAATAATTTTCATAGATTAGCTTAAAAAAGCAGTGATTTAAAATAGTATTTTAGTGTCTTAATCCTGTTCGCTCCCATCGTTCCATGGCGGCCGCATATCCCAATCCGTACTGTATCCCTGCAGGTATGTTTTAATGCTTGTCTGTGTCTCAGTGCACGTGCGCAAGTTCCAAAAACTGGAAAGGCAAATGCTTCGTCAATATGGTTTAGTTTTTGTGAGAAAGGTATGCTGGCACTTTTGTAGATGTAGGATGTATATTTACGAAAATATTAGCATTAGCTTAAAAGGTTCCAACTACTGTCAAATCCGGTTATAGTGAACCTCTGCGGAGCATCAAATTTCGTTCACTAAAACTGGAGTATCCCTATGGTGAAGAGAAACTTAATAAACTAAAAAATAGTATTTTATGCCCGTACTGAATATTCATAAAGTAAATCAAACATAATCGCATTTGTATTTATTAAGTAAGTCAAACATAATTAATCGCATTTATGGAAATAATGCATTTTTGTTTAAAAGAGCATTATTTTAAGCGTTAAAATGGTCTGTTATGCGCTGCTGCTTAATGAGTATGACACTTTTAATAAGTATTTTTCCTCAAGTCTTTTCCAACCTTTGTGCAATTTAAAGACTCCGATTCAGGATTATCTGAACATCCCAAAAACCTTACGACAGCCTTTACACTCCCCATTGTTTCTTTAGCAGCTGGAACTCGTTCTTCTGTGCCATCATCTTCATCTGTCTCATTTTCTTCAGTTTAATTGAAGCACTTGATGCTGCCGACAGTAGATTCATTTGTGGAGTTAGGCCAGGGATGGGGAAATAGATTTTGGGAAGGGCCATATAAAATAATTAAAATATTTAGGCGGGCCAAATATTTTTTTTTTAATTTATTGTTTGGACGTACTGGGCTAGTGTGAAAAATGAAATAAAAATATGACTATTCTTAATCATCTCGTTGAAATTTGGCTCCATACTAGAAGTAATTCGTAAAACGCTCTCAAAATGTTCGTCGGTCACCTTATTCCTCAATTTGCTTTTACGGAGATTCATTGTTGAAAACACCTGCTCACAGAGATATGAAGACCCAAACATCGAGATAATTTTCTCAGCGTGTTTTATCAAATTGGGGAATCGAAACTTCGATAAACTTTTGTAGAAATCAACCTTTGATGGATTGTTAAACAACTACTTTAGAGAATCGTTGCATTGTAGTTCAATTATCTCAAGTTCGGCTTGAATCTCCTCGCAATTTACAGCGAATGACGAAGAACAATATTTGTAAGTCACCTTCTATCTTTTTAAATCTCCAAATCTTCTGTTGAACAAGCTTTCTGGGTGATTTAGTTGGCTGACATAAAAATTAACTTTTTCAGTGGTCAGTTCGGCGGGCCGGATGAAATCATGACACGTGCCGGATTCGGCCCACGGGCCGCCATTTCCCCATACCTGAGTTAGGCATTCAATAACATCACTTCCGCTGTTTCTGGAATTTTCAAAGTTCAATTTCTAAGTTCATTATAACCGAAGTCGTGGTTCACTAAAACCGAAACCTGCTATGCACATTTGTAATGTATGTGTATCGGGACTAATGATTTTCGTTCACTATAGCCGAAAGGTCACTATATCCGGGTTCATTATATCCGGAGTTGATTGTACTTTTCCAATATTTTTCCACAATCCAATATATTCAAAAAGGCATTTGATGAATTCTAACAATTTTAAGTGCAACTGTATAAATATGGCTGGAAACGTTCGCTACTGCTCAGTTTTGTCTAGTTTTAAAACTAAGGAACGGAGAGATTAAACATGCTTTGAAAAAACAGTCGTGCGTGAGCAAGTAAACTTGCATTTGGAAAGTGTCTTATAATTAGGGTAGCCAACCGTCACACGAGAGCCGGGGCGTCCCGTTTCTATGGCTTTAGAGGACAAGTCCCGCGAAAAGTGTGTGCGGGTCGCTTGATGTCCCGTTTTTGGAATAAAATAAGTAATTTGATAAGTTGGAATAAATGTTTAAAATGTTCTTTTATAAATAAATATCATTTAAGCAGAAGTGATTGTATATTTTAAGTTTCTTTTCCAAATACGTAATACTAGCTGAAATACCCGTTCTTCGCACGGAATGGATACTGTTAAACCAACTGATATAAATAGAAAACAAATAAATATGTATTAAATATATTTTGGTTATTTATTTATCTGCTGGGATGTCAGCAAAATTTTAGTGACTTAAATGATCTATCTATTCCTTTTTGGATCCATGTTTCATGATCGAACAATTTTGATTATATTCTAATTTTTTTTTCTTTTGTCAAGTCTTGTTAGCATTTAACTTAATAATTCAGTTTTAATCGCATGATGTAAAAATAGCATCAAGAGTAATAAATTTCAATTTCTATTTTTAACAGTACCTCGGTTTACTTTAAACCATGGAATAGCGGATTTTATTTTTTTAATTTTCAACATTATACAACCATAGTAATAAGTTGTATGCTTTTACAAAATGCTAAAATTCAACAAAAAAAAAACGGAAACAATGTTCTTGGGCAGAATAATCTATGTTAAATTGAAACTTACCAATTGGAAAATAAAAGTGCATGCATGCCAAATAAACGGAACGTTAACTAAACTGAAACTTTAAATACTCTGATTTTAAGGTTATCATTGCTATTTTACATTTTATTTCGTAAAAGTGGTTTAATATATCTTGTTTCTCCAAATAAATAATTATCATACCTTAGTAGAAGATGGGATTTAAGACTTGAAGCTCCTTTTATAAACCTACTTATAGGTATACTTACTTTAATTATTTCTTAAATGCCAAAGTTAAAAAAGATTTTTGCTTTTGCTTGGGAAAGGAATTAAAAAGTTCATTTAATTAAATGGCTAATGATAGTACTGTTTGTTCTGATTACAAATAACAGCGATAGAAGACTCCGTAATAATGAATGTTCATTTTTAATTAGTTTGCCTGGTTGTTTTAATTTTTGTTAACTGTGTTGCATGTATAATGATGCCAAAGTAAAACATAATATTCAATAAAACTATTTAAAATGTATAAATTAAAGCTAGTTTTAATTTGTTAGTAAGCTGGATCTCGCTTGTTTTAGTCACGTCCCGAATTTTAATCTCTAAAATCCCGTCAATTCCTGAATAAAATTTGACAAGGCTGCTTATAACCGAGGCATTCGGTATCAATTCATCTTTTCTGTTCTCTCTGGAGAAAAACCATGAATGTGGCAACACTGTTATCTCACTTAACTTCTCTCCGTGCGTGGGTGACAGCGTCGCCTCCTTCGCTGTTGCTGTCCAATCAGATCCCAACCAGGCGCCTTGAATCTCTCTCAAAATGCCATCGATTCCGGTTCTTCATTCGTAACATAATTGCTTTTTAAAATGCCATACACTGTTGCAACGGAATACCTATTGATTGCATTATTTCAATATTTCTTGTAAAAATGCTGCTATGGGGTTTGGATATAAAAAATTACACGTGACGGGATCATCTTATGAATTTTGAAACAGTATGCATTTTAAAACATCATGCCGGAAACATCTACATTTAGAACACTTTCCAACACACACACAACTGACTTTATTCAATTCCTACTAATAGTTCACACTCTCCCTGTGTATTTATATATCTCGTTCAAATTTACAATCGTTAATAAAATACTTTTTATTCATGCACTCAAGTTCAGATACATTTTTTAAACCTAGTAGTGGATGACACCGGATGTTAATACAGTTTTTTCAAATATTAATTCATAAATTAAATTAATTCATTTTAGATCTTGGTACGCGGGATTAAAAATGAATGAAAACAATAAACTATACAAACAAACTGGATGAACGGTATCGACCCTTGCTTCACAAACGGCCCTGCATTAATTAATTAATTAAATTTAATAAAAAGCAACTAAAATAAAATTTTCTTTGTTGACCTAAGTAGGAATTGACTTTTTAAAAAAAATTTCTTTTACTTGTTTATACCCATTTTACTCCGTGGTCACTTACAGGACGTTGTTCAAGCGAAGCACCGCCAGCTAGGCCAGTGATTGAGAGGGTGAACTCCTCTCTCGGATACACCCATAGGTTACACTGCTGGGGGGGGGGGGGCACGTACGCTCATGGGAGCGAGTGCACGTAACATTTGTTCATGCCTCCAATGTCCTCCGTGTTCAAACGATACCTCTTAGGTTACGATTCCAGATACCAGGTCTCTCACCTGGAATGGGTTCAAAATAAGGCGACCACTCATAGGCAGATTGAATACGCTCCTTAAAAACTTCACGTTATACAATGTAGGGCTCTTAAAACTTCTTACTGTTATGTGGGACTCTTTAAAAACTCATTAATTTTGCATTCAAAGTAACAACCGCGATTAACACAATGCCCAACTTCTGCTACCTTTCAGATTGCGGTGACCTTAATGTAGGGTCCGATGCAGAAGGAATTTTGGTCCGCTTTAAGGTCCCTTCACAAAAACACTACCGATTAAAACAATCCTTCGTTGTCATTTTACGTTACAGTACCAGGTTACCGAGCCATGCTCAGAATCTAAAGGCTCCTTAAGTGTAAAATAATGAATACGTAAATGCCTGGGCACGTATCAATAATCTTCAGGGTTGCCAAAGATGTTCATCGCTGTCGGATCACCCATATTTTATCAGGTAAACTTTGGTCGGCATTCAATGTTACAATGGCATATACTTTGTTAAGAAAAGGGATACTAAATATTCGATGGTCGGTGCCATCAGAGTTGAGCAAAAAGTAGTTTAACGTAAGGTGCCTCCTTTCCTTCTGTAGCAGATCAACGAGGGTATCAGCGAAGATCTTGGGCGATGCATTCACTAACAGCGTCTTCATTACTTCAGAAATATATCTGTCCATATTGAGGACGTTCAAATTCAGCATCAAGAATTTGAGTTGCTTGAACTGTCATATGAATGAGTTTATAAAAAAAATTCATCAAGTCTGTTATACACTGTTCGCAACGTAGCAGTACACACCAAAATCGTTAATAGTTTCACTCGTCATATACTGTGAACAAAGCCATTGTAAAGTATGCTTTCAAATTTCGAATTCTTTGAAATGTGGGTGACATCGAAGAAACAACCACACCAATTCATTAGGAAATTCGGAATGTCCTACATCAATCTTACAGTCCTCAAAATGGTTTCGGTTAATTTTTGTTTTTACTCTTCAGAAAAATGCAAAGCTCCAGGGTGAATGCAATCCATGTTAAAAAGTTTTAAACTATGATAATAAGTACCCATATTTGTGGCAGCTTTGTAGATACTTAGACTGTTTACCCGAAGTATTTGTCGACGTCTAGCTGTTCCATGTCGTTCTCCTTCCAAATACTAATCATCTGTTTCATCTGCTTGTGTTTGAACTGCACGTTCACACATTTGGGCTAAGTGCTGCTGTCGGTGATCATATGTTTCCACAGCTCGTTTTTGAGCTACACTTCCATGCATTTACGTCTTTATAATACATCTATGATGATAATTCTTTACAATTGAAATTGTAAATTTCTCTATAGTGCTTCAATTCAAACATAAAATACTTATTTTTTTCTAATTCAAAGAAAATACATCATGCATAAACAAATTCTACAAACGTAAATTCAATCTTATAGATACATAAATATAGATGCCATAAAAGTATTATCTTACATAAATATGCTTTAAACATAATTTTATTTTATAAACTCACGCTTAAGAAAATAAAAAGTGTAACGCAATTTAAATTATTAGTACAAAAGGACACTTCGAAATCATGAAATCAAAAACAGAATAGATCAAAAATATTCTTTTACAATAACCCTAACAACTACTTAAACGTTGGCAATAATAGAACAAACAGATAGACTGAAGAAAATGGACTTCTAACCTCGAATAAATCAAAAATACATCGCTCCTATATAGTTACGCTGATCCCTGACTCTGTCACAATTCCAGTTCAACCACTCAAAATAAAACTTTTACCATCCAAACAGATTAAAAATGTATTGTCTAATAATTTAAAATTTACACAGTTCGTTGGTGCGATCAGCCTGAAAATTATCATAATTATGTAAAAAAAAAAAGAAAAAGAAAGAAAAAGAAGAAAGAAAAAAATCTGATAAGCCACCCGTTCCCTGATTTTTAAGCGTTTTTTTTTTTGTATTTTTAGCTCTATTTCATTTAAGAGAATAAAAAAAGCTAATCATTTGAGTGTCGGAACAATCTATTGCAAGTGACATTGACGTTACATTGAAGTCACGGTTATCAGGCTTTGGAGGAAAAATTACGATTACAATTCGCTTAATATAGCTTTTCTAAATTACTACTCAGTTTAACTTTTTTTCAAAAATAAAACGGTTTTCTATGCATTAAGCATGGATATAGGAGAGGATGTTGATACCAAACGAAATGTTTCGAATACGAAATGTTTCTGCAGATTATGCAATTCGAATTTCGATGTATAATAAAAATTGAATATGAAGTTATTTCATTTTAAGATGTAAATATTAAATATTCTGAGTGTAGACATTCTATCGCCCGCTGTAATTGTCTCCACAAAGGGCTTTATCCTTTAGTTTAATGACAATCGACAACACAAAACAACACAGTCTAAATAAGAATTCAAAATTTATTAGAAAAAATCTTAGTAACCAGATTTCAGCCTCCCAATTTACTGCTTCCACATATGGAAAACTCCCAGCCTGCGGCCGGATGGGGCCCGCCATGGCTTTTGGACCAGCCCTCAGAACAAGTCAAAACCCTGTATAAAACCTATATAAAACATTCAAACTTCCATATAAATCCGAATTATACGGCCCGCGATTTCGCTAACATCCTGAAGTCAGGCCCAGGAGGGCACTATCGTAAAGTTCTGTCTGCAACTTTTGAAAGGTTGTCCATACGATGATAAAATAAATGAGTTGAAATCATCAACTGCAGTGAATGAAAACTAAACTGATAGCTGATCATCTGCAAAATTAATTTGAATATCGGCTGCGAGCCCAATTTAGGAATCGATCGTATCATTTTTTCATCGGAGTTTCGAACATCGTTTCATTATAAACGGTTGACCCATTAAAAAAAACAAAAAATTCATCAGGGTAACTACATTTAAATATTTATTGTCAACTTGGCGGAATAAGGCAGTTAAAATAGAATTCAACCTAGTGCCGTTATTTTTAAAAAAATGGAATTTTCATGTTACGTCACAGGATCTTTTTTCTTACTCTGAATGGCTGAAAAGGGTGTCATTTTCATTTAAATTATTCGGCTAAGCTGAAACTTTTACGCACTTTTGAAATTGGCATTATATGGATCAATAACATACATGAAAAATCTTTATTGTTTTAGTATATACGCGAAAATACATTTAGCTTTACGTTAGTTACAAAAGGATAATTGTAATAAATTCAGGGAATTTTTCACATAAGATTTACGAATAGTTTTGTATTAATAACTACGAATTAAGAATAATTAAATTATTTACGTATATTACATCAAGGTGCTTGCGGGGATGGCAACGAAGACTCTTTTCTCTTTTTCTTTCGCTGGTTGCCAGGACGACATTTTGAAATAAAAATAACTTTTTAATTCTAAACAAATTTATGTAGCTGAATGGTGCAATATATCTAGTTACTAAAATATTTATTTGTCTGTGTACTGAATATCAAGTTCCATTTATTTTGTTTCTTTGGGAAATTAATTTTTACTATTATATATGGATGGCGTGTATTTTTTAATCCGCCCCAAACTTATTTGAGCGTCCCTTTTAGGAAGATTGCATCAAGTGTGTTTTTCAAACGCTCAATAGATGGCGCTACCGTCCAAAAATTTTAAAATTTAAATTTTGAGCGTTTTAGAGTTTTTTCAATTAATTGACCTAGCTCAATTGTTTCAGGGGCCCAAAAAACCCCCAGGTACGAAATTTAAAAAGAATCCTTAGAGCAGTTTTCGAGATCGTTTGGACATACACACACACAAACATTCCTCGTTTAATATAAGAACGGATTTTAATTTGCTTTGTAAATTATTTAAGAAAATTGTTATGAAAATTCACAAAAATAGACGTTCACATTCTCAAAAATGGATATTAATATTCACAAACATAAACAGTTTTCACAAAAATGGGACCCTGGAAAAAATTCTTGGCAGGAGTCGACTCTTGCCTTAAGGAATAAAAATGGTGTGAAGTTTAATTCTTGTCTTAAGATTTTAAAGTTTTTTTTCTTGGGATATGGCTTCAAAAATCTATATTTTCCTACTTACGGAGCCCAAATTTTCATGAAATTTCTACATTTTTATTTGTAGTACGTAATGTGCATGCGTTCTACGTAATAATTTGTACGCAATATGTACGTAATATGTATGCGTTTTATTTGTAGGATCATATAACAAGTTTAAAGCAACAATTGTTTTTAAAAGTTTTCATTTTTTTTTAAATTGCAATTTTAAAAGAAATTTTAACAAAATTCCATATTTACGCCAATTGTAGTACGCTAAATTCCTCTCTATATTTAGTAATTTCCTTCGCACTGTACATTCCTATAATCCTTTTCTGTGCAATGAACTAAAAGTTTTATTGTATTTTAAAAATTCACTGAAATATGCCCAATTACGTACAAAAACTGAAATTTTTAAGAAAAGTCATTTTTCTATCTAAAAGTACCTGTAAAATCAGGGGCGGACCGACAAGGTGAGCAAGGTAAGCATCGGATCGTAGCGCCATATTCGAAAGTGCGTCATTTAGAACTCAAAAACTGAAAAAACTTGTTGAAGAGCACAAAAGGGGCACCTTTTTACGTTTGCAAGTTAGCGCCACGTGCTCTAGGGCCACTCTTGTGTAGAATTACTAATTTCATACGTATAACTTAAATTTTCGTTCGATGCACACTTTAATATCAATAGAATGTTTGTAAAGAATTTCATTTGGATAACCTTAAAATTTTTAGCGCTGTTACATTTTATCGTGAAGCAAAGTAACGAAAAACATGGTTTTTCAGAAAACGCATTTACAGATTTTTAACAGCTGCATCATTTCAACAGCTGTAGCATTTCAAACAGCTGTATCTCCCCTTACATTCATCGTAAAAACAAAAGTAAGACACTTTTGGAATCTTAAAACATGTTCTTTTAAATAAAACAATTTACAAAAATTCGATTTTTTTTCACAAAAACGACGTTTTAAACGTAGATTCACAGTGATAGTTATGTATAAATTCTACAGATTTAGAGCTGGCTGTGCCGGCACAGCCAGCTGTCGTCAAAAAGGGGTCTCTAGATCTGTGGCACGCGATGAACGTTTCGATCTTCCGCCATCTTGCTGGTAGTTAAGTCGAGCAATGGCAACGGCTGCCCTTTTTTTTAGCATTGGGAAAAGGTTGCGCCTCCAAGCGTTAACGTAGGATTTTTTACCGTTTAGTTAGCCGTAAAGCACCCGCTGATAAATGATGAATACAACTAACGTTTTCACTTTAATACACAGGAAATATTCATTAACACGGTATATTTGGATTTAATCTATTCATCGTAACAAACTTCTATTTTTAAAATTTATAATCTTGAGGATTTGTGCAAACTGACTAAATGTCAGTTTAATGCGGTTGTGTTCAATTAGAAACACAGACAGATGTGCTAAAAACACTTCTCAACTTGAAAATTGTTTAAAAGGATGTTGAAATAAGAGGGGATAATTAATTACTACAACGTAGCAATGGTGCCAGATCATTTAAAATCTTTTCTTTTTACTTTCTAATGGCCGGATCATCGGCCAACTGGACTTGACCGCCACGAGAGCCACAGATGTTAGTCATTTCATTATTGTCCGACATAGTGTTGTCTTAGGCAGACCGACATAGTGTTGTCTTAGGCAGACCATATTGACTTAGGCAGACCAACGTTGCCCCCCTATGAGTAGTCTCCTCATTTTGAACGCATTCCATATAATAAACCTAGCACCTGGATTGGCACCCCCGGATAGGACATAGAAGCCACGGCAGATTTTACGTGAACCAACTCCCTTTAGCATACACATTTCTACAGCAGTCCAGCAGATAGAGGTTGTACCCCTCCCAAGCAGGTCCTAATTATCGCACGGGCACTTGGGGCAAGTGCCTTGGGCACACATCCAGAAATAGGGCAAAAAATGGAGCTTAGAGTGTATATATAAGGGCACAAGAAAATTAACTAGCTATACATAGGGGCACAAAAATTGAAAAGTGCCCTGGGCACAAAACTGTTATAGTCAGGCCCTGCTCCCAAGCACTGCCCAAATCAATGTTGCTTCACTTTCCGTGTTCTTACGGAAACGGAGCTTAGCGACTAGGCCACTGCGGGCATCATTTAAAATATAGATCCTCAAATATGATAAAAGAATGCACGATTTTTTTTTTTAGATTTTCAATAGGAATGTGGATCTTTCCAAAGTGTAAAATTTCGGAAAAAAAAGCCCCCTTTTTTGAGAACTGACAATTTTATAATTAAGGCTGAACTTTATGTAACACCCTTGCGCAGGCGCAACGATGACCAATGACTTTTTTTGTAATAGCTCCAAAAGTAAAAAATTTTTGCAAGTTATTTGTAAAACTTGTATAGTTTTTTATAATGCTTGTGGAACAATGCCACATGTATAATTAAATTTTTTAATAATTAAAAATATTAGTTTAATTTATGCCTCTATATAACCTTGCGCGCAGCATTTCATGGAAAATATGTATCACATTAACTTAACACCTTAAGCGGTTTGCCCGTACAGTGTACGTGCTACCCAAAATTGGCCTCAACTGGTTTGCCCGTATAGCGTACGGGCATCGATATTGTCTCCTTTCCTTTTCTGATTTGCCCGTATATTTCATTATTGTAAAGAGACTATTTATTATTAATATTTTTCAATAGATGGTGTGGCTTGTCCATGTAACTGAAATGTTTTTCTTCCGGGTTTTTCTTCCTAGCGAGATCGCGGGAATATTTCATCATATGCCTTTCAAAATATGCCTTTTTTAGAAGCATTTCGGTAAAAAAAATTGACCACTTAAAGGGTTAAAAATTGTTATAGATATAAAAAATGACTTAATTTTAAAATTATTAAAAATAATTGCGAGCTCTTTTCTAAAAAATGAATATTTCAAAAAATAATCTATTTGCTAATACAAAACTAATAACGTTAAATGTATCCGAACAAAATTAATTTTTCGTCGTTCTCATTAAAGGATATTTTTCTATATGTATTTCAATTTTTAATTCAGTGTGATACATAATTTAAATTAAAGGTTCGCACGAAACTTAGAGGCAAAAAGATGAGCTCTAATATTTTTACTTATAAGGAATTTAATTTAATACGAATAGTTGTTCCCAGAGCTGTAAAAGGCAAATAATAGTTTTCTAAAGAGCTGGTAAAAATTGTAAGTTAAAAAAATTATAATTTGTAGAACTATTGCAAATGAAGTTGTGGTTAATTTTCGTTCAGATTTTCTTTCCCCAAAGGTACTAGAGATGAGTTCGGGCTCATTTTTTGAAGCCCGAGACCGAGGACTTTTAATCCGAGCCCGAGCAATATTATTAAAGTTGGAGCCCGAGCCCGAAATTTCAGCTAAAGACAAATAAAATTAACTACTTCATTAATAGGATACAATAAATTTTGGAGCTTCACACACCTTCTAGTCCCCCGTGCCGCTATTTTTTAAAATAAGTACGTCTATTTATCCCATGAATCACTTTTTAAAATCTGTTTCAAGGAGTATGTTCAACAAAGGAGAAATTTTTCACGAGCCCGAGCCCGAACGCAATCGTGAATTACAGAGCCCGAGCCCGAGTCGGGCCCGGGATCGGACTCGGGCTTTCGGGCTCGGGCTGAGCCCGTCTCATCTCTAAAAGGTACCTGACCCCTTACAACACTTCACCTCCCTCCTGAGTGCTTGGAGGGAGGAAATTTAATTCTTTTCCCGTCTAGTGAAAATAATTTTACATTTTCCGTCTCTTGTATCACTAGCGATTTGGACCGAAAATATGACTCCGCATCAAAGTGTGTATTTACTTCAGAAGTCTCCCTTGAAACGAATAAATCATTCCCGACATTTCTAATAATTTTTCCGCTGAAGATATTTTACTGGCGACCGTTGATCTATCTATACGCCAAAGGGATTGAGTGAAAGCTGATACCGGAAAGCCAGGACCTATCTCTAACTCCGACATCCCAGCGTAATCCGAATGTAATTGACATCAACTATGTCGGATTGGCCCAGCAGGAATCCAAAGGCTGTCTTGAGTAGCAACTGATGAATTGACTTTTAGGATGTTTAGAGTTATAGAATGTCAATGGCGGAACATTTTGGGGATAATATTAGGTGAATCAGAAAGTAATGTCGCTTTTTTTTTTAATATTAAATTCAAACAAATGTGCTTCCAATCTGTTTTTACTTACAAGCAAGCTGAGCCTGCAGGAATCCTATTTGTTGCATCTTAACCCTTTAACGCGCAGTGTTCCCGCTCTGGGAACACCAAACGCTGACGTTTTGACTGTTGCCAATCACGAAGAATAGATTTGATTTCTATAAAAATAGTTGCGGGTGACATAAGATCCACGAGAATCCTTTACTTTTTAGCACGTCATTTCCCGTAAAAAAAAATGGTCACGATTATTTGTAACAGCACTGACATCTGCTGAAAAACGGAAGAATGCGAGAACAGCTGGATAGATTGCCCAATGCTGAATAAAGGCAGCCGTTGCCATCGCTCGACTTAACTACCAGCAAGATGGCAGACGATCGAAACGTTCATCGCGTTCTACAGATCTAGAGACTATTTTTTGACGCAGCTGGCTGTGTCGGGTTCATTATGTATGGAATTAGTTAGCGATTAAGTTTGAATGCTATTGTCTTTAGATTTTTTTAATTTGATTTTATAAAGTATCCAACAGTTCTTGGGCACCTTTCATATTTGTTATCAGCTGGCATCGAAACTCCGGCCCTATTTTTAAAGTAGAAATAAAAAGCGGTACTGCATTTCTTCCTTCGTGTTTTTTCCAGTAAAATTTTGCAAGCCAGCGAACCATCTTCTCGAAAACAGAAAACGCAAACTTTCTTCCAAAGGAGTCTGCCGCCTACACAACGTTTTTATTTTCTTGATAAACAGAAATGCTAGGCGCCAAACGTGAGATCGATATTCGAAACTGTGAGATCGAAACAGGTGGTCCCTCAAGGAAGAAAATGGTATCATTTAGTAGGGTTTTTTTTCTTTCTTATGCACCAGAAAGTGACTGAAGGTGATATTTTACAACGTTTTCTCATAATAGAAAAAATAATAGAAGCAGAATAAAACTTTCTTGAAGGATTTTTTTTTTATTTTTACGTTTTTAAAATTCAAAGTTTGGTATCTTAAAAAAAAAAATCGATAAAAAAATGTTAAGAAGTGAAAAAGCTTCACAAAACTCAGTAAACTATTTTGGATTTTCGCATAACACGCAACTGTTCGGAGCCATTTTTATTTTATTAGGAAGCAAAAATGTGTTTTTTAAGGTTTTCCAAGCAAATAACTTTGAAACATATGCTCTTTTTCAGTATATCAAATTCGATACATTTTAGCTGAAATGATGATAAACGTTCAAAAATGCAAATTGTATGTAGATCTATTTTTCAGTTTTCAAATTTTATTCTTAACCACTAAACACACAGCATGTTCACGATATCTAAGAAATATTTAGCTCTAATTAATGTACAATAATAATAGAAAGCGGAATTGATTATAAGGCAAGATGCCCCTAACGCACTGTAACTTACTTAATTCTCCAGCCTTAAAAATATTGTTAATGGACATTATTATTAGTTTTTTATTTTTAGCTGTTACGTTAAACCTTTTTGAATTACTTTTAAACCAGGCAATAGGTATAAAAAGTATTTTGGTAATTTATATCTAATGTATAGCACGTAGTTATAATATCAAATGTTATTCATATCTCCATTTTATTTTAATACGTAAAAACTTATTTTCGTAATTAGAAATAAAAATGACTTCATTTAATAAATTAATCTTTATCTGTATTACTGGCCATTAAAATTGCTACACCAGGAAGAAATGTAGATAACAAAATTATGTTTATCGGACAAATATATTATACCGGAAATAACAAGTGATTAAATCCTCAAGAAATTTGGATGCATAGAACCTGAGAAATCAGTGACAGCATTTATACGCCAGGGCATTCAGTCAAACAGAGATCGGATCGCATGTAGTCAGATGTACAAATGTTCATGCAGTTTCAACACGATGTCACAGTTTACCAACCGTAGAGACTGGCGTATGGCATAGGCGCCGACAGCATAGGGCAAGGGGGGCAATGCCTCCCCCCCTGGATTTTTGTATGCAGTGTTTTTCCTTGCTTTTTTGCTCTTTCCAACATGGTAACCGTACGTTGAATTAGTCTTTGCCCCCCCCCCCCTTTAGTAGTCTTTGCCACCCCATGGAGTAGTCTTTGACCCCCACTGGGAAATATTTTGCCGGCGCCCATGGCGTATGGTGACGAGCAAGTCGCTCAGCAACCATTGACCAGACATTTTTTTTATGGTGAGAGATGTGGAGAATTTGCCGGCCAGGACAGCAGCCGAACATTTTCCCTGCCAAGGAAGGTCCGTACAATATTGGGAACCTGCGGTCGTGCATTATCCTGCTGAGACGTAAGGATTCGGAGGGCTGGAATAAAGGTTAGTGTCGTAACACATCAGAAATTAGTATAAGATCCGATATAAGAAATATATACCCTCATCTGTTATTTAATGATGATAAAGAACATATTGTAGATAATATATCCATTGATACATCGCACATAGGTTGCCTGGCTAAATCGCGTACCGATGGTGTTAAATAATTAAATTTTTCATTAAATTTTTTCGATCAACTTCCCCCATCTGTTATTTATAAAAATCGAGCATTAGTTGAGAGAATATGCCCCAACAAATTGAAAAAATATGGGTTGCCTACTTTCCCCTCTGCCCGACTATGGAGTTGCCAGGTATAAACAGGTGAGTAAACGTTGTTAATATACCATCATCTGTTATTTAATCGAATTATATATCAAATGAAAGCTTATTTTATTCCCAATCCAACCGTATTAGGTTGCCTTATCAAAAAGGTGGCTGATTCCATGATTGCCTAGATTTTAGATGTAAAATTTGTCAGGTTTTGCGACTTATTACAATATTTGCTTCTTTTAAAAGCATAATGCTACTAAATTTGAGGATTCGCAATTTTTTCAGACGACATTATTATGAAAAACCAAGTGCAACCATGGAATTACCGTTGATTCCATTGTAGAGGGAATTGTGTCATGTCAACGTGCTACAGATATTGCCATGAAATGCGTTTACTGTGGATGATGACTTTAGCACGGCTTGATTCAGTACCTATGTGGTTAGGCTACAATTACATGGTTACGACCAATAGTAGCCAATTTCAAACCGTACATTATTTACCTCCGATTAATTCTTCGCCAACGTCATAGGCTATAGTAAATGAAACTCGTATCATGACAAATGAAATAGCTGAAAAGTGTAATGAAGAATTAATAATTGTCGCGTACGACCTAGCCATAGCTAAAATTGCGATAAAAATACAGCAAAATGAAAAGCCGAAATATGACAATATATTCTTTGTTTTGGGGGCATTTCACACTCAGATGGCATTCTTTAAAGCCATTGGTAAGCATATAGACTGCAGATTAGTGGACGTTTTGGTTCATGCAGAGGTCTTTGAAGGAGGATCAGCCAATAGCTTGCTGACAATGAGCATTTTAATCACTGCAAGCATCTCCATCTATTGACTTCTGCTGCACTACAGATCCTTCACTTCGAGCAGTATTCGTCACAGCATGAATCACATCCCGAGATGCTCTATGAACTTTTACAGATTTCGAAGGATCAAATTTGAAACTTTGTTGGTTACCAAATTGACTTATCTGAAATGCTGAGAAAAATCGTAGATGGGTACAAAGAATATCACAAAAAAAACTTTGATCGGTGAGCACGGAAAGACGGCTCAAGAAGCATCCGGTGCAGTGATTTTGAGCTGTATATAGAATCTATTTATAACATGTCCGATTTGTTCTTTTCATTGAACCAGCCAAATTATGCCAGATGGTCCATTATGTACTTCAATAATCTTATGAAGGCGCAGAACAGCAATTTGGGGGTAGTATCTGAATTTAGACGAGGAGCATTTGGTATCCGACGTACCAAATGTGGTTTCGCTCGATCACCTATTGACTTAACGTTAGAACAGATCATTAATGCTAATGCTTTAAATTAGTTAACACATAATTTTGCCGCCGAGTCGATATCAGCCCGAAAAAGATGGGCACTTAGTTACAGCATAAGGACCAAAACTGTATCCACCGTTAAAGAACAGGTCAGTCTATCGCAAAAGGATGATACCAGTCATCTTTGCAGAGAAGTCGAATCAAAAAGGATAGCAAAAGTCTTCAGAGTATCATTGAGACTATAAGAATTACACTGAATCCCTTTGTTGAGAGTATCGATAAAAATGTTCTGTTTAATATTTTAACTGGTAAGGCAGCATCTTCTGGTGTTAAGGATTTTCTAATCAACGTTAAGTCGGTTGAAAATCAACATTTATTTCAGAATGCATTTTTTATCTCTGAAGGTTCGAAAAACCGATAAAGCGTAACAAAATCCCGAATTTCGCTTCACAGTCCGCAGCCAAAGCTCAAACCAACAAAGATAAAAGTAATAAGGCCGTTCTTAAAATGGAAAGAGACATCTTTGGCCGATTACTTGCGATTAGTATTGAGAAAGACATCAACATGGAGTATACTGCTCAATGTTTCCGTCAGCGTCTGTGACGCCTGCTCTTTTCTCGTGTACTGGTGAGTTGCTAAAAACTGACAAATCCAAACTACCCGAAGTATTGAAGTCTAATATCGAAACTGTTGAACCGACCGGTATCGATATCGAAGTAATAGACGGTTTTTATTACTTGTATGCTATCGGATCATCTATGCCGCAGACATTTGACAAGGTTGCTGAATCGATCTTAATAAAATTATGCTCAACTTATGGCTCTGAAATGCACATAATTTTTGACAGGCACGTAACACTCTCCATCAAAGACTGTGAGCGTCAAAATCGGCTGGAGTTCAATAGACCGTATGTCATCCAAGGACCTCTTTATCCAAGACCTAGCGATTTTCTTGGAAATCTCAAAAATTATCGTTCCAAAGAAGCCCTGGTACAATTCTTGGCGGACTACTGTCAATAATTCAAAAAATATATATAGACTAGCTGAAGTACCCGTTCTTCGCACGGGAATGAATGGACTTTTTGATATTAATATTTGTTGTGATTACTATTTATTGTAATAAAGAGATATAGAAAAATGGATATCGCGTTATATTGTGTTCAATAATCATGCATACTGAATTTCAAGGCAATCGTTTTTACGGTGCAGAAGAGCAGAAGGCGATGCGGCGTAGCGCAATCTAGTGGCGAGTTTTAGCAAAACGGATACGGCGAAAATATTCTTCGCATTCGGATATCGATGTATACGAATTTTCATGACGATCGGCTGAATAGTCCTGAAGTTCATGTGTTGACGCGACATCTAGCGTCAAGTTATAGGAAAATGGATCGTGCCAAACTCTTCCCCGTGTTCAAATATCTATGTATACCTATTTTCATAGCGATCATTCGCACAGTCAAGAAGAGATACACTGCAGGGCCATCTAGTGGTTAATTAAAGTAATGATTTGCTACAGCGCCGTCATGTGGCGAATTATAGCAAAATTGGATAACGCCAAAATATTCTCATTGTTCAAATAGCTATGTATACTGATTTTCATAGCCACCGTTTGAATGGTCAAAAATTTGGCCTGCTGCAGCGTCATCTAATGGCGAATTAAAATAATAATGCATTGCAGTGCCATCTAGTGGTGAGTAACATCAAAAGTAACTCAGTTAGAATATATTCTTCGTGCTTAAATGTGTAAGTATAAAAAATTTTATGCCTATCGGTCGAACGGTATAGAAGTTGATGCTTTGCAGCACTATTTAGCGGTAAGTTACAGCAAATGGATAGTGAAAAATATTCTCCGTGTTCTAATATCCGCGTGTACCAAATTTCATCGAAATTCGTAGGACGATATTCGCATAGCAAACGGCTAAACGGAATAGAATTCGACGTTCTGCTGCGCCACCTAGTGGCAAGTTAGAGGAAAACGGATAGCATACAAACCTTCTCCGTGATAAAAGACTTAGGTGAACCAAATTTCATGGTGATCGGTGAAACGGTGCTGGAGTTTTTCAACCTCCTACACACATACCGACATTCATTTTTATCTATAACCAGTCTTATTATACGTATATACCAGTCTCAAGTAAAATCCAGTTTCAAATCTAAGCCTCGCCAAAGTGCCAGCATACGCCATTTTGCGAGAGTTTTTTCAAGGAATCATTCGAAGCATTGACTTAGCAGCAATCAAAATGGGAAATGGTTCGACCGCCAGGCATTTATTTGAAAAGTGGAATCCCTTAATACAGCCGCATTTTTTAAAATTATCAACTATAACATGTTTTATTCATCGTTACCTCGATGTACTAAATGCGAAGACTTCAATTTTCTGAAATTTGGCGGATTTCCCCCAAGTTAAATCAATGTACTCAATTGGCGAGAATTCTGAAGCTACATCGCTTGAAATGCCCTAATAACTGCATTATTTCTGCACGGATAGTTAAAATTTAATGCTGTGTTCTAAGAAAACCTATACACTTGTTCTCAAAAATGCTATTCCCTTAAGCTCTCAGTAAATTGCGCCAAAAAGCCTAAAACTGTGCAAACCGCTAGAACTCACTCTCTAAAAATCGGCCTATCAGCCATTTTTTTTTTTCGCCAAACTAAAAAAAATTACATATTAGTCTCTAATATCTTAGATCTTGTTTTGCGTATAAAACATTTCATTCCTGCTCTCATTTCTTATGCGCACACGATATTATAATTAAAAAAATAACCTAAAAAAATAAACTAAAAAAATCCTTATTATTCTTTTATTTTTACTTTAAGAATTTAAAACATTTTATTCGGCAAAATCGCCACACATGGCAACCAAGATGCTTATTTCACACACTTTTTTCACTACAGGGGTTAATATTACGTAAAGCTTTCTGCGTGGAGAACATAAAAAATCTCTTAAATTCCGGGAACGGAAATTAAGAGAACCATTCAGGAGGAAAACGTTTTTAAGTGGAGTTTCAAAGTTTTAAAGTGGACTATCATTTATTCTATATTATTTTACATATCTGTGTAAAATTTCAGGCTGACAGGTCCATTTTTGTGGAATTGTATACTAACCAAATCAACAAATTGACAAACAGAATTTCATTTTTATTTATAAGATAACCTACGCTTGTTTTTAAAAATACCCTCTCATTAAATTGCGCCAAGCGCTAGAATCATAGAAAATCTGACACACTTTCAGATTTTTAAATACGCACTAAAGTGCTATATATAAAAAGAGTTATAATCCATGGGTCTTCCCTATTTTCGTTCCTTCTTTCATTAAGTTGGAAAGTGTATCATTATTCATGAGTGTGATTAAGCAAAATTAAAATTGATATTTCTAACATCCTTTTTTCTGGATGTAATACATTAGATGCAGAAAAGCTGCTCAGAAAAAACACAATTCCAACTGAATGAAAATTTCAAAAACTTACACGCAGGTGTATTCATAACCCAAATAGCAGACGATTAAATTACGATAAATAGCGCCAAGCGTTAGAATCCTCCTCAAAATCGCGAGAATGCTGAAGATAGATCGCTTGAAATCCCTTAATAACTGCATTATTTTCACACGGATCATTAAAATTTAACGCTGTATTCTAATAAAACCTTTGCACTTGTTTTCAAAAATCCGTTTCCTTAAGCTCTCAGTAAATTGCGCCAAGCCGGAAACTGTGCAAACCGCAAGAGCTCACTTTCTCGGCATTTGAGCCATTTTATATTTTAGCCAAACTAAAATATTTTAACATATTGGCCTCGGAAATCTTCAATTCTTATTGTTTTGCGTATAAAACATTTCATTCCTGCTCCGATTTCCCATGCACACGATATTATAATTTTAAAAAAATATAACCTTACGAATATAAACTAACAAAAAAAAAAATCATTATTATTCTTTTATTTTTACTTTGAGAATTTAAAACATCTTATTCGGCAAAATCGCCACACATGGCAACCACGATCCTTATTTCATACTTTTTTCACTACAGGGGTTACAATTACGGAAAGCTTTTTGCGTGGAGAACATAAAAAATCTCTTAAATTCCGGGAACGGGTGGACTTTCAAAGTTTTAAAGTGGACTATGATTTATTCTATATTATTTTACATATCTGTGCAAAATTTCAGGCTGATAGGTCCATTTTTGTGGATTTGTATACAACTCAAATCCACAAACAAACAAACAAACAGAATTTCATTTTTATTTATAAGACTAGCTGAAGTACCCGTTCTTCGCACGGGAATGAATGGACTTTTTGATATTACGATTTGTGGTGATTACTATTCATTGTAATAAACAGATATAGCAAAGTGGATATCGCGTTATATTGTGTCCAATAATCATGCATACCGAATTGCAAGGCAATCGTTTGTACGGTGCAGAAGGCCATGCGGCGTAGCGCAATCTAGTGGCGAGTTTTAGCAAAACGGATACGGCGAAAATATTTTTCGCATTCAGATATCGATGTATACGAATTTTCATGACTATCGGCTGGACAGTCCTGAAGTTCATGTGTTGACGCGACATCTAGTGGCTAGTTATAGGAAAATGGATAGCGCCAAACTCTTCCCCGTGTTCAAATATCTATGTATACCTATTTTCATAGCGATCATTTGCACAGTCAAGAAGTGATACACTGCAAGGCCATCTAGTGGTTCCATAAAGTAATGATTTGCTACAGCGCCGTCAAGTGGCGAGTTATAGCAAAATGGATAACGCCAAAATATTCTCATTGTTCAAATAGCTATGTATACGGATTTTCATAGCGACCGTTCGAATGGTCAAGAATTTGGCCTGCTGCAGCGTCATCTAGTGGCGAGTTAAAATAATAATGCATTGCAGTGTCATCTAGTGGTGAGTAACATCAAAAGGAACGCAGTTAGAATATATTCTTCGTGCTCAAATGTGTAAGTATAAAACATTTTATGCCGATCGGTCGAACGGTATAGAAGTTGATGCTTTTCAGCGCCATTTAGCGGCAAGTTACAGCAAAATGGATACTGAAAAATATTCTCCGTGTTCTAATATCCGCGTGTACCAAATTTCATCGAAATTGGTTGGACGATATTCGCATAGTAAACGGCTAAACGGAATAGAATTTGACGTTCTGCTGCGCCACCTGGTGGCAAGTTAGAGGAAAACGGATAGCATAAAAAGCTTCTCCATGATAAAAGACTTAGGTGAACCAAATTTCATGGTGCAACGGTGCTCAACGGTGCTGGAGTTTTTCAACCTCATACACTCATACCAACATTCATTTTTATCTATAACCAGTGTCATTATATATACCAGTCTCAAATAAAATCCAGTTTCAAATCTAAGCCTCGCCAAAGTGCCAACATACGCCATTTTGCAAGCGTTTTTTCAGGAAATCATTCGAAGCATTGACTTAGCAGCAATAATATATGGGAAATGGTTCGATCGCGAAAAAGTAAAGCAAGCCTTTATTTGAAAAGTTGAATCCCTTAATACAGCCGAATTTTTTTAAATTATCAACTATAACGTGTTTTATTCATCATTATTCTGATGTACTAAATGAGAAGATTTCAATTTTCTGAAATTTGGCGGAATTCCCCCAACTTAAATCAATGTACTCATTTGGCGAGAATTCTGGAGATAGATCAATTGAAATCCCTTAATGACTGCATTATTTCTTCACGGATCATTAAAATTTATCGCTGTATTCTAATAAAACCTTTGCACTTGTTTTCAAAAATATATTTCCTTAAGCTCTCAATAAATTGCGCCAAGCCGAAATCTGTGCAAACCGCTAGAACTCACTTTCACAAAATCGGCATTTGAGCCATTTTATTTTTTCGCCAAACTAAAATAATTTACCTATTAGCCTCGGAAATCTTCAATTCTTATTGTTTTGCGTGTAAAGCATTACATTCCTGCTCTGATTTCCCATGCACACGATATTATAATTTAAAAAAAAAATAACCTTACGAATATAAACTAACAAAAAAAATCATTATTATTCTTTTATTTTTACTTTGAGAATTTAAAACATTTTATTCGGCAAAATCGCCACACATGGCAACCACGATCCTTATTTCACACTTTTTTCACTACAGGGGTTACAATTACGGAAAGCTTTTTGCGTGAATAGCATTAAAAATCTCTTAAAATCCGGGAACGGGTGGACTTTCAAAGTTTTAAAGTGGACTACGATTTATTCTATATTATTTTACATATCTGTGCTAAATTTCAGGCCGATAGGTTCATTTTTGTGGATTTGTATACGAACGACATTTTATTCGGCAAAATCGCCACACATGGCAACCACGATCCTTATTTTACACTTTTTTCACTACAGGGGTTACAATTACGGAAAGATTTTTGCGTGAAGAGCATAAAAAATCTCTTAAATTCCGGGAACGGGTGGACTTTCAAAGTTTTAAAGTGGACTATGAGTTATTCTATATTATTTTACATATCTGTACTAAATTTCAGGCCGATAGGTCCATTTTTGTGGATTTGTATACGAATCAAATCCACAAACAAACAAACAAACAAACAAACAGAATTTCATTTTTATTTATAAGATATAACGTTCGGAGAACACTGTTTTTCTTACCATACAATCGGAAATCACCTCGTGAAACGTGAAGAAGATTATATATGTCAATATGAAGAGGCAGATACGCGGATAATGTTTCAGATATCAAAAGCGCCACCCAATTCAAAAATATTGGCCAACGCGAATTATACCGATGTCTTGGTAATTTTACTGGTCACTATCCAGGAAGTTCCAGGAAGACTCAAATTTGGTTGGCTGGTTCATCACCAAAGAAAATCAATAAGAAAGATCTTGATTTTATTAACTGTTCTGAGCTTGCGATGAAATTGGGTCCTACTTTGTGCTTGGGTCTGCCACTTTCCACGTATTTGCGGGCTGTGATTATACAGCTGCATTTTATAACAAAGGGAAACTCAAGCCTTTAAAATATTTTCAATTGACGAACGAATTTTCGGGAAATATTTGCATCATTGAAATATTTGCATCATTGACCCAGCAGATGTAGTCGTCGAAGAAAAAAATTCAACGTGTTCAGGAGTTTACTGACCTTCTTTATGGGATCAAGCAATGTTATAACATCGATGATGCTAGATATCAGCTGTTCCAAAAAACATAGGCAATAAACAAAGACAAAGAGCATTTTATGCAGAAGATTAAAGGTATCGACTCCAACCAGATTTCACCACGCTGGATCTCGTTCAAACAGAAAATTTTGCTCACAATCCATGTAAATTCAATGTGGCTGCACGCAATGGATGCATGCTGCGTCAAAGTAAATCCTGAAGATTGTGGTTGTTTTTCGGATGGCTATTTGAAGCCTAGATGGTTCATAGGGGACCCAATACCCCTTATACTAAAAGAATCAAAACAAAAGGAAAATGATGAAGAATTAGAATTCGATTTTGACATAGGCACTTCTGACGATTCAGAATCAGAATAAGTTTTTCACATAAAACATTTTTTCTGAGATATTTTGCTATTGTTAATTTTATGTATGAATAAAAAAATGTTGGTGTCATTTTGTGATATTTTATTTTATCTCACTTTCATCAGTATTTAATCCACGCTTACACGATCGAAAAATATCCTTTTGAAAGATGTACGTTTTGAACAAAAAAACTTATTCTTTTGTAATTATGTATAGTCGCTGATAAATAAACGTGTAAGTGAAAAGAAAATTGATATAGCTGTTAATATTTAATCGCACTTGAATACTGTATTTGATCAATGGAACGTGCGTACACTATCGGGAAAAATCTTCTTTAAAACAATTCTCTGCATTTGTCTGTCGCAGAGTTGCGCGCGCGACTTTTCTCTGTTACTCTCATCGCCGCGCAGGAAATATTACATCTAAAATCTAGGCAACCATGGAATCAGCCACCTTTTTGATAAGGCAACCTAATACGGTTGGATTGGGAATAAAATAAGCTTTCATTTGATATAAAATTAGATTAAATAATAGATGAGGGTATATTAACAACGTTTACTCACCTGTTTATACCTGGAAACTCCATAGTCGGGCAGAGGGGAAAGTAGGCAACCCATATTTTTTCAATTCGTTGGGGCATATTCTCTCAACTAATACTCGATTTTCATAAATAACAGATGGGGGAAGTTGATCGAAAAAATTTAATGAAAAATTTAATTATTTAACACCATCGATACGCGACTTAGCTAGGCAACCTATGTGCGATGTATCAATGGATATATTATCTAGCATATGGTCTTTATCATCATTAAATAACAGATGAGGGTATATATTTCTTATATCGGATCTCGCACTAATGTAACGTCTACTGGTCAAAGTGCCGTCAATGCGAAGACGAGGTGACCGAGACGTGCATCCAATAGCACCACGCCAGGTGATGGGCCTGTATGACGGTGGCGAATGCACGTTGCCAATGTGCATTCGCCATAATGCCACCAAACACGGATACGGCCATAATGATGCTGTAAACAGAGCCTGGATTGGAATCGTCTGAAAAATGACGTCTCACCATTTGTGCGTCCAGGTTCGTTGTTGATCGCACCATTGAAGGTGCTCCTGTCTGTGATGCTGCTTCAAGGATAACCGCAGCCATGCTCTCCGAACTGAGAGTCCATGCTGCTGTAAACGCTGCCATCGAACTGTTCGTGCAGACACTTGTTATTTTGCAAACGATCAAATTTCTTGACTCAGGGCCCGTGACGTGGCTTCATGATGCATTAAGGCCATGCTGGTAACATGCGTGTCCTCTCGGCTGCTAATGATAGCGGGCTGTTGAGATCCAGCACCGCGTTCCGTATGACCGTCCTGAACCCATCGATTCCACATTCTGCTTACAGTCATTGGATCTCACCGACGTGAGCAGCAATTCTGCAGTGGGATATACCGAAATCCCGGTAAGCTACAATTCGACCTTTATCAAAGTCCGAAACGTGCTGGTACGCATTTCTCATTCTTACAGGAGGCACCACAACAACTTTTCACCAGGCAACAACTTTCAAATTCAATTTGTGTAGGAGAAACCGGCTGTACGTACAATTTCCTCGTTTAAACACATTGTAGATGTCGCTACCGGCGCATGTTTGTATGAATGCTCTGAAAAGCTAATCATTTGCATATCGCAGCATCTTAATGTCGTTTAAATTTCACGTCTCTAGCATGTCGCCTTCTTGGTGTTGAGATTTTAATGACCAATAATGTAGTTTTTTGTTGTTGTTGTTGTTAATTTACAGTACATTAAATATCTTTTAGCAATAGAATAATGTCCAAATCATGACAGAACCCTCTTTGCAGTATCACTATGCTGAAATTTCAATTCTTGCTTTTACATGTGCATTGAGCTAGACATCTGATGAAAGACCTGAACTAGTGTGTACTGAAACCAGCAAAATACACGTCGTATACCAACTTAAAAATTTCTTGATGTACGACATAAACCCCACTGGTGTTTAAGAGCTCCTATAGCTGCCAATGACGAACGCCTCTGAAGTGAAAGTAATTAACCCTCTAATGCCCACTATGTGAAATTTCCAAGCAAAAAAAAAATATTTTTTCGCTGAAATGGTGTTTTTTTTAAGTCAAATACCGTAAATCTAATAAAAAAATTGTGAAAAAAATGTTATTCTTATGTTTTTTGAATGATAGCACTATGATTTTATAGCTTTTCTAAATAAATGATACTTTAAAAAATGTACCCAGTGAAAAAGCTTATATTTTCTTATACATAAATGACAATTATTAATTTTTCTTCATATTAAATATTATTAAAATCGTAGAAAAGCTTGAAAATAGAACATGTTGCTTCTAAAATATTTTTCATCCATTAATGCTGGCATTTGGTGACCCAACCGACTATTATTACTAATTAAAGGTATAGTTAATGGTTTTATGACTTCAAAATTACATTTCGAAGCTTTTTTTCTGTAAAAAATAGCGTTTAGAGAATGGTAGCATATTTTCTACCGTGGGCATTAGAGGGTTAAGCAACAATTTTATTTTTTAGAACAAATTAAAACGATATAGATAAATATTATAGACTATGGATGTAATATTTCAGCTATCTCAAAACCCTCTGAAATAAAAATAAATAACCTTCTGTATAATAATGAATGTAAATAAAATATTAGATTAATTCCATTTTGAAATTTAATCATCTCAAAACATTTTTTAATGAAATGCAAAACTAAAATTAACAGTTAAAAAGGACATCTTAATTTTTCAGGATACAAAAATAAAACATTTTCACTGAATTTTTAACACTTGGTTCACCGTATGACACAAGCCATTTTATTGGAACTCTAAATTATATGCTTAATGACATTGATAAACGTCACCACTCACAATTCTCCTTTTTTGAAAAATGTAAATGAGACGTCCAATCGAAACTAAATTTAAAAATTGATACGCGACTTGAACATTAACGAGATTAAGTAACAAGGAAATTCTATTAACGTGCTGGGAGAGAATTTTAAAGTTTGAAACTTCGTGAGCTTAAATTAAATTACTCTTTTAGAGGGGAAAAGAGAAGTATGGAGTGAATAGAACAATAGGCCTTAAAATGATAAAACTCTGCGCCTCAACTTTCGTATTACTTTTTGCTTGTAAATCCTGAGTTTTGTCCTGTGTACTTAAAAAAGCAGTTGTATTGAAATAAATATAAAGAACTCTTAGATTAATTCTATTTCGAATTTTAATCATCTAATTAAATGCAAAACCGAAATTAACAGTTGATACCACTTTAAGACATGCATATGCATCTCCATATTTCAAAGCATGTAACAAGAAGGATAGATGGATATTCCATAATAAAAAGATTTCTGTATGAGCAAAATTATTTTTTTAATTTATTGATTGGGAAGCTTAAGTCGAAACCGTAATATACGATTTTTTTTCTTCATATTTTTTTATCGGTGCTTTAGGCTTTATTTTAAGCATACTATTTTAAGCATACGTAATAAGATTGGCTTACGAAAGTATGGGGATTTTCTTCCTCCAAAATATTATGTCTGTCAGGGAATTTAGATATATGTCGGAAATATCTTTCAGAAAGAAAAGATTTTTATTTTCCTCCTCAAAAAAAAGAAAGAAAGAAGAAAGAAAGAAAAGAAAGAAAAAAAAAAGAAAATTATACGCAAGCTTCCTTAAAAAGATATTAAATCCAATGTTTTTAATTAATTTTGAAACTTTTTCAAGAAATATGCATAGCTGCAAACCTTCACGGAACTATAACTCACTTTTTGTAAGCATTAGTTCTTAAATATTTTTCAAAGTAGTAAGTAACTCACACATCAACCCTTTCAGACCAGGTATATTCACATATTTTAAAAGAATATATCCATCCAAATTTCTTATAAAATTTGGAAAATACCCAATATATAAGATTTTTTCTATAATATGATTAAAACTTCAAGACTTGTTTTTAAACTTCATGTTTAACCTGCAAAATAATATTATTAAAGTTTGCCACGTTATTTTTCTTGCAAGTTGTTTTGGCCGAAAATAATTTTTAAAAGTGGTTTGGTTCTAGAGAACTTCTTTACTTTTTTTATTTTCGATATAAATGGAATTTAAAAGGCAGTACATATATTTTTTAAATGACCAGTAGAAAACGAAGTTCCGGCCAAGTCCCATTTTAATTTTAATCTCAATTTAAAAGTCATTGCCTCAACCAGAACAATTCTGATGCACCTTTTCCCCATGCTTAAAATCAGTTAGGTTTTAATTTGTTTTGTCCTGCAATTTAAGTCACATTACTCCCTTATAAATTAATCAGTTACTCAAAACCATAGAAACGCGCATTATTGAATAAAACACTAAAAAGTGTTTTTATAAAAAGAGATACCTAATCTTTCAAATAAAATATTTAGGCTCGGGTAGGATTGATTCATTTGTGTGATTCACGCAAAAATAAATGTTATGAATCGTCATATTTTTTTTAACCATGCCACTAATTTTGTTCCGTAAATAACCTTGTACTCAAAATTAGAATATTTGAAAGAATTCCATCTGTCATTTTCCGTGCCAACCGTCAAAAAAGCATAAAATTTGGAAAAGCGCAGTATGTCTTTTTATTTTATTCCTGGGAACTAAAAAAGAATTAAGACGCCATCAACTTAGGGTGTTCCTATTTTCACAATGTCGAAAAGTTTCAAATGCTCTGTATGTAAAATTTTAGTTATCAGGAGATCGCTAAAATTGGAGGAATCTCGATTCTTTCTTCTATTTGAATAACAGGACTTTTACATGAGAAGACATTTAAGCTGTGTAAATTGTGTTCCAATGATTGTTAATATTTTGTGTTTAAACGTATGCACTGCCATTAGATTAAAGTAATAATAATAAAAACCATCAGAGATTGAAAGTTTTTAATACCTTTCAAAAGATTTAAAAAGAAAAAAAAGAAATCCAAGAATGAAAACTTTTTTTTTAATTACTTAAGATTAAATCTTCCAAGTAAACATTTTAAAAATAATTTATTTATTTGCTTGTTTTTGGCAGCGGTTGATTTACAACCGAGAAAATATGATTTAAATTCAGCGATAGAAAGTGAGTCTTGGGCGAAACTTTTATGCCTAGTGTAAGAACACAATAAAAGCAAGAGTCTTAAATAATGAAAATACAGTAGCCCCCCGTTATATCGCGCTTGTCGGGGAACATGAAAAATGCGCGATATATCCGGGGGTGCGATATAACAGGCGGAGGGGGAGGGGAGTCGCGGCGTGCGATAAGATGAAATTTTGCTTTTATGGTCACATGCAGTTAAACTATAATATAAGTATTGTAATGAAAGATAATCACTTAAACAATAAATCTACCTTTTTTAATTTGTGTTGAAATACACATGTCATTTCCTGCTATCAAGAAACTATCCAAAGTCATTTTGATTTGATTTTCCTCTCATAACTTGTTTTTAAGCAAACTTCAATTTGCGAAAATTAATTAATTATATCTCTTTTGTGTGGATGGAGTTGTATTTTTCAAATGTAATTATACTTCTCATGTAAAGTAAGAGTATGAAAGAAAAATTGGGAGACATAAAATGAGCGCGATATATCGAGAAGCGTTATAACGAGGGGTTACTTTAATGAAGTTGGTACAGATTTTTAATGCAAGCTACCAGCATCAATTTATGCATGGTATTTTATTTATTTATCTATTTTTTGCATTTTCTTTTGATTAAGTTGAACTTTTATGCATTTATTGAAAAGAGAATAGTAAATATTTGCATGAACATGATAAGACTCTCAACAGAATATTAATCTCTGCTATAAAATGAGGTATAAAATTTTAAGACAGTCTGGAAAGTACCGTCCGAAGTAAAGCCTGGGATTATCAGTATTTTTCATCGAAAAAATTAACATTTTCTTTTGTCATGATTCACTTATTTCGAGTGGAAGAGAGAGAGTATTTTCATGAAATATTAATATTCAATAACCGTAGAGAAAAGATATGATTTATCATTATCATAAAAGACGCATAAAAAAGGTATGTTTTCGTTGGTGCATAAATTATCTCATTTTTAATAGTTTAAAAAAATATATCTCTAGTTATTTGCATTTCACAAATCATGACATTTTTGCATAAAAGTTGCTTTAAACATGATGAACTTGAATGGAATTTTAAGACTGCTTCGGAAAAAACAGTAATGTACAGCTGCGGGAAAAAAAGTTCCACTTGTACATTTTTCGGCCGTCGTTCATCGCACAGCAAAGTTACAGATACTAATCGTTTAACATTGACGCACACTTTAATTTGCAATGCATAAAAATTGCATAAGGGTCCATCTACATATTATAATTCGTACCAACATTTTTTTTTCTCAATAGAAACCCCTAGTTTTCACTTCATATTTCAAAAATTTAGCTCATTTTAACCCCGGACACCAATTTTCAATAAATTTGGACAGAAAATGAGTGAGTTATGAGCACCCAAAATCCCCCTCCCCCTATGTTAAAATATTTTTTCATACTTCAATTCATATCTCATATAATATTGGTCGTAAGAAGCTGATTTTTATTCGTACTATTAGAACTACACGACCCAAACATAATTTAATGTTATTATGATTTTTAATAAATTATTAATATGAATTATGAATTATTAAATTAATATTCAATAAAAATTTGAATAGCGACCTAGCCAAATTTCGATGGAAATAGATGCAGAAATTAATATTGCATGGCTGTGCAAAATTTCAAATTTTTGCGTTCAGTAGTTTAATTTATATTAAATAAAATGTGTTATTTTCATGAGTTAAGGGACCATATATAAATTTATTAAGTGAAAATTTTTTGAAAATTACATAAATGTAAATTAGATTTATTTTGTGCAAAAACACAGTGAAACATACCAATATTAAAAATATCAAATTTTGAAGCAAATAAATTAGAGATTTTTACAGTTTGTTGGGGATTCTATAAAGCGTGTATTGTTGCGTCCGCTACCATATTCCCCCAAATAAAATATTTTCCAGCTATAGAATTAGATGCAGTAGATGTATGTCTTCTAATACAACGTCCTATTTCTGAAAAACTAGCATCCTCAACTTTCCAGGAAGGAATGTGACCTTTATTAATATCGGAAACATTAGGTCTTTGAAATTCCCCATACTTTGTCAAACATTCAAAATCGCGTTTTTCTGTAAAAAAATTTTCATCTAACTATAAATTAAAATACAACCAAAAGTCTTAAGAATATTGCACATTGCAGACGATAGTATTAAACGAAGAAAGTGAAATAACAAACGCAGTGATAATATTGGGTCAGCAAAAAAGTAATTGCGTTTTTTACATGAAATTCAAACAAATAAATTTTCAATCATGAAACCATTCTTTAAGTTCGACCATAGCTGAATCGAGCAATATTCATGCTTGTAGTCAGAAGAGCAGGGAGCAGCCTCTAACTCCTGCCAACATTTTAGCTGTCTAAGAGAAACATCAAGGGAAACACTGAATAACAATTTCAAAATTACAAAGATTTCCAAATCCTTAGCAGTCATTTTGCATTTTCCCCTTAAATCATGTGTACGAACCAAGGAAGTTATGAACTCAAGGGTCATTTGGGACTAAATATTCTATTCTACCCTTGATATTCTCAGTACAAAAAACTTTAAGAGATATGGGAACACTATTTTCCTTGAAAATAATATTAATTTCTTTTAATTCTCGCGAGCGAAATAAATGAAAGGCGAAAAGTTCGGAACCTACAAATAGCGTTTTTCAATTTGCAGAAAGTCCCTTAAAAACGCGCAAAAATGAATTCGCAATATCTTCGGAAATTATCGTAGAAAATTGGTGAAAATTTATATTTAGGGTAATTTGAAGGTTTTCTTTCGTTTAATAAAGTCAAAATATGGGGTTGCCATTGAGAAAAACGAAGTTGATGCAGAATTAAATATGAAGACGGCCCCTTATGCAAATTAAATTAATAGTAAATTAAAGTACGCGTTATTTGCAAACGAATGATATATATAACTTTGCTATACAACGAGCGATGGCGAAATAAAGAGCAAGTTGGACTTTTTTTTTCGCAGCTGTACAATTCATTGCATACAGAGAGTCACACGTTATAGTTCGGGAGCAACGCAGGGCACAGAAGATACTTTTCACTGATGCATCTTTACAACTGTGAGTAAAGGTTAGCTTAACACACTATGTGCTGCTTCTTTACGCATTATATATCTCTGCTTATCTGAAATGCAGCCTTGCCTTCTGTAATAAAACTCACATATATTAAGTTCCTATACTCTTAGAATGCTGAATGAATAGTTTGAATTGCCATTTTTCAGCATTTCCTATTTTTTGTGTAAATAAATACCCCTCACCTTATTTAATTTCGAATGTTTATAACTGATAACGTGGTACAGATTATTTCACTGTAGCCGGAACCCCTCCCGACCAGCAGGCCCTGATTATCGCACGTGCCCTGTGTAAAAAAGTTATTAAAAAATGGAATTTAAAGCTATAACTAGCTCAATTTTTGTGCCCCTGTACATGTGTAAAATTTAAAAAGTGCCCTGGGCACAAAAATGTTATTATCAGACTCTGCCGCCCAGTGCCTTATAATGAGTTCGAGAAGAACGTACTTATAAATGACCGGCTTACAATATGTTAAAAGAAAAGTTAATTGTAAAAAGAATCTTGTCAAAAGAAAGTCTCATCCCTTTCATTACACATAGTTGTTCTCAGCCAATTATTTTGTTGTTGTTTTTTGGGGTGCGACTAAAACCAATTCTAATTTTTGCATAAGTTTATTGTATCTACTGGCGGTACTTAAAAGTACCGTTAAATTAAAAATGTAAAAAAAAAGGAAAAATCTATTCATTGTAACCATTCCTTTGTAAAATCACTACCCAATACTTCATTGACTCAGCTTACATCACGATTGCATATTCTATTAGAGTAGATTGTTTTAAATAGACAGTTTCCGCTCACTTTCTAATCATGACGACCCCCCCCCCCCCGGCATGAGTGAATTTTCAGACTTTTTTTCATGATTAAAGGATTTGATTTTCTAAAAGTGTGTTAATCAAAGTATTACTTGACACCTTCAGATTTGTGGGTCCTTACACTCTTTTGAAAAAGACTCGTTCACTGTTTATAAAACCAGCCATCCAACGTATAGCTTATGCTTATTAATTTTTTCGCAATTTTCCTTATGACATGAATCAATATTTATCATTCTTTGCCTAACTTTTAACAAGAGCAAACAAATAGATTCAAGGCGATATTCTTGGCAATTCTTAATTCAGTAGATAAAGGGTTATCACTTTGGAGTTTAAATGACCCGAACGCTTCTCGGGTTGCCATTTTCGATGAAGCTAACTAAGCTCGTGTGTCTCTTGGGTCAAATTTAACCCTTTGAGGCGCAACCCTTTCCCAATGCTGAAAAATGGGCAGCCGTTGCCATCGCTCGACTTAACTACCAGCAAGATGGCGGACGATCGAAACGTTCATCGCGTGCCACAGATCTAGAGACCCTTTTTTTGACGACAGCTGACTGTGGCCGCGCGACTGTCGATCTAACGGTCTGGAGTTTTGGTAGGTGTTCTCCAGATGTAACGTAAATACGCGCTAGAACCCCTCAGAAATTCCTTCTACCAAAGGCACCCCTCATCTTTGGCAGATCGTCCAATCGTAGCGTTGCCATGATCACACAAACGTCTCTTCACTACACTTATTTACAGCAAATAATTCACATTACGCTGAGGTACCTGGTTAAAATCAAGGTCGCGTCCGCCATTCGGTTCACCTGGCCATTCGGAGTTTTCCGTATTTTTCTTCGAAACTTTTGGGTAAATACGGGGCATTATGAGCCCTTAAAAAGACCCCCACGGAGGGCACCCTCCCAGATCCCTTGAGTATATAATTGACCGTAATTCCACAACAAACAATTACATTACGCAATATGCAAAAAAAACCTCTAGATATTAACCCTTTGAGGCGCAACTCTCAACGCCCCCCCTTTTTTAAACGCTTTTGTTGTTTTCCGTAGATTTCTTCTTTTTTTTTTAAATAGGAAGACAGATGAAGATCTTATTTTAACCCTTTAACGCGCAGTGTTCCCTCTCTGGGAACGCCAAACTCTGACGTTTTGACTGTTGCCAGTCACGAAGTATAGATTTGATTTCTATAAGAACAGTTGCGGGTGACATTGCTCCACGAGAATCCTTTTCTTTTTAGCACGTCATTTCCCGTAAAAAAAAATAAATAAATATATTGTCACGATTATTTTTAACAGCACTGACATCTGCTGAAAAATGGAAGAATGCGAGAACAGCTGCACAGATTGCCCAATGCTGAAAAAAGGGCAGCCGTTGCCATCGCTCGACTTAACTGCCAGCAAGATGGCGAACGGGCACAGCCAGCTGTCGTCAAAAAAAGGTTTCTAGATCTGTGGCACGCGATGAACGTTTCGATCGTCCGCCATCATGCTGGTAGTTACGTCGAGCGATGGCAACAGCTGCCCTTTTTTCAGCATTGGGCAGCTGTTCTCGCATTCTTCCATTTTTCAACAGATGTCAGTGCTGTTAAAAATAATCCTGACATTTTTTTTTTTTTTTTTTTTTTTTTACGGAAATGACGTGCTAAAAAGAAAAGGATTCTCGTGGAGCAATGTCACCCGCAACTGTTCTTATAGAAATCAAATCTATACTTCGTGACTGGCAACAGTCAAAACGTCAGAGTTTGGCGTTCCCAGAGAGGGAACACTGCGCGTTAAAGGGTTAAAATAAGATCTTCATCTGTCTTTCTATTTAAAAAAAAAAGAAGAAATCTACGAAAAACAACAAAAGCGTTTAAAAAAAAAAATCTGTTTTTCCTCCCACTGTCATTCAACATGGGAGTTAATAATAAAGTAAAACAAAGTTTTTATTGCTCAATATAAAGTCCCAAAAGAAGTCGAAACGCTTTTAGATGATTAGTCACCAAAATCTCGCAGTTTTTGGGACTTCGCCAAAGGAAATTGTTTCATTTAAGGTATCTTTAAAGCGTCTTTTTATTTTGTTTCATTCGATTATAACAGTGGCAGCAAAAAGATGGCTAATCTAAAAGCAAATAAACTGACGGCACATTTATTTCCTTATTAATTCTTAATGTAGTGTTCGCGTTCGTATTAGTGGAAGAATTTTTTTTTAATTAATGTTTATTTATCACATTTTTATTTTCTTTCCTTATTTTGTGAAAAACTTATTCTGTAATTACAAAAGCATAGCTGAAAAGCAGTATGGAATACAACCAACCACTTTTTGTATACGGTATGTATTTTTTTAATGTTTAAAAAAAACTGTACATGCATCTTATTAATCCCTTCATAATCATCGTCGCTTGACTTGCGATGAAGAAATGACAACCTTTACTGAATATAATTAACCGCTGTTTATAAACACTTAATTTTTGTCTTGAAATATATCAAATATTCTCGGTTCTGCAAGTGAGTTGGTTATTTTGAAAAATTATTTTTAAAATATATTGCTCCCCCGAAAAGTAGTTGATTGTAATCTGTAAAGGTTGGCAACTCTGGATTTGCAGCAATAAATAAATAACATTTTTGGGTCCGAAATTCGAGGGGGGGGGGGGGACATGGACCACAGAGAGACCATGCAAACTTGCAATATTCTTCATCGAAAATTACGAACTTAACCCTTTGACGCGCAGTGTTACCTCTCTGGAACTGCTCTATGAACTCCAGCTGGCTGTGCCGCACAGCCAGCTGCGCCAAAAAAGGATCTCTAGATCTTTGGCACGCGATGAACGTTTCGATCATCCGCCATCTTGCTGGTAGTTAAGTCGAGTGATGGCAACGGCTGCCCTTTTTTCAGCATTGGGAAAGGGTTGCGCCTCAAACGGTTAAAGTGGTGAATTTTATTTTGTAGGTGTTGATGCCTAATCGGAATAATAGTTGATTCTACCGCTGTGTATTTGTCAGTAGCAGTGGCGTAGCGAGAAATTTTTCATGGAAAGGGGGGGGGGGGGTACGACTACTAAAACTCGTATGTATATATATATGCTGTGTGGGTGTGTGAGGAAAATGAATTTCATATGACAAAAAAAAAAAATCCTCATGGGGTGGGGGGTGGGGGGTTATAACCCCTCTAACCCACACGCCCGTAGCTGCACCACTGGTCAGTACTGTTAGTTAACGGGATTCGTCGCTAAATTTAGATACTTTTCCCTGTATTTGGGCATATTTTCAGTTTTCAGGTTAGTAACATTTAATTCTTTTTAACTCTTTTAATTGATTTTGGGCCCATCAAAGTAAGTTTAGTAAAATTTTTTTAATTCAATTTTTTTTTTTACTTTTCCTTTAGAAATGGAATTTTAGAAAAGAAATTAAATGAATAAAGCATTATTAAATAAAAATTATTTGATGAGACGTACTTTTACAGATAGAAAATACAGCAAAATAATAAATCGAAGAATATTCCTAGTTAATACAACTTTTTGGTTAGTTGTCCGCTGTTGCAGTGCTTAAACATTAAAACTTCAAGGATAGTAACATTAAAAAGATATATCTTTATACACTTTCTAGACTATCCATTTCAATTCGATATTAATTTGGAATTAATAGCGATAATCATATTACGAGTGTTACAAATACATTTCGCACGTAGTAAGGGTACGTAATATATGGGAAATTTGGGGAGGGTGGAAGTGGTCGTGTTAGAAATCCTAATATTATAAATGCGAAAGTGAGTTTGTTTGTTTGTTTATTTATTTATGACGCTTTCAGGCCTAAACCGCTGAATCGATTAGGATGCATTTCGGTTTAGATATAGATGGGACCCTGGAGTTGGTTATAGGCTACTTAGAATTTTAAATTTTTAATTACTTCTTTAATTATTAATTAAAAACCGTTTTTACGTTGCCATGCTTGGCGAGTTTCGCCCGTATCATATGATTCATGTTTTGAGCTAACAAGAATGCTATTACTTCAATGAAGAAGCACGTGCATATGAAAAACATTAAATAATACCGAAATTATGCCAGTTTTAAGCCAAATATACTTATCTCTAATAATAAAAATGAATGTTCTCCAGACAAATATACAGAAAGCAGAGCTTTGAAAATTTGAGCATGACTGGGCCCATGACTTCGGTAAAGTGTACCTGAGGCTCAGAAATTTTAATTACTTTTCTAACTATTAATTAAATACCGTTTTATCGCCCGCACAAAATGATTTATGCTTTTGAAATAAAGCAGAAATTCTATTTGCAAAATCACTTGCATTTGAAAACCATAAATAAGTATAGAAATTATGTTGATTTTACGCCAAATTAAAAAGCATAAATAAAGAAAAGTGTACTTACGTATTATCCCGGCGATCCGCCAAGACGAGCAATTTTTTGCCGAGATAAATGCCGGTCACATGAAATTATTAATGGTTTTGATACGATTGGCAACAGTTTGGCAACTCATTTGACGAAAAAACAGTTTGGCGGGAATGACCGCCGGGATAATACGTAAGTACTAAGAAAAGTCCAGACGTGTTTCTTAAAGTTCGTAAATTTCCAAATCCTACCAATAATATAAATGTGTACGTTTATGTGTTTGGATGTTTTTGACTGAATCACACAAAAATGGTTGGAAAAATTTGTAATGAAGATAGCTTATGCCCTGGATTAACATACAGGCAACCTTTCAAGCATATAGCATAAATAATTCTTTTACAAAGACACTCAAAGTAATGCTAATGCATCGCGCTCTATGGAAATTTTGTAGCTACTAAAACGATTTTAAAACTTTTTTTCACTGACTGAAAGTCCTAGGCCTATATGGGGAATTCCTCTGTGTGAAATTTTCTAAGGGATTCTAGCCCGTATTTTCGCGAGGTTTTGGAAAAAAACACGGAAAACTGCGAGCGGCTAGGTCGACAGGCGCGACCGGAGTTTGAACCTGGCACCTCCCGCCTTGCAGTTTTGAGAGCAGAACTTCTTAGACACTGGTGGCACCCTAAGTGTTATGCAGAGGCGTAGCCAGAAATTTTTCATGGGGGGGGGGGTTACGACTACTGCAACTCACATTACGCATACATGTGTGTGATAAGGGAGTGAAGAATATACATTTTGTATTGCAAAAAATTCCTCATGGGGGGGGGGGGGTTATGACCCCCCTACCCCCTTGGCTACGCCCCTGGTTATAGGCTACCTTAATGCATATATCACAGATAGTTCTTTTACAGGGATGCTCATAAGAATTACATTACGCTCTATGTGTATCTCTGTAAGTACTGAACCGATTCCTAAACTTTTTTTACTGATAGTAAGCTACACTTTTCTTGAGTATTATAGGCAAAAATTCATGCATGTAGCGTAAATAGTTCCTTTACAGGAACACTCAAAAATAATGTACTGAATAGATGCTACACGCTCTCTGGGTATCCCTTTAACTACAGAACCGATTCTAAAACTTTTTCGCTAATAGAAAGTTGCACTATTCCTGATTAACATAGGCTAAAATTCATGCATATAGCATAAATATTTCTTTTACAAGAACACTCAAAACAGTTCGCAAATACTGTCATAACTGTCTCTATTCGCCAAATGCCTGAAAAAAATCTAAATTTAGTAATTCTGCATACTCTCTTATTTTAAATGAAGTATACTACCATGCATTATACTTCATTTAAAATAAGTAAAAAGCAAATAATATTTAAATGCAGTTTCTTTAGTCGCAAACATATTTGTTATTCACACATGCTTCGTTTCTCTCGGGACCTAATTCTAAAGCCGACGCGGACGAAGTCGCGGGTAGCCGCTAGGACTTCATAATTCTAATTACAAGTAAAACCAAATATGCAATAATGAAGTTTATATTTGGAAAAATAGTTAAAGTACTTTCATCGACTTTAGTAGATCAATTGAGTTTAGAGCATTTTCTCAAACGGCATTTGACAACACTGGTGTTTGTGTTATACGTGTGACATATTATTGCATTACGTTAATATGGCAGTAGAGTATTGCATGTTGCAATATACTGGGTATATTGGTTAATTTCCGTCCTTTGTTTTGAGTACTGAAAAAACACATTAATTTTTAAAACAAAAATACTTTTTTTCTTTTTGGTGTGTAACTCCTACTTGCGTTTGGCAAGAATATCCATTTAACACTGCGGCACTGTCATCAAACTCTTTTCGATTGTCCTGAATGTCGTTAGCATCAAAATCCTCATTTCTGAAGCTTTAAAACCATTCTTTTCAAACTTTCTCCGATGGAATTTCTTAATCCTATTTTCATTATAAATACAATGTGTTTCAGAAGCAGGTTCCTTTAAAAGAGAGTGAATTCACTGAAACCATCCGCAAACATTTTTTTTTGGGGGGGGCAACAAATTTTTGTAAGGAAGATTATGGAGAGCAATAGGACAATCATCACCGTATTCGAAAAGAGAATAACGAAAAACGCCTGAAAGGTGGCGCTGTAAGTAGCAATCATTATGTTTTTGTTGCTGAGCGCATGTGTCTTCATAGCACGGTTGCTCTTTGTGCTATGAGTCGTTAATCGATAGACGATGCTTTTGTCGGCAATCATTAAGAAGGGTAGAATATTCTCTTCTGAAATTCTGACGCTATTTCACACCACCCACCGATGTTTGTCCTGTTGCTCCTAGTCTGTGAGGAAAACAAAAAGGTATTCAGCTTTACACGCTTAAAACAAACGAGCGAAATTCGATCAGTCGGAGCGATTTTTGAGCCAGTTTTCAAAAGTGAGCTTCTCCTTTAGGAGCGTTTTTCGATCACAAGAGCGGTGCGGAATATAACAATAAGCGAGGACGGAAATTCTCGGAAAAAAGAGGAAGCGAGGAGAGGAGTTCTCAGAAAAGCGACTACTTAAAGAGTCCTTTCGCGGGAAAACCGGTAGGTTTCTATGGAAACGATCGCTCCGCAATGTATCGTGTTTTTCGCTCTTTAGGTTTAAGCGTGTAGCTATTCACTGCATTTGTGCTTAAGGCCTGGACTCCACAATACCAGAAAACACGACAGAATCAGAAAACAGAAACTGAAAATTGACGAACTTCCGGTTTTTCAGTTTCTGTCAAGCAGAATCAAGGGCGGAAAACGGAGTTGAAAATGTTGAACTTTTCTGTTTCTGCCCGCGTTTTCTGCCATGTGCCAGCCAATGAGAATTCGCCTAGATCCAGAGCTGTCATCCAAAAACAAGATGGCGTCACATTTCGATGCTGAACTTGTATCTCAGAGATAATTCTTATTGTGTTATAAATTTGTATTCAGTAAAAAAGATAAATGAGAAAAAGGAATATTTTCTTAAAACCAATGGTTTTGTATTTAAAATAGTACTTACTCTTCATCTACATTTCGGGGATCTTCATTCAATTTAATGCTGTGAAAATTCCATATTTTTCTCTTACTAGGAAATGTTTTAAACTCATAAACTATGTTTACGTTTTTTAATTTCATGTGTTCTAATCAAAGTCGTCCTATTCATAAAGTGAATGCTTATTTTAGCGAGAAATTACTCTGTATTCATGTATTTTTTCGCGCTGTTTCAATCATCAAATGTACCTACCTAGCATAAACGATTTAAAATCAAAACGATAGATGGCGCCTGCATCGTAGTATATGCTAAGGCGTATGCTAGAGTGGAGTCAAGTGCCGACAGAAAATAATCCCGACAGAAATTCTTTTCTGCGAGAAAATTCCGCTTTCCGGTAATGTGGAGTCCAGGCCTAACGCTATCTATGCTTCACGGTCGGAAACTAACCGTCATACCTGGTAGAGTTCCGGCACTGACGCTTACGTCTTTCTTTTTTTTCTCTTTGACAGGTACGGAGACATGGTCCCGGCCACACCGACGGGTAAAATCGTCGGCGGGGTGTGTTCACTGAGCGGGGTGCTTGTGATCGCCCTGCCCGTGCCAGTCATCGTCTCCAACTTCTCACGCATCTATCACCAGAATCAGAGGGCCGATAAGAGGAAAGCACAGAAGGTCAGTATACCGATCCCCCCCTTTTGTAGTAATATCTCCATGCATGCGGTCACTTTCGGTGGCATATCCAAGGTAGGGCATGTGCCATGGGCGGCACTTGAGAGGGGGTCCGCCGATTTCCGTTGGGAGATCGACCCAACGAAAGAAGCATTTAACCTTTTCGTTCCCATCGTTTCAAGGATAGCACGATGATAGGGATTATCCCTTCTATACCCATCCTTTGCTTCCTGGGTCTTTGAAAGCATCAGCGCATGCGCTCGCACGCAAACGCTGGAAACGAACAGGTTAAAGCCAACACGACACTGAAACACTCGTTTTAAATCACTGTTCTTTTCTAGAAATTTCAATACTGACATCGCAAGAGCAGAGATAGATGTCGCTCTTAGTAAACGAAAGAGCGCAGCTTTGTAGTCTAACATCGGTCTAACATGTAGTCTGACAACGGAAAAAACACTCAAAATACTGGTGTTAAACAATAAATTAAATAAAAAACTTTGTAAAAAACACACATAAGATGTTATAGGTAAGAGGATACGTACGTTTCAGCCAAAAATTGTTTTGGCCTTCTTCAGTCCAAGCCCTTCGTCGCAAGCAACACAGGGAACTGAAAAGGCTTTTCAGTTCCCTGTGTTGCTAGCGACGAAGGGCTTGGACTGAAGAAGGCCAAAACAATTTTTGGCTGAAACGTATCCTCTTACCTATAACATATGTGTGTTTTTTACAAAGTTTTTTATTTACTTTATGTAGTCTAACATCTACTTTACGAGGGTACATCATTGGTCATTTCTCCAAAAACACGTTACTAATTCTTACTTCAACGCGATTTTTAATTTTTTTTAACACTTTGAAGTATTATTATTGGTTACAAAAGTATTTTATTTAGTGAAATTTAACGATATTGGTACACTTAAAAATTCTGAATGACAAAATGAAGATACTCTTCTATACCTAAATACGCAAATGAAATTTACGGCAGTAATTTTATCTGTTGACTGCTTAACATTGTGTGTATCTGATAATATCAATCAGCCGGAGGTAAAAGCTATTTCAGAGAACAAGGCTCAACTGTGTTTTCCTTCGCAGACAAACTGCGCTAACATTAAACGTCAATATTTCGAGCGAGAATAAGATTTTTAGTTATGGAACTGTCAGGGAGGCGATTTGTCTCTTCTAAATATTTCCATCTAGAAATAAGTAAGAATCTTTTTATTGTATTTGCAGTTGAGACTTGTCGTTTTATTTCCTTCCGCCATGAGGAATTTTTTCACAATCATCCGAATAATTTTCTTGCATATCTTGCACACCTGTGTAGAAAACAAGAAACGTAAATCATGCCAAATGATTGGACTATAAAACAATTTCGGACAAATTTTTACCTGCGCATGTAGGAATAGCAAATCTTTTCGTTCCCTTCTTCGACGACATGCCAGCAGAAGATGACTTTCTGTGCTCACTGTTTCTTCCAAGAACGGATATTTGAAGCCTTAAATGTGACTGAGCGTTGCGTTTTCACAGTTCAATGATACGTATATACACATTTGCTACAACTAAGTGTCCAAGACAGTTTCAACATTTATCCTTGCTCCGAATGCAGCAAAGCTCTAACAAACAGAATATTAATCTTGCTAATTAGTTCTGCTTCTGTGAGTAAAAGAGTTTATCGAGATCTCTGTCTCCTTTTGATCTTCATCTCAGTTGTATACGAAAGCACATACAGTTTTATTTCAGTTTTTACATATTCTTACAACATACTATTTGGACAAACAAAAACATTTAGGTATTAATGCGCATCGAACCCAAGGCCGTTTTCACTACGATTTTTGAAGAGGAGGCTCTGCCAAGAATCTCACCTACCTTTTCCCATTATTTCTGTTGATTAGCTTTATTTATTAGTCTCGCAAAGTTCTGTTTATCATCCTGTTTTGGCACACACATTGAGTAGCCAAATGTGATGAGAAGGTATGCACAAAAAAGGTCAATATGTTACCTGACAGCAGCTCAGCGAGGAAAACATAGTACAATGATCTCACAACTTCTTTGTGTAGCTTACCTCTTTTTTTTTTCTTTCCAATGGGTGGGTCAGCTGCCAACTAGAGGCTTGAGCACTACGAGGGCAGAGGATGTCGGTCATTTCATTATGGGTGCGCCTGGTAGGATGGCCATTGTTGCCTTCTATGAGCAATCTCCTCATTTGGAACCAATTCCATTTGAGAGGCGCACTTGGATCGGCACCTCCAGAAATATCGTTCGAACATGGAGAATATTGAAGCCACGAATGGATTCTAGATGCACCAGCTCCCATTCGCGTGCGTTGTCCCATAGAAGTTCAGCCGAGAGAGGTTTTTCAGCCCTCCCAAGTACTCACCAAAGTTGGCGCTGCTGCATTCTCAGTGTTTCTATGGGACCCAAGATTAGCCCACTGCGTGACTGTGTAATTTATCTATTTTCAGAAATTTCGCAGGGTATCATTCCTTGAATCAAAATACCTTGCAACACACAAGAAAGAACTCTTGAGATGTATACACGAAATTTATCCCATTGCAATGACTACACGAAACTAGAGTTGGCGTTCCGATTTTTATTAAGCAATACAGTGGAACGTCGACCATAGTTTCGTGTAGTCATTGTGATGGGATAAATTTCGTGTATGCATCTCAAAAGTTATTGCTTGTATATTGCACGGGATTTTTTTTCATGTATATAACGAGAAGTGTACAGTATTAGTGCAAAATTTAAGTATCAGGTTTTGAACGTAATACTATATTTCCAATCAGCATCTGTTCAGATACTAAACAAAGCAGATCTCTTGAATTCATTTTTCTCCGTAGAATGACAAAACACTTTACCTTTGAATCGGCATACCTTTGTAGGGAAGCGCATGCGGCGGAAGCAGGTTTAGAACCCGAGAACTCTGGGTGGTAGAATGCGGCGCAATTCATCTCGGCCGAAAAGTATCATTTGATCGGCTTTCAATTGCCGGGTGTTGTGTGTGTCCGCGTATGTGATGTCGTGCCGCCACACTTTTATATTGATATGTATGAGACTGTACCACACAAAATAACATTTTTCTCGAAGTAATCAAGACAGGAACACTGATTAAACCTTTCTATCACCGTGATGCAGATCTGCAACATACCGATTAAAGCTCTATAAATTAATCACATTGTATTAAAAAATACTTGAATAACTGTTTTTTCTTCTAGAATAACGTGAGCATAAAATAATTTAAAATAAATCTGAAAAGTTTGTGCTATTTAATCAATACTGTACTGTCTTTTTTTTTTCTAGAATAACGGGAGCACAAAATAATCAACCTTACAAGAATGTTAATGATTTTTTAGAAAGTTCTCAGCTTAAGCTGTTCACAAACACTTCAGTAACACTTACTGTGATACTTTCAAGTAATACAAAAATTGAAAATAACCGTTTAATTGAACTTTACCACAAACACATTTTGGCCAATTAATTTTACATGAACTACAAAACTGGAAAATAAAAATTTTGAGTATGTTTGAAATCTGTTTCTGCGCATTTCAGGTAATTTTTTTTTTTTTTTTTTTTTTTTTTAGTTGTTGAGATATAAACAATTAAAGGTTTTCATTTTTGATGATGAAGTAAAATTCTCTGAGATTAGTTTCTGCTTCCTTATGCCAAATCAAACACTTTTAAATTATTTGTAAAAAATGGTAATTTGGAAAATAAACATTAAAATGTTCAACATTAAACTTTGGGTCATTTGTGGATTTTCATCTCTACTGACCAAAATCAATCCTCGTTAATTTTAACTGGACTTTTGACAGGCTAATAATTATGCCTCGGAAAGTTCCCTCACTACTCTCCGTAGCATTACAACATTAATTATTTAGCTTCATTTAATATTCTGGAGTGTTCCAAATGTTTGAATTTACATCACCTGGTAAATGATGGCAAAATGCTATAGGAAGCTGAAATGGAATGTCAATGATGCATGTTATGTGAACATTGTTTTGGGGTATTTCATGATTTAACAATAATTCTCCTCTCCGTGTTTAAAAAACTCTGCTTCCGCTGTGAAAACATAGACCCTCTTCGGTTGAAGTTGTTCATTTGTTCATTTTTCAACTTCAACAGTAGCTCGTCTGAACTATACAGAGTGTCCCAAAAAGGTGGTAACACGCTTTAACTCTTTAACGCGCAGTGTTCCCGCTCTGGGAACACCAAACTCTGACGTTTTGACTGTTGCCAGTCACGAAGAATAGATTTGATTGCTATAAAAATAGTTACGGGTGACATAGCTCCACGAGAATCCTTTACTTTTTAGCACATCATTTCCCGTCAAAAAATTGTCACGATTATTTTTAACAGCACTGACATCTGCTGAAAAATGGAAGAATGCGAGAACAGCTGCATAGATTGCCCAATGCTGAAAAAAGGGCAGCCGTTGCCATCGCTCGACTTAACTACCTGCAAGATAGCGGACGATCGAAACGTTCATCGCATGCCACCGATATAGAGACCCTTTTTGACGACAGCTGGCTGTGCCGCGATGGCAACGGCTGCCCTTTTTTCAGCATTGGGAAAGGGTTGTGCCTCAAAGAGTTAATTCTTTATGTTTTTAGAGATAAGTGGGCAATGTCAATTTAAAAATAATTCAAAGTAAGTTTGAAAGAAAGACTACCTTAAGAAAAAAATCCTCTATTGTTCATTTTTCAATAAATGACACTTGGGGCGAAGTTACACTAGCGTTTAATTCACTGGTTAGATCTGCCATGCTCAAAATCGAAAGAGTTTTTCCGGCTTCAAAGTTTTGTTTCCATTTCTCCATCTTTAAGGATCATTTTATTCTCGCCACTCGTTCAGCCTATAAAACATTCTTCCGTGGCGTCCTTCCTTCTTCGTTATCCAACTCCAGAACCGTTGAGTTTCGAAACTTTTTCGAACAATTCTGTAAACAATACCACTGTCAATGGGACAAAGAAATCATGAAAAAAAAAAAAAATATATCCGATTTCCTGCCAGTAACGCAGCAGAAGATTATGCCAACAGACCCGGGGGCGAAAAGAAATATCCCGCTCTCGATGTCCGTTTTGCTGAGGACTTAACTTGAAACTAAAAAAAAAAAAGTAAATGAGCTTTAGACAAAAGCCCCATCAACAGGATACAATAATAAATTGTCAAAGAAGATGTAAGAAAACCATCTCGGCTCGCTTCCTGAAGAAAAAGAAGTCTTTTAATGCTAAAAGCCACGAGAATAAACAAAAGAAAATAAATCTCTGAGCGAGCAATCCAGAGAAGGAAAAAAAAAAAAAAAATAGGTGGTCTGAGGTATCGATTTTTCGGCGCTAGTCCGGGGAAATGATTTCTTGTCTGGAATGACTAACGAGATATCCGGCCGTTTTCTGGAAGGAATAATGTTATGACACGGAAAGGAAGCTGCTCGGGTGATTGGGTGGGGTAATAGAAAAATTGTGCTCTCTTTCTTCGGGGGAGAGGTGTCCCTGAAGATACTGTTTACTTGTCCTTGAAGTTGAAACATTTTCATTGGTGAAGTGTCGATACTATACAAGGGTGTCCCAAAAAGAGGGTAATGGGCTTTAACCCTTTGATGCGCAACCCTTTCCCAATGCTGAAAAAAAGAGCAGCCGTTGCCATCGCTCGACTTAACTACCAGCAAGATGGCGGACGATCGAAACGTTCATCGTGTACCACAGATCTAGAGACCCTTTTTTTGACGACAGCTGGCTCTGCCGCACAGCCAGCTGTCGTTTGATGATAAGATATCTATTTTGAAAAGATACCTATGATAGATGAGTTATATTTTTTTTAAACATAGGTTTAATGCCTTTTTTCTGTTTTAATCATTTAATATTAATTTACGTTAAGTCATTTTTAGTTTTATTTTAAGTTAAATTACTTTTAGAGATTGATAAATAAAAAGTAAATCCCGTTTAAATATTTATAATGAAATTATAATTCTTTCTTTTGTAGTTTTACACAGGTATGGAACATAACTTTTAAGGTTATGCAATAAATTTCTTAAATCAGAAATTATATTACTTGATTAACTTGAAGTTGTTGTTTTTTAATTTTTAAATAAATTTCTACTTAGGTCAACAAATAAAAATTTTATTCTAGTTACTTTTTATTAAATTTAATTAATTAATTGATTAATGCAGGACCATTTGTGAAGCAAGGGTCAATACCGTTAATCCAGTTTGTTTAGTTTATTATTTTCATTCATTTTTAATCCCACGTAACAGGATCTAAAATTAATTAATTTAATTTAATTAATTAATTAATATTTGAAAAAACTGCATTAACATCAAGTGTCATCCACTACAAGTTTAAAAAAAAAATTTATTTGAAGTTGAGTGGATGAATAAAAAGTATTTTACTAACGATTGAAAGTTTGAATAAGATATATAAATATAGTAGGGAGAGTGGAAACTAATAGTAGGAATTGAAAAAAATAAAAATAGATCTGTCTAATTGTTTAGCTTCTAAAATATATGAGCATTCTTTCACGGTACAAAAATTTATTTGGCACCATAAGGGGAAAAAGGGGAGCAAATTAATTTTAAAAATCATTTCAAACATTGGTTTCCAAATTTTAGGAAAATTTCACTCTTTTACTCTTGATTCCGACATGCAACACACACACACACACACACACACAAAAAAAAGTAGTCAAAGTAATTTATGTATGGAGTGATAATCACATACTGCCGTAGTAACTAGAATGATAATCATATACAAATGCTGTGGTAGTAACTAAAACAACTATTTTAAACTAGTAAAATACCATGTTACAGCATGGCTGTCAGTACAAGCAGCCATGATTTAATTTTCACTAATAAGTATTTCACAAATGCATTTTAAATATACATTTTTTAAGTAGACTTAACTTTAAAAATATATTAAAACTTTCAGAAAATCATAAGTTAATTTAAATAACCAAATTCAATTAAAAAATAAATATGTAAAATCAGGGTTAACTTTTAATCATTAGGTATTTGAGACTTCAATAAAGGAATGCTCAATAAAATATTGTCATTTACAAAAAGGATGAAGATTGAAAATTTCTCCCTGCCTTTTAGATTATTCTGTTTTCAAAATTTATTTTTTTTTTAATTATCAGATTTCCGGAGCAAATTAAAAATATCTGAGAAACTCCAGGGAGAGAGAGCGTAAAATTACATTATCTGTGGGATTACCATGAGAGAAACTGCATATACTGAATGCACATATTTTTCTAATGATACTACACAGTGCTTATAATTAAACTTCTACTATACACAGCTGAAAAGGATAAGAAGATTGTCTTCAAATTTCCATATGTACACTACATGAAATGTGCTTAATTTTTTTTTTTATGTTTAGCTCAGAAAATGTTCCCTAAGCGGCACTTAGCAGCATGAAATCAGCTGTAAATATTAGCCTGGCTAGTTATAAATGTTCTTAAAAACTACTGAACAAATGTCGAAATTGTGTGTTTATTTTGAAGGATCCATTTCCAGTGTTGAATTTGCTATTTTTTCATGTTTAATAGCAACTTGAACATTTTTAACTCGATGAAAATTTGTCATGTATAGTCTATAAAACAAATTTTGTTACTATATGTTCACCCGTTTTAGTGGTATAATCCTCTTTATAGGAGAAGTTTAATTATATCAAATAAAATTTTCCATCCTGTCTTATGCATTTAATATATAGAACTTTAGTAGTATCTAGCCGGATATCCGGTAGTTATGATTCGGATATCCGACAGTATTTCGGATATTGAAAAATCAGCCGGATAGGCCGGATACCGGATACTTGGCGTATATCCGTTAAACTTAAATATAAATTCTGTGTTTAAATGTTATTGATAGAAAATCAAGCAATTAACAGTTTATTATTAACCTTCTCTTCACAGCAGGGACCAATTCGTAAATACAACAGAACTTTTGAGTTAATTTATCTAAATAAAGTGTTCAGCAGAACATCTTTTTCTACAGTTTCTATAATCTTTAAATGTTATTCTATCTTATAATGGTAGGGATGCTCTCAACCTCTCCCAATATTGTCGGTTGTCATGCTTTTAAGGGGGGAAATTCTTGCTTTTTCGTTTTATGAACAGTTGGATGCTAATAGTGATTTCAAAATTTTCTATTGACTGTGATTCATTGTTCAATTTCGTCTTTATTAAAATGTATATGTATGGTAATAAATAAATAAAAGCCTGTGAAATTATCGTTAAAAAAGCGATAAGTTTCAAATATGTCAAAACTAATTTATATCAAATAGGAATAGGAGGGAAGGAGTTTATTTTCTTGCTAAACTTTAAAATGTTTTTAAAAAAAAGGCATTTTTGTATAAGGGCGAAAGAGTTGCGCTATAAAAAAAAGTTTATGTTTTTCAGCGGATGTGGAGGTATGTTTAGTCTGGGAAAGACATCCTGAAACTCCTAGTGATTTTTCCAGTGAACAATGAAGTTTTTCTTTTCCTCTTGAATTCTATTGACATTTTTTCCTATTGGAAATCGAACCTCGAAAACAGCAATGGCTACGAAAGAAGCAAAAAAGATTTGTTTCGTCTCGCATAACAACTGCAAATTTCTGTCTCGCCACGTCTCGTATTCACCCTTAATACGAAAAAAATCTATTGACTCTCTCTGACAAAATCACTCGACCAAAAATTATTAAAATCATATTCATGCAATGCAAATAAACCGACCAGAAAATGAACACTTTAGCGCGATTTGTTTTTTAAAGCAATTTGTTTGGTTCGTTGCAAGCACACTTTTTTTGTTACATGTAATTTATGTAAAAAAAAAAATGGAAGAGATTTATGTTATTGGGTTTGGGGGGGGGGGGTTGTTAAAAGTGGTACAGTAACCCAATAAAAGAACAGACATTGATATTCTACTGTTTGTTCCTTTACTAGAATTAATAATATTCTCGATAAAAGAATACAATGCCCATCGATAAATAATTATTTATTCGAGAGAAGGGCATGTGACCAGGGAACTAACGTAGCGTTAAATAGCTTTCTCTTGCATGGAAAAAAGTTACCGTTTTCAATGTATAGACTGAAAAATTCTTACAAACCTTATTTTTTTAAATATGTACAAAATGTTTATTCGCTAGATTTGTTCACTCACTGGTCATTCCACCCTATATTGTTAAAATATAATTTTAAACCATTTTTACGAAAAACTCAAAACTATCATAAACGGAAATTTGAGCAACATACAATGGAAGCAGAAAATGTTCTCCTGAAATCGCATACACCCAAAGCTGCAGGCAAAATTCAAAAAAGAATTTTTCTCTTAACCCTTTGAAGCACAACCCTTTCCCAATGCTGAAAAAAGGGCAGCCGTTGCCATCGCTCGACTTAACTACCAGCAAGATGGCGAACGATCGAAACGTTCATCGCGTGCCACAGATCCTTACAGACAGATCGCGTGCCTTACGAGAAATGACGTGTCAGCCAGCTGTCGTCAAAGAAGGGGCTCTAGATCTGTGGCACGCGATGAACGTTTCGATCGTCCGCCATCTTGCTGGTAGTTAAGCGATGGCAACGGCTGCCCTTTTTTCAGAATTGGGCAATCTATCCAGCTGTTCTCGCATTCTTCCATTTTTCAGAAGATGTCAGTGCTGTTAAAAAGAATCGTGACCATTTTTTGACGGGAAATGACGTGCTAAAAAGTAAAGGATTCTCGTGGAGCTATGTCACCCGCAACTATTTTTGTAGAAATCAAATCTATTCTTCGTGACTGGCAACAGTCAAAACGTCAGAGTTTGGTGTTCACAGAGCGGGAACACTGTGCGTTAAAGGGTTAAGTGCGCACTAGAAGGTATAGAGAGCGGATCTCCAGTTTTATCTTGCTACTTCGCTCACAAAACTAGCGTTGTGCCTCGGGAATCCTGTTTTTGTGGCGTTGTGATCCAGCTTCATTAGCATTACTAAACCCCCTCCCTGGATTCCCCCCCTCCCAATTTCCCACCGAAAAAATCATTTTACTTTGCTGCTGCAAATCTGAACAGGGTTGCCAAACCTTACGGAACGTAACTAACCACGCTTCAGTATATTTTTTAAATATTATTTATAACTAACAGTAACTGACGTAGCCATTCTACTAAGAACGTTTGTTGTAATATAATACAAAAATTACTTTTCACAAAAATTTGGCTAATTATGCTTCGTAAAGGTTAGTCACTATGAAAATTAATGTTTACTCTATCCTAACTTCGAAAATGCAAAATATTTTTGTCAGTAAGCAGTTTTTTCTTGACCTGGTGGTCAAATATCTTATATCCCGTCCACTAATCTCCAGTTTTATCTGAAATGCACCCAAGTTTTTTCAAAAGAACACTGTGATACTATATTTATTTATGCTATTGCTTTGAGGTAAATACTTGAGATAAACATAATTAATATGAGATCTATATCTACATGGAAATAACCTCTAAAACTATTTTTCAAGTGGTTTGAAAATGGTTTTCCAAATTCACTGATAACAAATAAGTGTAATATAATTTTGATTTTAATTCAAGGTGGTATGTCTTGCTGCGGAAATTGTGAAGTTTAAGTATAGGTTAGACCACTATATACATAAATTAAAACGATTTTAAATTTGTGGTGAATTTTCTCATGCATAAAAGATTTTAATGATTTAAGATTGAAAATGGCCGTTTTTAACCATCACTAATTATATAATATGATATATTAATAGGTCATAAGGAATTATTTTGTATCAGAAAGGTATTTTATCAGGTTGTAACGAAAGTTTTCCGCCATATCTGCCTGAAATACTAACTTCTAACTCCTTAGATAACTGTTTTTGAACTTTCGGTACCAAACCTGCACAGTGTCACATGATACAACAATAGTACTTAAAGCTGTACTCATAATTCGTTGATATTATGTAAGCTGACTTTTTGCAACACAACTGGAAGTAAATGATAGTTCTAATCCTCTAGAGTGATAGTTCTATTTGAGACACCTTATACTTATGATAACTATATTTTTTACAGATTTCACAACACAGTGTTATAAAGTAAACCTCTTTCTTTCAAATGCCAAAAATCGATCGACAAAATATGAGAAAATACGCCAACGAGAACTGTGTGCTGACGAAGTTTGCGGCGGCGGGAAACTTTCGTTACAACCTAATACTTTTTGTCTTAAAGATATTTTTTAATTTTTGAAGAATCCACCAGAAAATTTGAATAGCTCTACTTTGTGAAATTAAATGATGATACCATTTCAGTTGATCTTACGATACCGTCAAAGTCTGGGTTATTTAGGCATATCATGTGTAGGAAATGTTGGTGTGACCATCTGAGGTGTGAGTAACCATACATTCAATTATGGTGTTGCAAATTTTCTCTTTGTCTTAGCATGCAACGTCGACCAAGAACGGGTTAAATTATTCTTTCTGCGAAATAAAAAAAAATATGAGGAGAAGTTTACTTTCAAGTACAAAAAGGAAAAAAAAAAGAAAGATGTTTACTCTATCCTAACTTCGAAAATGCAAAATATTTTTGTCAGTAAGCAGTTTTTTCTTGACCTGGTGGTCAAATATCTTATATCCCGTCCACTAATCTCCAGTTTTATCTGAAATGCACCCAAGTTTTTTCAAAAGAACACTGTGATACTATATTTATTTATGCTATTGCTTTGAGGTAAATACTTGAGATAAACATAATTAATATGAGATCTATATCTACATGGAAATAACCTCTAAAACTATTTTTCAAGTGGTTTGAAAATGGTTTTCCAAATTCACTGATAACAAATAAGTGTAATATAATTTTGATTTTAATTCAAGGTGGTATGTCTTGCTGCGGAAATTGTGAAGTTTAAGTATAGGTTAGACCACTATATTCATAAATTAAAACTATTTTAAATTTGGTGAATTTTCTCATGCATAAAACATTTTAATGATTTAAGATTGAAAATGGCCGTTTTTAACCATCACTAATTATATAATATGATATATTAATAGGTCATAAGGAATTATTTTGTATCAGAAAGGTATTTTATCAGGTTGTAACGAAAGTTTTCCGCCATATCTGCCTGAAATACTAACTTCTCACTCCTTAGATAACTGTTTTTGAACTTTCGGTACCAAACCTGCACAGTGTCACATGATACAACAATAGTACTTAAAGCTGTACTCATAATTCGTTGATATTATGTAGCTGACTTTTTGCAACACAACTGGAAGTAAATGATAGTTCTAATCCTCTAGAGTGATAGTTCTATTTGAGACACCTTATACTTATGATAACTATATTTTTTACAGATTTCACAACACAGTGTTATAAAGTAAACCTCTTTCTTTCAAATGCCAAAAATCGATCGACAAAATATGAGAAAATACGCCAACAAGAACTGTGTGCTGACGAAGTTTGCGGCGGCGGGAAACTTTCGTTACAACCTAATACTTTTTGTCTTAAAGATATTTTTTAATTTTTGAAGAATCCACCAGAAAATTTGAATAGCTCTACTTTGTGAAATTAAATGATGATACCATTTCAGTTGATCTTACGATACCGTCAAAGTCTGGGTTATTTAGGCATATCATGTGTAGGAAATGTTGGTGTGACCATCTGAGGTGTGAGTAACCATACATTCAATTATGGTGTTGCAAATTTTCTCTTTGTCTTAGCATGCAACGTCGACCAAGAACGGGTTAAATTATTCTTTCTGCGAAATAAAAAAAAATATGAGGAGAAGTTTACTTTCAAGTACAAAAAGGAAAAAAAAAAGAAAGATGTTCTATCTGATCGGATTTTGATGGTATTAATGTCTGTAGAACGAGCTTTAATTTTAAATTTTGCGAAAGATCACGCGATTTCTTTTTAAAAAAATTATATTTCGTTCAGTTATTTTCTGTTTACATGTTTTTCAACTCTTGAGCAATAAACGAATTAGAAGTAAAATTAAATACTATTTTCTGCGATTCTCGAAACTTAAAGCTAATTTTTTTTTTTTAATTTGAGATTTCAGGTGATCCTTTTAAATTTAACATATCAGGAGAGTCAATTAGCAAAATAAAAATTTATCATGTCACAAAAACACCTGCTTGGAATAATGCAAGGTCGCTAGCCATGAACTTGGTGAGGTAATTGCACGTAGGTAAATATTAAATGGAGATGGCATTTGCGTTCTAAAACCGAGATCATATAGCAACTCTGCCTGTTTTGATGAAGCCCATCTCTGGGGACTTCTCAGTGCTAAGCATGCGGGTTCTTTTATAAATTGAAAAGGCTTTTTTTAGCGAAAATTGTTACTATGTGCGTAGAAAATACAGTAGTAAGCAGTATACTTATACTGCATCAGATTTTTATAAATTAGCATTTGTTGAAACCAAATTCACTTTCAACATAAAGAAAAAAAAAAAGACAAATATGGCTGATGCGTCGATTAGTATATATGTTTAATGTACAGCGTAGCGTTTGTTTAAAATCTGAAAGAAGTTGTTTTTAACTCGATGCTTAGCTAATTTCTGTATTTTGTAGTATATTTTATTAAAACAAATAAAATTGTTTATTATATAACAAGGTAAAATTATTAGCAACCATCATTTTCCATCGTTTCGTAAGTGTTCCTATACGTAAAATATACAAAAGGGCGGAAAATACGATACGTCAGATGTTATAAGTGTATTCTTGATGAATTAGACTATTTACATTTTAATCCGATCTGATGACAAGTATCCTAGTTCAGTTTTCCCAGTAAACAGATTATCTCGAGGAGTTTATTAGATTATTATAGGTTATCGGATTTATTTGGATGTAGTTGAATTGAACTTCTGAATGGTTCATGTCACCATGACGCTTTATCATTTTATCCTGGTACTCACTGAAACACTATCAGATGAAAGCTTTTAACAGCTTAATTCAGCAATTTCACCCTTTGATGCTCAACCATTTTCACATCGATATGGAAGAACTAGATATACTGCCCAACACTGAAAAAAATGAAACCGTTGTCATCACTTAACCCTTTGAGGCGCAACCCTTTCCCAATGCTGAAAAAAGGGCAGCCGTTGCCATCGCTCGAGCACAGCCAGCTGTCGCCAAAAAAGGGTCTCTAGATCTGTGGCCTGCGATGAACGTTTCGATCGTCCGCCATCTTGCTGGTAGTTAAGTCGAGCGATGGCAACGGCTGCCCTTTTTTCAGCATTGGGTAATCTATCCAGCTGTTTTCGCATTCTTCCATTTTCCAGCAGATGTCAGTGCTGTTAAAAATAATCGTGACGATTTTTTTACGGGAAATGACATGATGAAAAGTAAAGGATTCTCGTGGAGCTGTGTCACCCGCAACTATTTTTATACCAATCAAATCTATTCTTCGTGACTGTCAACGGTCAAAACGTCAGAGTTTGGTGTTCTCAGAGCGGGAACATTGCGTGTTAAAAGGATAATTTAACAACCAGCAATATGATAGGCGGTCGATCGATCGAATCAACTGTCGTGTGAGTCGAAAACTTTCTTTAGTTCTGCTGCACTCGACAGCCGATTCGATAGACCGCAATCGTGTTACTGGTGGTTAAATCGAGCGATGGCAACAGCTGCACTTTTTCGGCACTGGGGACTGGCCATACTCTCTGGATCATTTGAATCATCGAGGACAAAAGGGCAGGATCAAAATGCCTGCACCCGTACGCCAGTAGACCACCGTAGCCTATCTTTCTCGTCAGCCACAGGTAGTTCGTTGATGGTGAAAAATCTGGTTGCAGTATTTAGGATGGGGTCCTTGAGAATGGTGCCCGTTTGTTCCTCATGATATTAACAATACATAAAAGGGCATCCATTCCTTATTCTTCGATGCATAGTGGAAGTAGCGTCCATTTGGCGATCCATTCGCCGATGTTATCGATGTGGCACTGCATTTTCGGGTTTTTGAGTTCGTTACATTACTTGGACCGGCCGATCACTGAGGTGTCATCAGCGCATAACGCAAGCGAAGTATTTCTGTTTCAGACAGATCATTTGCGTTCACATTGAAGAACGTAGGGCCGAGGATAGATTTTGAGTCACCCCCAGTGATGGGCTTTTTTACGATAGGATCTGTCTTGTATGAACTATAATATCCGACAGATCGATACACTGGTGCTTAATAGTTTGTAGATGATCCCTTTGTGCCACACCTACTCAAAAAATTGTTTCAGGTTTTTAAAATAAAATAAATAGATAGTTTTGGGTCCTGATGTTAACCATTTTTAATTCAGCAACTCTCAGCAGACAATGTACCATGTAATGCTATGCGCGGAAATCAAACCGTTCCGGCATGTTGGTATTGCTTCTATACAGATGATTGTTAAGTCAGTGCAGTATTAAAAAATTGGGAAAATGACAGTCAGTTTTATAAAATAAAATAAAAAATCTTCTTAATTAGATTTAAAAAATTTCTAATTTTCGGATGAATTCTCCAGGAAATTGATTATAATTTTATTTTTTATTTACTGCTTGATAAGAGTGTGCCTCTACATATGACGTCGCATTATACTTTAAGATGCAACTTCATTAAAGGTTAAAATTTTAAATCTATGTAGATGATCAAACATCTCGACTACGAGGTATTCTCAATACCTGAATCTTTGTTCGGAATATGCACTGCATAAGACATTTTATAAAATGCAAATTCGGGCCTCACTTCTCAACGTGGATATCGGATGATATTGATCCGTTGTTTTACTTCCTTCTGTATTTCAAATAGAAAAAATACCTCTTGCAGAAACAGTCGAAGGAGACAGACAACATAAAATTCTCAAAAGGCATTCACAGTCCATTTTGGAGTATTCGCTTTAAATATGATCAGACGTTAGGGTCGTTCGTTGGAAAAAGTGCAATATTTCTAATAGAAACTATTTTGACGAGCGTCTCAGAAAATAGCAAAAAAGCAAAGTTGTTTTCGTTTCGCAAGCTCAAGCAGTTACGTATTTAAGAATAGAGATGGGATATCGTTACGGTGTTCAACCATCATCTTCTAGATATAGAAAGCCTAACAACTGACATTGTCCTCATATGAAAATGATATCATCACATTGTGTGTGGTTTTCACAAACTTTTTTTAAATTTCTGGTGGATACTACAAATATTTAGCCATATCCTACGTTAATGTTAAAGATGTTAACTCTTCTGATATATTCATGATAATTCATTTATAGTCTATCTTATCATATTTTATATTTCGTAATGGTTAAAAATTGTCATTTGCCGTAAAATTGAATTTTCTGTGTCAAATCACTTAAATGTTTTGATGCGTGAGTAAATTCGCCACAAATGTGTAATAGTTTTACTTTATGACAGTAAAACGTCATTTCGTAGTCCTAACTATAACGTAAAAGCTTCAGCTGTTAGTCTTTTTATATCTAGGAGGTGTTGTTCAACTCACCACTGAACGTAGGATTACCTTGCTGTTCGCACGCTTACTCATTTGAGTCTTTAAATAAGCTCTAAATAGTACTCTCAATATAGGAATATTCGCCGCGTAAATTAAAAAAAATTTTTTTGGCTAACAAAAAAAAATTAATGTTTTGAAGTGAAAAGTCAACCTGGAAATTTACAACTCAGCCGTTCAAACGGAGACCAAATTAATCTTAATGATTAATTGAATATTTTGTGCTTCATTGTGAAATTCCCTGTGTTTCCTTGACTGAATGAAGCAGATTTACGCTCTGAAATTGCTGTATCATTTTTCCGAAATGGGTTTTCCTTGCATTTGTTCAACTTTCTTCTTATTATAAAGCACTGCAGCCTGTTAAAGGTCAGGACTTACTCTCCAAGCCTCTTCCATTCTGACTTGATCCGGCGAAAAGGCTCCCCAACGATTGACCTCCAGTGTTCTTTACACTTCATGCCATTATCATCGGAAAATCTTCCTCTAGTTCACGTATTTTCAGTTTTAGTGAATGTAAACGTAGTTGGATCAGAATCCTCGTGTTTAAATAAGTTTCCAAGCTCATACAGGATACTTTAGCTATTTTTACTATGTCACTCTAATTTTTTTTTTCGTTAGATTTCGTTACTGTACAAAGTAATCTTTACATTATTTTGCACTGTTGGGTCGAAAATCTTTCACGATAGTTTTCTTTCACAAATTAACAATGAGATTTTTTCTGAGTTGTTAATTTTCGAGTCTTAACAAATCAGTTAAATCAATTCACAAGAAGTTCTTTCCCACTTTCACAGACAGCAACGGATCTATGTACGCTTTCATAAAAACTGTTAGGCTTATTCGTCTGTCTGTCTGTCTGTCTTGCTTTCATGGATTATGGGAGCTTACACACTTCTACTTTATAGCATTTTGTACCCATCCCAAATCCCGATTACACTGACAGCGGCAGTACCTGCCAAAGGCATTAATTTCTACCACAAACTCTCGAAGAGGTCATTTCTACCTCATTCGGGAGCCGATAGATGGCAGTACTAGCAATTGTAAGTGGGGGGGACTTCTTAATTTTGAAGCAAATAATAAGCAGAAGACTCCAAGGCTTAGTCTTGCCGCCTCCAGAGGTATCGTTTTCGTATGGGAACTTGGAGGACATTGCGACCACGACGTAGATACCACGCCTCAGAGTCGCCATTAGCGAGCTCGGCGGACTTTGGTTGGTCCCAGGATCAAACCAACGCCTCCTAGATATACAAAGACTTTCAACTCCTACGTCACCAAGCTTTGACGTCATCACTAGGTCTACATTTAAAAGTTTTATTTTAACAAAATTAAAACTATTAAAAATTTCTGGAGAATGCCATACAAATATTGGAAAATATCTTAAGCATTAAAATTAAAGTACCTTTCTCATACAAAATTATTCATTATGATCTATTTTCTTATCACATTATCTAATTATTCATGGTTAAAGACGACTATTTTCGTAAAATTATATTTTTTATCGCAAATTATTAAAATATTGCTATTCATGGGCTAATTCACCAGAAATGTTTAATAGTTTTATTTTGTGAAAATAAAACTTTTAAATGCAGGCCTAATTCTGACGTCAAAGCTTGGTGACGTAGGAGTTGTAGGGCTTTTTATATTTAGGAGGCGTTGATCAAACTCACAACCTCCCGGCTATGAGATCGACGCCTCTCCACACTGTGCTAACGTGGCCCATGTTAGGCTTAGTGCTTATCGGTTTAGATTTCGTCTGCTGTTTATTAGTAATCCATAAAATCATCTATCGGCCGCATAAAACCTATCTCTATTTTCATATTTTATGTCATTGTTTAAGGTGAAATTGTCGTTTTAACGTCACCCATTCTTTTTTCTTTGCAGAAGGCGCGCATGGCCCGCATCCGGATTGCCAAGGCGACGAGCGGGGCCGCTTTCGTCAGCAAGAAGAAAGCGGCCGAAGCACGAATGGCCGCTCAGGAGAGCGGACAAGACGTCGACGACTTTCCGGAAGATATCTTCGAGCTACAACATCACCACCTGCTGCGCTGCCTCGAAAAGACCACGGTAAGTAACTGGTCTGCTGTAAGATACAGAACGAGGTCCGTTACACGAGCCGACGGGGCGATCTCAACTCATTGACCGCACCTAAGCCCACTACATAAACCCATGTTTAACCCTTTGAGGCGCAACCCTTTCCCAATGCTGAAAAAAGGGCAGCCGTTGCCATCGCTCGACTTCACTACCAGCAAGATGGCGGACGATCGAAACGTTCATTGCGTGCCACAGATCTAGAGACCCTTTTTTGACGACAGGCACAGCCAGCTGGTCTCTGGATATGTAGCACGCGATGAACGTTTCGATCGTCCGCCATCTTGCTGGTAGTGAAGTCGAGCGATGGCAACGGCTGCCCTTTTTTCAGCAGTGGGATAGTGTTGCGCCTCAAAGGGTTAAAGGAAAAACAAATTTAAAAAAAAAGAAAATAATCTCGTCCACCGTATGACACATTTATTATCAAAACGTTAATCGGTATCCAATGAAACATTTTATTTGCCAACTGATAACTACCCAAAACCGCACGGGCAAATTTTTTATCCAAGTTTTTCAACTAATGAATATGTCCCTCGAATTGTAACATCATCCAAAATAAAATCCAGAGGATATATGCTAATTTTTCAAAAGACTAGATAATTATCAGAAAGAAGTTGAACGTACACTTCAATTGATTATGGAAGTACGAAAACAATACTTCATTATGAGCATAAGTACCTAATAGGGAAAATATTTTTTAAGAATTTGTCTAATGAAATGCACAGTTAATTCTATGAAAAATCAGTAACTGCACATTAAATTTGTGTTACTTCAAAATGGCATGACTAAGTAAATACTTTCGTGATTCCTTTTGGAATAAACTTTTTTTTTTCTATATTTCTCGTGAAGCCATACTAGTATATTCTTGAGTACAGCATGATTTGAGTATTACAATTTTCACTGTGCATAAGTCTTATAACAGTTTAAATGTTCTATGTAACACTAAGATTATAGCAGGGTATATATATATATATAGGTTTTATGAGTTTCAGAATTTCTTGGAAAAAAGAAAAAATTTACTGCAGGTAAGTAGTGCAAAGTGTAAAATATTTTTTCAAACCAAAAAGACAAGACATCAGCTTTCTTTTTTCCATTTCTTTTTCTTAAACTTTAGTACTTCACCTTTTGAAAATTTGCAAGTTAAAATGGCCGATTTTCAGCTAGCAATCAAGCATTTGCTAGAATAATTAATTTAAAACTTTTAAATTGAAGTAGTGAATACACACCACCTTCTGCGATAAATTTCAGTTCATCAACGTTCTATTCAATTGAACGTAAATAAAGAACTCGCTTTTCAGCAGGCCTTTCCGGCAAAGCTTTTTTGTCTAAACAAACTTTTAACAGCCATACATCTTTTCCCCTCCATGTTTGTTCTATGGGGAACATCCGCTATGTTTTATTTACACTAACATTTGTAAAACTTGGGCGAATTTCGTACGTTTCCAGTCTCTATCCGTATCAACGTAGACAAAAGGCTTTAGCTTGGTTTGTTCCTAAAATAGATTAGCAACGAAATAGCAGTATTATGCTCTCGAAAAGTTAGAAAAAGCTTCATTCTGTATCGGCTTTTTCGGTTTTCCTATAAGATGTACTGGTGAAACTTAGAAATTTTAAAAGCATAGTCATCCGTGTGAGAGAGATAAATGTCTGTATATGACTTCATCATGAACGGTATCGTGGCTGACGAAATGGCATGGACTTTTGTGAACAATCACGATACAAATTGAAACAGATTTTTCTGTTGGTTTTCTACAAATATACGAAAAGTTTTTTTAACGTTAAAATAAAACTGTAATTTTTATTTTAAAATAATTTACATTATATTATACATTTAATGTATTTTCTTAGTATTAATTTAAAATAATTGGTAAAATAATTTAAAATTTTAAATTGTAAAATATACTAAATAAAGTAATGGTAAATGAGAAAAAAAAATAATTTAATTAGTTACGGGGTTATCGGGAATTTTAAAGTATGGGCAGGAGCGGCCCTAGGATAAGTGGCGCCCCCCTGCAAATGTAAAAAAGACGTGCCTTTTATGCTCCAGATCAAGTCTTTCTCAGTTTTTAAGTTCGAAATGGCGCCCCAATACCATGCTTACCTTGCTTACTGTGTCGGACCGTCCCCGAGTATGGGAGTCTGACTATTTAGTCTTGACTATTAGACTTGAAAGTAAACTTTCTAAATTTGTTAAAGTTTGAGACATTTGGCATCTCTGCATCTAAGATGACGTTGATAGAAAAACATTTTTCTCTCTTTCATCAGAGGCATCTTTCACTTTTATCTTAATTTAGCCGAATTTCAATCAGCCAAACCAAAAAGAAAGAAAGAAAACAGAAAAAGAAAAAAGAAATGATTTGAGAATTTTGTAAATAAATAATTTTAAAGTAAGCTTTGTGTTACTTAATTATATTCATGGTTTTTGAAAATACATTCGTCCGTTAAAAGTGAATGTCTTAAAATCTCAAATTCTTTGTGTTTTTGCTTAAGCGTTTTGTTTTTAGTTGTTTATTTTGCTATCACAGCGTTTTCTCCCTGCTTACAAAAATGCTTTGGCAAAGCTTTTGAATGTTGCCATAGAATTCTTTCCTAATTTTACTTCTATTCATTAAAGAGCATGTACTTTAAACAGCAAATATTTTTAATGTATTCAAAATAGAATAATGCAGTGAGATTTCTACATAACGAATGTCTGTTATGTGCATATATACATTGACTGCATATCCGTTCTTCGCACGAAGGAATCAAATGTGTTTTTACTCATGTAAATAGAATTAATTCAATGGTTGCGGACTCTCAAAAAATGCGAAATTATTTGACTTCTGACAGATTTTGCCTAAGTACTAACGTTTGACAAGTACTAACGTGAGATGATATATTGCACAGCAGCAAAATGATGACATGAAACTGTGATACTCTTACTTGCGATCAAAAATAACGTAAAAAATCGTTTTGCAAAGATTTTATTTCTGCAGAATAAAATTTTTCACGCGATTTAGTCAACTGTTTTATTTTTTATTAATCCGTAAAGCGAATTATGCATAATCACAGTCATTCTGCGGAACCCCTTAATAAAATTTTACTTAATAAAAAAGTTAAATATTGTTCATATCAGAGACATAGCAATATCTGCATGGAACAATCAATGTTTCGTGTACTTTTTGTTTATCATGGCTGTAGTAAAAAATAACGCTTGTAATGTGATGTTTGCTTAAAGTGCATTACACTCAGTGAGTTTCTGATGTTATTCGAAATTCATGGCATCAAAATTATGTCAAATTCACTTACGATTAGAATTTAAAATAAATAACTAATTACATATTCTATATATTATAGTAATTACGATAGAATCAGAATACACTCTTACTATTTAAACTGTCAAATTCAATAATCAAATAAATACTTTTTAGAGTTCTCAGTTTTAAACGTGAAGCTGTTTGTCCTTAACTCTGTCGACACACACGCAGACAGACATTTTTTATGATAAGTAGAAATGATATATTCTGTTTAAAACAAACTTTTCGCAGGATTAAGACATTGTTAAATAGAGGTCTAACTGCATCATTTTGAAATAAAAATAAATCTTGTAATAGGATGCTATTGAAATATGTAATGTTTTCCATTTTTTTTACCACCTATCTACATTTTTTTGTGCAGATGCGAAGCTTGCCATGCTATCCAACTCTAGTAAGTAAATGTATCAAAACATTTGTTCATCGGAATTTGCATCCGAATCCTCCTTTCGTTTCCTGGTTTTAATAATCTCTCTGAATGCATAATTAAATGTGAGTAGGTACTGTTCAAATAACATTCATCATCCTTTTTTCTAACTTGATTTCAAACTATTTGTAATCATTTTAATTGGCCCGTTCAATTTTATAAAACTCGCTCACTCTTCAATTTTTTTTTTCTTATAAAACTCGCTTCGGCAATCGATCAGGGTGCGAATTGACGGGGGTGATGCCGGAGATCGTCCCCGGCTGAAGAATGTAATATCCCTGGCTAGAGAAATATTAATTGATCCCTGCCAGGGATACTATTTATCCCTTGCTGAAGAAATATTAAACTGATGAGTGAAGATTTTGGGACGTCAAGATGTAGGTGGTATGTTATCGTTTGTTACTATACTCTAAGGCAACTGCCTTAAAATTTCGTCTCTTTTCTAAGCTAAAAACCCTCAAGGGTGACTTCCAATACAGGTACATTGTAGTAGCTTGTGTATCTGTGATTCCATAGAACAAACAATCTGACTTTTGTTTGAATATAAGTCGGTTCCCACACGTGTCGGCGACTGCATTTGTCAAGTAATATCATGTGAGGGAAGCATTTGCACCTTCCCTCCTTCTTCTTTTCAAGTGTCCCCCCCTGGAGATTGTTCACTTTCAAATGTCCCCCCCTGGAGAAAATGCTCAGTTCGCACCCTGCAATCGATCAAGTGAAAACGCCATTTGACGTTACCTGCATTTAATGCTCTCCCGTCATTATCTATTGGTCCATTTTCCTATACTACTTTTAATGTTAAAAATCCCGTTAACAACGTTACATTTCCCGCATTTAACGTGTTATTCGAAATCAAATGGGTCCTATGATGATAGAGTTAGCGATGAGAAAGACGTATAATTTCCTAGGCCAATGATGCAATCTAATCTGTGAAAGTAGTAAAAGCATTCCTTTCAAATATTGAAGTTCAAAAGAAAAATGCAAAAACTCATCTGCGTTGAAAATGAAATTGATACTAATAGTAAAAACAATACAAAGTAAAATAACTTATTTCTTTAATAAATAATTTTAAAAACTAGTGTGTAAATTACTGCAAAGGAATAAATAAAAGGTGTGTTACTTAAATCGAGCTTTAATTCAATGACAACATTTTGTTTCTTTGAATCCCGATTTAGCTTTTTTTCTGCATATAACGTTATTTTTTTCGGTTCCTTGAATGACGTTAAATCGGTGTTTCACAGTCGCTCTTTTGAAAGAAATAGTCTTTTTTTCTAGGAAATTATTTTATTTGATAAATCATTTAAAAATATGTCCTCAGAGAGTTTGTTTATGTAAAAATATTAGATTTAAAATATTAAATTTTACATTTGTAAGCAGTTAATTCGAACTAAGCAGTTGTATAAAATTTTTATTCCTGTTCTGCGAGTTCTTTGTAAGCAAGTTTTTTTAATGGCGAATAATTTTCTCTTAGACGGTTACTAAGCATGAGATATAAATTTGAAAACTTAATTTTTTTATTGAATGTACTCGCTGTTCACATAGCTCAGATTCAGAATGTTTAGAATAAATTTCAAATAGGGATGGACGCGAGATGAAAAATAGGCTGTCTCGTCTCGCAAAATAATTGCAAATCTCTGTCTCGTCTCTCAAATTTCTGTCTCGCAGTCCATCCCTAATTTCAAACATTCGGGTAAGCTTTCATTCATTTTTAATGGATGTACCTACATTTGCATTCAACATTAACACGTAATATAGGTCGGTTAGAATTTTTAAAGAAATCAAGGATCATTTACCTTTACCCTTCTCTTTGGGAGAACGAAATCAGACACACAGCCTATTCAGACACACAGCCTTGTCACATTAGTGACTGTTAGAAGGGAAGTTAAATGTCAATGGTTGAATTTTTAAATGCCACGTGATTAATATCTTTAATTATTTAAACTACTTTAAATACATTTATAAAAATTTAAAGTAAGATTGCCTACAGGTCTTTATTGCTTGACGATATCAAAAAGTCTAAAACTAATAAAATAGAAGTTATTAGTTGGCGTAGAAGTCTCGGTATATTTGAGATATTCAAAATGGTTCACAACATTTCTCATCACACTTTTCTTTATACTTTAATGCATAGTTCCTCAAAAATCGCTTAAAAATTGCTGTTTAATATTGCACAACACTGTTTATTATTTATTTTTAACTATACCTATTTAAGGAAAGGATTTATTATTTTGTCACTGCGCTCGAGCACTTATTTATGTTTTATGTATTGTTTAGTCTTCCTCTAAAACGGGGTGGGGGTTAATAAATACATACATACATATATATATATATATATATATATATATATATATATATACAGTTTCAAAAAGGTAGTAACATGCTTTAATTCTTTATCTATTAGAGATAACGTGGGCACTGTAAATTGATAAAATGTTCAAAATAAGGTAGGAAAAGAACTATGTTAAGAAAAAAATCCTTTCGTTAATTTTCAAAAGAATTACGCTTTTAAAAACTTTTACACAATCTCCGTACAAAAATAATTCCCAATTAGTAAAATGTGCGCCATACAATAATGCGGCGCTGTACAAAATTTCAGCCTTTCATAATAGAATATTTCTGAAATATCAAAAGAAACATGATGCGATCATGCGACGTGATTTTTTTTCCTTCGAGAGCCATTGAAACTTTGTTTTGGTCAGCATATTTTTATCTTATCAACAGTGACAAATTTTATAATATAATTCTCAAATTTTTTAATCTCCTTAGTATATGGGGCACATTTTACTAATTGGGAATTTCTTTTGTATACAAATTTAAAATGTATAACTTTTTGAAAAAGAACGAGAGTAATTTTTTCTCAGCGTGATCTTCTTTCCTACCTTTTTTAACTCTTCTTTCAATTCACATTGTCTATTTATTCTAATAGATAAAGAATTAAAGCGTGTTTCTACCTTTTTAGACACCCCGTATATATAACCCATGAACGGTTACCTAGTATATTAAAATAGTAGGCTACATATGTGATACTTTTTTTTCTTTTGCTTAGTCACAACACTGATAATTCCACAATGGACGGAAAGTTGGAGTATCGTGGTTAGTTGAAAAAAAAATGAATAGGTATTATATCAACCTTTATTTACATTGTGCTAATAACAACTTAACTCGAGAAGCCGCTGCCCGTACCTCTTATTCCTTACGTTCTCTGCTTGCTATTAACCTTATTTATCATGTCTGTACGTTTACAACTTGTAAGCATAGTAAAGTCGAGAGGAAGCATCACTGAATTGCTGAACTAGTGCATAAATTCTTAAGCCAGTTGTAAGCTTAACCAGCATCATCTAAGTCCATTTTTTTTATGAACCAATTTATTGAATATTTCTTTAATGCATCACATAATTATCTCTTTAAAAAAATTGCAATTGGTTGAATTTTTAAATTTTGTCTAAAGTTACCAAAAAATTTCTGTGCGTGGAAAATGTTACCAAAATTTTAGAGAAATCATTTTTTAATAAGATTACCAAATTTTTTACAAGAGTCTGTAAGTCGTTACGAAATGTTACATACTGAATGCAAGACTTGACTTCTCTTTTATTGTTGCTAAATTGCGCCCAATGTAACCAGACTGAGTAGATTTCTCCTTTTTGAGGAGATTTTAAGTGTAATTTTGAGGTCCAGTAGAAATTGTAGTAGATTCAATTTTTGAGTGCATTGAATCTACTCAAAAATGCAATATACTACATTTTCTACTGGACCTCGAAGTTCGACTTACAATCTACTCAAAAAGTAGAAATCCACTCAATCTGTTCACTCTGCTTGCGCCTGTTTATGTCTCAATTGCCACTTCCTTCCAAGTTCATTACAACTTGTTTAATTGCGCTTTAAAAAAAAAAAAAAAAAAAAAAAAAAAAAAAAAAAAAACTTTAACTTTAATACGAACTAAATATTTCAGGTGAATAAAACTACCGTTACTTCGTTATAGATAGTTTGTAAAATTCAAAAAATAGCAAAAGAGTTTTAAGAGGACATATTATAAAATCCTCTACTTATACAAAAAAAAATAAACTTGAAAGCGTATCTGGTCGCTAAAATCCAAAATTTGAATTAAGATAGTCATTCGATTAGCTTCAGCATTCTATTTCTATGGCAGTTCAAGGATGCGTCCTCAAAAGCATTCTGTGTTCCTAACTGCATAATCTGATTCTGCATGTCATTTTTTGCCGATAAATTTGTACGGTCACTTTATGAATGCGCATGTATTACTTGTCCTTTTCTTTATTTATGCAATGTGCTTTCCAGCTGCATATGTATAATTCTATTCTGAATTTATGATGATTAAATGCCATCGTATTTATTCGCTCTTGCTTTTGCTTGGACGTGGAATCTTCCCTTGTTGATTTTTCTGGGTAAACCCATGGACATGGATAGAAACAAATCATGTTTTTAACTTGATGAATGAATAAGTTGGAATGGTGGAGGTAGATACAAACTTGCGCGCTACTTTTGAAACTAAGTAGGAGGGGACCAGCCCCCAGCTCGCTAATGCTTTCCAACCTCCAAAAATTTTTATTGAATCTTTGAAATAGACATTCTGGTTTATTAAAAAAAAAAATTAAATTAGTCCAGATTAACTACACGATCGTGTGCTCTCCACGTATTTTTCATCACGTTGGACGATGCATCATAATCCATGCGTGGACCCAATTCCTCTTTCTCACTTTGTTGTACTGAAAAGTGTATTATAGTCCATTTGTCGACCTTATTTCTTTCTTCTCCCGTTATGCTGAAAATTGCATCATAATCCATGCATCATCCGTATTTGACTTTCATGTTTCGTTATGTTGAAAAGTGTATCTTAATCCATAATTCAATTCAATTATTTTTTATTTATAATGGAAAGTTTGTTATGATCCATGTAGCTTCGCTAATATTTTTTAAATTCATTATAAATTTGAAAGTGCATCATAATCCATGCGTTGGCACTATTTGTCTTTCTTGTTTTATAATGCTTGAAAGTGCATCATAGTCATGCTCCATTATGCTGAGAAGTGTATGCTGTTCTAATTATTTTTATTGCTTCATTCTGTTGGAAAGTGTATCATGATCCATGTGTCGGCCTTATTTGTCTTTCGTGTTACATTATGTTGGAAAGATTTAGTTGGCCCATTTATTTATTGTGTCAATATGGTTGAAAGTGTATCATAATCCATGAGTCGGCCTATTTGTCTTTCTTGCTTCATTGTATTGGAAAGTGTATCATAATTCATGCATCGCCACTCTTTTTTGCTCGTACTACATAATGTTTGAAAGTGTATCATAATCCATAAGTGTTGTCTTTCTTGCTTAAAATATTCTGAAGAGAAGCCATGGCGAATCGCATATCTGCAGTTACAGCCTCGCATGTCTGCAGTTTAATATTGTGCTGTTAGCTAAAATGCACAAGTATACAAAATTTTAGCTCTGTTGCAGATTGGAAGGGTAGCAAAAAAATGATTTTATATTGTTCATTAGAGTACCTTCCTAGCGATGCCATTATTCACTAGCTGCTTATCGTCTCCATAATTGAAATTAATAGATCAGTCTCTCTCAAAAAACGTTTTTTATACAAGCTTATAGATTTAAAATGTAGTCACGGAGCTATACTATAGGAAAAAGCACTCTCCGTTGTTGCTTTCTGAGATTTGGATTCTCCTAACTACATTTCAAATACCTAAACATTGGAAATCGAGTGAGCCAGTTTCTCTGGTTTTATTTATCATTTGACGGAAACTGCATCTTTAACCATTTAAGGCACAGTGATCCCGCTCTGGGAACACCCAACTCTAACGTTTTGACTGTTGCCAGTCACGAAGAATGGATTGGATTTCTATAAAATTAGTTGCGGGTGACATAGCTCCACGAGAGTTCTTTACTGTTTAGCACGCCATTTCCCGTAAAAGAATGGTCACGATTATTTTTAACAGCACTGACACCTGCAGAAAAATGGAAGAACGCGAGAACAGCTGGCTGTGCTCGCGCACAGCCAGCTGCGTCAAAAAAGGGTCTCTAGATCTGTGTCACGCGATGAACGTTTCGATCGTCCGCCATCTTGCTGGTAGTTAAGTCGAGCGATGGCAACGGCTGCCCTTTTTCCAGCATTGGGAAAGGGTTGCGCCTCAAAGGGTTAATTTCTCCACTTAGCATGTTAACGAGGTCATGAGTTAAACGATACCTCTGGGGGTGCCGATTTCAGGGGGTTGGTCCCTCCTCTGGAATGGGTTCAAAATTACGGGACCCCGAGCTAAGACGGACTTCCTCCCACTGGGGCTCATTAAAATGGAAGCCGCTCCTTCGGCCCATCGCTTGCCTATATAGGGGGATCTGTCACCGCAACGCGGTTGCCAGAGAGCATTAGCAACAACAACGAGGTCATGAACGCAAGCTCGAAATTTTAATAATATATTTCACTTCGCAATAGAGCAGTTTTCGTGGTTCCCATAGCAAAAAATGAGTAAAAAAAAAGGGGGGGGGAATGGTCAATCTTGAGATAATTAAAAAATTGAGTGTATATTTGATATGAGTGTGTATATTTACGCCAGAGAATGGCTTTGATTTCATGACTGAGTTGTTTTACGTAATATGAGTTTGATATTTTAATGAGTGTTGAGATTTCACTAAGAGTTTAGCGATAATTTTTAACTGTGTTAAGTTTATGGCCGAATGAGATAAAATGTAAATACTGTTTGTTCGTATATCATTGCCATTGTAATAAAGCACTTTATGAATATTGTCTTCTGCTCGATTACTACGCTGTGACCAGAGAGCGGATGACTTAACCAAGTGACGTGTTAGGTCATGTGTTTGTACGCCTGGCATTATCCAACTTTGTAAGTGAAGTGAAAAATCCTAAAAGTCTTCGTGACTATAGTATACTAAAATTCGAATTCTTTAACCTGACGGTTGTCAATTTTCACTTCAGCAATGAAGCCTGACCATTTACCAGTTTTAATAAGATTCTCCAATTTCGCTTTCTCGGAGATCTTTTGCAGTTCTTTAAAAATAGTTAAAATTAATATTTCTGGAATTCATTTCCATTTTCACCTTTTTCACAGATTACTTTTCTTAAAAGTTACTACCTTTCACGCATGTGTCTAGTGCACGTTTAATTCAAACGAGCGAAATTCGATCAGTCAGAGCGCATTTTCGCTCATTTTTGTGCTTGAAAGTGCACTTCTCCTTTAGAAGCGTTTGTCGATCACCGAACGGAGCGAAATATTCGGATCGAACGGTATCACTATTTTGGTAAACAGGAAGCGGAGCGTGGATTTCTCGGAAAAAAGGAATACTTAAAGAGCATTTTTGCGTCAATACTGTGGGTTTCGATGTAAAAAGGTCGAAACCGATTATTTTTCCTTTGATCGATCACTCCCTCTTTTATCGTTTTTTTCGTTCCTTTGAATTAAGCGTGTGGAAAAAAATGCATAGTTAATATGTAAAAATTTATTAATACGAATCATAATTTTTGTTTTATTCTTTATAATTTATATACTATGGTGTAAATATACTGAATCATGGGATTATGCATACCCATCGGTGTTATTTCGTCAGTGTGATAAATGATTCAACATTTATCAAATCAATCTGTCGTTTTTAGACTAGTAAAGTTAATACTAGTTGCAAATTTTTTAGATTTCTCCCCTCACTAATAGCGGCGAACGAATCTGCTATTAAAAATGACCGGTTAATTTGATAAATATTCAGTTTTTTGTATTCCATTATCCAATTGACGCCGTTGATTATGAATAGAATCTGGATTACTCGATTTATTAAATTTACAGTAATATGTATAATATTTGTGAATACGTAGACCCTTCTAAGGTTTGTGAATAAAGGAGTCGTACAGGAATTAAGGAAGAAAATCTTTTTTTTTCCACTCTAGCAATAATCGCTTACATTCAAAATAATGTATAGCCCCCATAACCTTTCTTTAAAGGTACATCTGTGTTAAAGCGTATCAAGAGTTAGTCAAAATACCAACCCAGCTTTCCAATAAGCGGACGCCAATGTTAATAACTACACTAAGTCGTTTATCTAAAACGCGTTTGGCATTTGTATACTCATCAAATACCACCACGGCAGTAATATTTCTATGTTGAAAAGAAATACCAGTTACAATCTAACAATTCACAGTCAAGAAAACAAACGTTAGAACTCTTAAAACAATTTAATTAAAAACTTGTTCCCCAACGGAAATCTTCACAAGCTCATCAAAGAGTATAGAATTTTAGAACTGGTTGTCATCGGCAAAATGAGACTTCATAAGGATATTTTTTGAGTAACGTTGCCATCCCAATAAAAATCAATAATAGTTATAATGATTATGCATTTTCAACATCCTTCCGCCTTTTCATCAAAACATGATCATAACATGAAACTTCAAACACAAATCAAAACATGGGAAGTGTAATGATGGTAACATTGTACAATTCTCCAATTAAATTTCAAAACTAAAAACGAGAAAAAATAAATAGACTAAAAAAAGTTCAATTAGTTCATAAAGATTACAAGTTTAGTCGTTCAGGCACTTTAATCTTTCTTCCGTATCTACTAAACTTCATCTCAGCGTCAGAAACACGGTCAGGAGTTCCGTCAGAGGTTTCGGAGATGACGTTTGACTTCTTTAAACCATTGGGTATCATCGGAGCAGACAAGCTGTTAGAGGATGTTACCTCTAACGGATATATTCTTTGAATTGGACGAAGTAATTCTTGATGTGAAGTTTGAATTTTCACGAGCCGAACTTTTCCATCTTTCCTGGTATAAGTTCAGATATGCGTCCTAAAGGGCATCTGATTCGTTTCTTATTGTCAGATCCCACCAGGACAATATCACCAACAAGCAGCGGTATTACTTGAATGTTTTCTGCTCCCTCGTTGGATAAGTACTCCTAAGTACTCTGATCTAAATCGGTTTCTCAAATTATTGATTAGCGATTGTCTGTATTTGATTCTTTTTGTGAGTGATTTCTGATCGGCAGCATCAACATCGGGAAGCTTGTATTCTTGAATGTCCTGAAAGAACAATGATGGCGATATAGGTTTAATGGCTTCATTTTCTGTGATGTATGTCAGAGGCCTTGAATTAATGACACTTTCACAATCTGCCTAAACAGTTGTTATTTCTTCATAATTTAAACTCGCTCTTCCTAAAACTCTTTTTAGTAGATCTTTCATTACTCTGATCAGTCTTTCCCACCAGCCATCCCACCAGGAAGCTGTAGGCGGATTGAACTTCCATTCAATAGCATTAACAGCTCCATGCTTTTTAATGCTATCCCAATCCAAATGTTTCAACGAATTAGCAGCTCCAACAAAATTGGAGCTATTGTCACAATATACAGTTGAGCATCTTCCTCTGCGAGCCACGAAACTTCTTCTAAATGCCATCAGAAAAGCATCCGTTGAAGCTGAAGCAACTAGTTCAAAATGAACTGCTCTATACACGGCGCAAGTAAAACTCAGTACCAATCCTTTCTTGTTGTCTTCCAGAAATAGCGGACCAGTCATGTCTACGCCGGTAATTTGGAATACTACTGCATCTTTCATACGATTTTCAGGAAGTGGCGGAGTTATAGTTTCTATATTTTTGGAGCTAAATCCTTTACAAATAACACAGTTAGCTAACACTCGTTTTACAGTTTTACTTCCATGCAAAATCCAATACTTTCCTCTAAGGATATTCGAAAGCATTTGCACTCCAACATGGCAGTTATTAACATGAGTATTGTAGATTAATCGTTTCACTACTTCATGGGTTCATGGAAGTACTGCGGGTTTTAGGAAATCTTCACTATATTTTCGATAAGTTATTTTTGTTTTCAGTCGAATAACTCCTTGCTGATCTTTAAAAACTTGAAGAATTTTAAGCTGACTATATTTTCGGAAGTAAAATATTCTTCTTGAATCATTCGTATTATTTTTATTTCAGCTTTTTCGAATTATGCCGCTGTCAATTCACGCAGTTTCCTATCCTTTAGATTTGAACAATTATGTTTAAAGCGAAAAATCCACCCAATTAAGCGCACAATGTTTTCATAGCTTGAAGAATATTTATAATATCAATCTCTATCATGATTGATTTGATTGGTAAACAAAGTGCAACTGCTCTTAGATTTTTCCATTTTAATCTCTTCTTCGTTCCATTATGATTAGAGGAATTCATTAGATGACTATATTCTGTTGTATCTTTCATCTACTAAGGACCCTCCCACCATTTGGGAGAAATAAAATGTTTTGCCTTACATCCTCTAGATGGTAAATCTGCTGGATTCTTCTCTCCAGGTACATGCTTCCAAGAAGAGGAATCACTCAGATGTCGAATCTCTTTAACACGGTTACGTTCAAAGACAAACCAGTTTCCTTTTCTCAATATCCATGCCAGCACAGTGGTGGAATCACTCCAGAAATATCTTTCTATAGTTTCCCATTGCAAAGCTTCACCGATGGAATTCGTCAATCTGGCTCCTATCACTGCCGCAAGGAGCTCCATTCTTCGAATGGTGGCATCTCTTAATGGCGCAACTCTAGACTTAGAAGCTAGAAGGAACGTTTCAATCTTATCCTCATTTTCGATTCTTAAAACTGTCATAGCTGCATGTGCATCTTGGCTTCCATCAACAAAAGTATGAACGTGCATTTACTTCTATTTTCTTCAGTGATTTGAATCCATCTTCGAATTTCAATGTCTCTCAACATTTTCAGATCTTGAAACCATCGCAAAAATTCTGCTCGTAGTTCGCAACTGATATCTTCATCCCAGCTGATTCCTTTCTTCCATGCTTTCTGTAACATTTTCTTCGGACATAGAATGACTAGTGAGACGAATCCAAATGGATCAAACACTTTGAGCACTGAAGAAAGCATCCCACGTTTAATCACCTTCTCGATGTTGAAATCATCTATTTTCAAAGTATCAAATTCTTTGTTCCAAATTAAACCTAGAACGTGTGTCTCTTCCTTCTGATTTTTAATGTCGCAATCACTGAAATATTCCCATTCTCTTAGTTCAAAACATTCTTTAGACATTAGCTTAGAGGCATCATGGATAAATTTTCTTTAATGGATGAATTCCTCTTTACTTTCAACACTGGTAACGACGTTATCAGCGTAAAAGCTTTCAGCTAGCCTTTTCTTGAATATCTCATCGTACTCCTCACTGTTTTTAATGTGGTATTCAATGACTGAGGCCAAAAGGAAAGGGCTGCAATTTATCCCAAAAACTACTGTGTTGAATGTATGTGAATGAAGCTGTCATCTCTAGCTTGTGGAAATTGGATTATTGGGCATTACTGATCCTATTGAAAAGAAGTCTAAATCAGAAATTGATTCTCAAACAAAGGAACATTTTTTAGAAACTGTAACGGTCAACAGTGATGGTAGACATGAAGTATGCTTGCCTTGAGCTGATGATAATTCACCTTTACCTGATAATTTAAGTTTATCAAAAAACGGCTGGATTATGCAACTTCAAAACTAAAAGCATGAACTTGTATCAAGAATTTGTCTGGCATGGCAGAAAACCTTCAGTTTCTTTTCCTCAATGTTTTCCCACCATAAGAAAGGAAGAAATTCTGTCTTCTTGGCGAATACTTATTTGACAAAACGCTTTTCTAATATCTACTATCAAGCCAAACTTTCTAAATCGCAGAATAAGATTTGGAATGAATAAGTTCAATCAAGTTAGGCCTACATTGCAAACATTGATTTAATGACGGATGATTTGGTAATCTAGCTGAGGCATCAAAAACCGGACGAATTGGTGTTGTAGTGCTGTTAGTATTTATCACTAGGCGATGAGGTAGATAATTTCCATAATTATGAATTTCAGATCGGTGTACTTCATCTATAATACCTTTCTCAAGCCAGTTTAAAAATACAGTTTCATATTCTGGATAGAAGTTCATGCCTTTAAGTTTTGAAGTCGTATAATCCAGCCGTTTTTTCGCCAAACTCAAATTATCAGGTAAAGGTCAATTATCATCAGCTCAAGGCAAGCATACTTCATATCTACCATCACTGTTGACCGTTACAGTTTCTAAAAAATGTTCCTTTGTTTGAGAATCAATTTCTGATTTGGACTTCCTTTCAGGATCAGTAATGTGCAATAAATCCAATTTCCACAAGCTAGAGATGTCAGCTTCATTCACATACATTGATACACCGTCATCGCCAAGTCATCATTTGAAATCTCTTCTTGTGGTACTTTTCCCATCAATGTCCAGCCAAGATGTGTTTCAATTGCCACTAGACCGGATGATAATGGCTTTCTCCCACCAGTTAGCAGCTTACTCAAGATGTCAGCACCGACAAGGACATCAGTTACCTCGTGTTTGACGCTAACATCAGTCAAAGTAATATTACTTTCTTCTTTCGAATCCAAGAACCTGGGCAAACCGGTTGAATATTTTCACAAATTTTTGCTTGATCCATGACTTTAAAATTGCAGTTAAATTTTTCATTCAGATTTCTTAATCTTACTTTGTAGCAGTCGTGTATAATCTCTTTGGACGAAATGCCACCAAAAAGGGAATGCACTAGTCTTTCTTGGCGAAGAGGAACATAATTCATTTCCTTGGTGATACTTTTCGAAATATAGGATTTATGTGACGCCAAATCCAGTAGTAATCATACGGTTTTTTCTTTATCTTCAGATATTAACTTAGCTTTCTAAGTTTGGAGGAAAACCTTTGGACTGCGTTTACTAAAGTTAGACATATTAACTTCCTTTCCAACAGCTTGTCCTTTATCTTTCTTTTGAGCAAGTTTATGTTGTTGTTGGAGGGTATCACACATAAACGGAACGTGTTTCTTTGAGCAAATCAGACATCTTAAAATAGCTTTACATCTTTTAATTGCATGACCAGCTGTCAAACAGGCGAAGCACTGGAGCTCATTTTCCACAATTTTCTGCCTTTCTGATAGACTGTCAGATCCCACCAGGACAATGAAAATGCATTTTCAACAATGAGACGTTGTAAGATGGAAAGCTTAAATTTGGTACATCACCTCATGAGTGTATGGGCACATTTTACTAATTGGAATTTTTTTGTACGGGGGTCGTATACAATTTTAAAAAGTGTAACTTTTTGTAAATGAACGAGAAAGGAATTTTTACTTAGCGGAGTCTTATTTTGAACGATTTTTCAGTTGACACTGCCCACTTATCTCTGACAGATAAAGAATTAAAGCTCGTTTCCACCTTTTTGGGACACCCTGTATATAAAATTTGCAAATACCCTTCCGATTTTATATATTCAGAAGAGTAAAATGAACCCTTTACCTTCTGAATATTTAAATTTCGCTTAGGGTTAATTTTTTTCTTAACCCCCCCCTCAAGAAAAATATTGCGTCCGTCCGTAAGGCCAGCGAATGTGTTATCTCGTCTCATGCAAATCGTTTTCTGTACTGTGTTCTTTCTTTGCAGGACAGGCAGTTCGTGGAGCTTGAGGTACCCTATAACGGCCAGCCAAATCGTCCTTCCTCGACTCCGCCCCGTTCGCCCACCCCTTCCCTATCCTTCCACGACAAGGGCATCTTCCGGTCTTGTTGTGGACGTCGCTGTGGCAGAAAGAAGTATCAAGTAAGTGTCCTCCTCCGTGCATCTTACTTCTATTAAAAACAACATATAAGACGGCGTCGATAAGCAAACAGCGTACAAAAACATTCCAAGGCAGGACAGACGATGGTCCATATTGCCCAGCCTATGGTGAATAATATACGGAACAGTGCTCTGTGATGTTGATTAAATTAACATCAACGTTGTGATTAAGACAATATTACAGAATTTAGTTTTGTTATTTTTCAGACTGTTTAATTTCTTTCGTGGAAAAGTCATAAATAATGCTGGTTTTTTTTTTTTTTTTATCATTCACGGAAATAAGTATTTTGCAGTTCGTTCAAGAGATTCCATTTTGTTCTTTTTTTTATGCTAAGTCCAGATACTTTTTGGACTAAAACGTATTTTATAACTATATAGTCACCATTTTTTCCCTCCTTTAACCTACACCAAAAATTACTTGACTTTACTCATAAATATGATATGTTTTTAGCTTGTGCTGAAAAATGGTAAAGAAAGAATTTTAAAAATATTAAGGTTTCATTCTTGCCTCACTTAAATCGAAACGTGGACGTAATCCGCTTGATTAATCATTATATATATATATATAGATATTTTTTTTTAGGTATTTTTTCAGTAAGTTGGCCTGAGCTGTAATTCCCATTTGCACAACTAGGCCCGTGCAGAGACTGCGAAGATATTAACGGTAGAAAATTAAAATAATTAGAATAATAAATACATTTTTTCAATAAATCCTTTTTTTTTGCTATTATACCTAAATATTTTTTATTATTATTATTCTAATATGCTGAACGCTGGAGTACGAAATCTAAAAATAAAACAAAGCATCTTTCCCATTCTTTATACTTTGTACCGTATTTGTACAAAAATAAAAGTATTAAGTAGTATTTATCTGTAACAAATTGCTCATTCACTAAGTAAGCTTCATTTAGTTAAGTTTTATTTTTAGTTGGGGGGCGACGGAGAGAACAAAGTGGAAGAAGAGGTGATGGAATTGTTGTAGGGCGTCGACGGCAAAAGTGCCTCGTGGCGCCAAACTCCTAAGTGTGGCCCAAAAGTTGTGCGCAAAATGTCAAAGCCAAAATTCAAGATTATCGTAGCCCAAATGCCTCTTTATCTAATTAGTGACGCGCAATAATCTTGAAATATGCAAATGCCTCGTCTTCTAATTAATGACACGCATGAATGGATTAAAGGAAAATTTGCACATAGTAAGTGATTTTGAAGATAAATCTCGTACAACTTTTAACGTTCAAAATATAAGTTAAATTTCGAAATAATTAATAAAAAAACACCCCAAATAGGTTACTTTATGTGAATTTTGACTGGAAACATAGTGATGAAGTTCGACGATCTTTTTAGCAACAATTTTCTTATTTCATTCAATGTACAACTTCTTGCGGATATCATCTTTACGGTAGTATATTTTACTGTTAGGAAATAATAGTGATTGGGACAAGCATTCGAGGAAAGTAAAAATAGTCCATCATTCTCATTCAACTTCTTTCTGCTTATACCATGGACTTGGATATAGGACGATCATCGACGTATTCTAAAAGAGCTATACTAAATTTGTCTGTAAGATGGCCCTGTGAATCGTAATCATTGAATTTATGTTGTGCGCATGCGTGCTTTAGTGGTAAATTGCATAATGATTCGCCGTTATGCGTCGCTAGAGGGCTCTTACGTAGCAATTTTAGCTGATCGAACAGGTACTCACATTCAGAATGGCAAACCTACTTCAATCAAATAAACGATTAAAAAATATCATCCATACATTAAAAAATATATTTATAAGTACCAAATAACATTCATTTTACATAGCTGCCAACTGCTCCGGAATATAATTAACTCCTTTTTCTAAACACTACATTTTTATAAATATTTTTTTTTCAAAGTAATAACCAGGTCACCCGTCTAACTCAAAAATGTTGCTGTACTCTAAGCCGAAAAATCCTGTTTTACATAAAAGGGGATAATTAATTATATTCAGCAGCAATTGATTAAGCAAAATAGAAGAGAGTTGTATTGTTACAAAAATAGTTCTGTGATGAAAAAGTACATATTTTATGCATACCCTGTACCGAATTCCATTAACGAGTTTTACTGGAAAACGGCATGTACCATCTAGGGAAAATTTATTTCAGTTACACATCTAAATTTCCATTATCTCGTCTGGATATGTGCAGAACCGTTCGGAACACAGAATAAAAATAAACTTATTCTGTTAAATTGAATAATCTCCTTTATTTTTTCGTAATTTATCCTTTATTTAGTTGGGTAAAGACCACATAAAACTAGTTATTAAATTCACAGAATGAAAAATGTTCAACCTTTAGAAACTTATATTACGATAATACATATATTTGGAAATGTTCTTTTGATAATCACTGATTTTCAGATAATAGAGCACTTAAGCTGGCAACACTCCAAACAGAGAGATTTATGCGAGTGCAAATAAGTTCTGAAAATAGCCAGGCCATGGAAAGGCCCTCTGCGATGTCCCACGCCCCTTTAATTAATGAATTTTACATCGTTTCGGATATTGAATATGTCTTGCCTGACTTCACATTGTTTATGGGACAAAACAAGACGGAGTGTCCCGTGGTTTCAGAAAACTAATTCCATTTTTATAATGCATCCATTGTATTAATATGCAGAAGAGATATTCTTTTTTCTTTTTCGGGTTTGTTTGGATATATATATATTTTTTTTTTTTTAAATTTGAATGAAAAATGGAGATTGTGAGATGAGTTGAACATTGTTATGAATTGAATTAGTTAACGTTTCAGTCACAGCTAAAGAATCTTTTCTTTGTTCTTGCATCTTCAGAGACATTTTGCAGACTTGTTGAGTTTTGCCTATATTATTTGATTACATTTTTAAAAAGCTGTACCTGTACAAATTTAATTTAACAAATGTAAAAATCTACACGCGTTTTCAAGAGATATAAAGGCTATTTTTGAAATATTTTCTATGTAATGTATACTTGTTACAACTTTTGCATGACCTAACGCAATGCTTTCTGAAATAAAACAAATTTAGATAAATTTTAAAACAATCAAAATAATTACATTGCGCGGATCAGTAAATGAAATAACGTGCTAATTCTTCTATCGACAAGCTGAAAATATACAAATAACATAGCCACCAGCCTTTAAAGAATATAATTAACCACTTTTTGTAAACAGTATATTTAAAAAAAAAAATTTTTTTTAAATAGTACCATCTTACATATCTGACTCGGACAGTTTGCCGACACTAATCAGGAAATTACAGTTTACAAAATGTGGTTACTTATATTCCGTAAAGCCCGACAAGTGGCCTAGCGCATAGCGCTTCGAACTGGGAGACGGAAGTGCATGGTTCAAAACCGGGTCGCGTCCGCCGACCTAACTGTTCGGAGTTTTTCGCGATTTCCTCCGAAATGTAGCAACTCCTTAGAAAGACCCCCCACGGAGGGCACCCCTCCTCGCGGCCTACATCCCTCGTGCAGATAATTGGCCGTAATCTCACGACAACATATTCCATAAAAGTTGGCAGCTCTATGCATAACCACCAACTTTTACATCTTTTCTGAAAGATTACCTATCACTATCATGTACAATGAAACTTTCTGTAAGTTGTGGTTGGATAATCTTCCGAAAAAGCCGTAAAAGTTGGCAGCTATGTACAGCTGCGGGAAAAAAAGGCCCACTAGTTCTTTATTTGGCCATTATTCGTCGGACTGCAAAGTTACATATACCATTCGTTTGCAAATAACGTATAATTTATTTTTCTAGTAATTTAATTCGCATAAGGGGCCGTCTTCATATTTAATTATGCATCAACTTCGTTTTTTTCAATAGCAACATACTACTCGACTTTATTAAAAGGAAGAAAACCTTCAAATTACCCTAAATATAAATTTTCACCAATTTCCTACGATAATTTCCGGAGATATTGCGACTTATTTTTTGCACGATTTTAAGGGACTTTCTGCAAATTGACAAACGCTATTTGTAAGGTTCCGAACTTTCACCTTTCATTAATTTCGCTCGCCAGAGTTAAAAGAAATAAATATCACTTTTATGGAAAATACTGCTCCTAGTCTTAAAGTTTTTTGTACAAAGAATATCAGGTGTAGAATTTAGAATATTTAGTCAGTGGTTCAAATGACCCATGAGTCCATAACTTCCTTGGTTTGTACACATGATTTAAAGGAAAAATGCAAAACGACTGCTCATGATTTTAAAAATCTTTCTAATTTTGAAACTGTTATTAAGTTATTCTCTTGAACGTTCTCTTAGACAGGTGAAATGCTGCCAGGAGCATTGGCGCACACACGAGAGGGGTCCAGGGGTCTAGACCCCTCCGATAAGAGCTATCAACCTTACTTCGTCAAATCATCATGTAATTCTTGACATTTTAACACACGTTCAATGTTACAAGTTACACGTTACCACCAAATTCTTGTTTTTACAAGTTAAGAAAAATTAATAAAAATAAATTGAAAACCATACAAGAAAATTGAAGAGCGGAACAGTCTGTAAAAAAAATGGTCACGATAAAACATTTTGTTCCGCATTTTTTCCAGTGGTTGGCAGAACCGTTTCTTGATCGTCGTCCGCCCACGGCAAAATTAAAATAGGCAATCCTTTTTTGCAAAGGTTTAAATTTTTCTTCTTCGCACCTTTAAATTTGGCTGCCCACGTGCTTTGCACCATCTTGCCCCCCCCCCCTCTTTACAGTTTTCACGAGGACAAACACAAATTAACTTTCGCAGAATAGTGTCATATAGTTTAGTTTCATGTTATAATGTTAAGTAATCTGGCAGCAGCCAGTCGTCTGTTTTTGTAGTTTTCAGAATACACACTATAATCCCACTTCTGACACCATGTCGTGCAATGGGAGTCGGCACACACGTACATGGGTGCGAGATGATAGTGGTTCTGCAACTACAAAAACAGATGACTCGCTGCTGCCGGATTACATAACTATAAGACAAACGTGAATACTTAGTTAAAAAACAGTTTGTGTGTTCTCTTTGCTTTCACCAGTTTCTTTTTCTTTCTTTCTGTTTTTTTTTTCGGGCAGGCGGGGGAGGAAGGGTTCCATAGATACAATTTGTATGTGTCTTTAAATTTCTTAGAGTGGCCCAGTATACAGTCATTTTAGCAAAATCTGATTGGAACACTGAACTAATCGTTTTCATTGAATTCGTGTATTTTCAAATTTTTATATTAAATACAAATAAGACTACTTTAAAAGCCAACAAATTCCATAACGAATATTTCAAAGTTCACAAGATGTTAATCTTATCTTATATATAATAAAATCCGAGAGAAAACATTGTATGTAGCTATGTAGGTAGGTTTGTGACCTCCGATCTTCTTGCGATCTTCTTGCTTCTTCTCTCGATCGCATTGCGCCGAGACGGTGGGTCGCAGACCTACCGAATTTTGCAAACGGCTTCACTAGTGTTATTATAATTATCATCCAATTAATGACAAAATATAATCATTTATCATTAGAAACGAACTAGAAGCTTTGCCCTTCGTAGAAATCAATTTGAAAGTCATTAAGATGTTTATATTTGCCCTAGAATAGTACATTTTAGGGGCACATATTAAATGCTTAGCACTCTAAGTCTGTGTATGTTTGCAACAGTTGAAGTGCGGGCGGAGAAACTAAAATCCTAAATTGTTGTTAAGTGCTAAAAATCCATATTATGTGGTGCACTTCGTCAAGAATGGCACTTCAATTTTTTAAAAAATTATCAGTTAGCTGTATTTTCTCTTTAGCATTTTAAGTGCTTAATTTAAGCGGTATCTTTGATATAAACTTTTCTGAAGAAACCCAAATCAATTTCTCCTCGTGCCAATCAATTTTCCTCCAAAAGCACTCCTTCAGAAGTAATTGATAGAGAGATACAACTCGCGACTGTTATGCCATCTAGGGTTGATTCTTGAAAACATTTTCACGTATTACAAACACTTGTTAGAAAATACGATTATATATATACATGTTAAAAAAACAATATATAAATATATTAAAACTCTCCCGTTTTTTACGTAAATCCTCAACAGCAACGTACTTTCTTAAAAGCAAATTAAATAGTTTCAGATTTTTCTAAATAAAATGTCAATAAGGTCTTCATTTTAAAACAGAAATAAATATCTTTTAGATCAACAATTATTGATAAAAATTTGTTAAACGATTAAAGACTATATCAGAAAATACGTGTGTATACTGTACTACGAGTAAAAAAAAAAATGTTTGAACATTATTCAGGCTTTTTTATTTTTTAAGTTTACGGGGCGACAGTATTTTTCACTAAACGTTTACTTAAATTTAAATATGTGAAAGCATCAATATAAACTTAGTTTGTCCTTGCTGAAAAATAAATAAATGAAATAATAATTAATTGATAGAATGAATGTGATTCATGTTACTGCAAAAACTGCTTGCGCTCAGATTTCTTGTATATCTAAGAAATTTTCTTTACTATCGAAAATATTACAGCATTTAAAAGTGGGAGATCATTCATAACGATTTTCACGTTTGAAACTACGCATTTTGTTTTAACTGACGAACATTAATATCACAATTTCAGATTTGAGGGTAAGCCTATATCAATCATCTGGTGGCTGGGAGTGGGTATTAGAAATTTTCTGTATGATGCAAACTGTAATTTTTGTTTTCATTTTTTGTAATGCTTTATATACGTGTGCGTGAGTGAGTGAGTGAGTGAGTGAGTGGGAGAGAGAGAGAGAGAGAGAGAGAGAGAGTTAGTTTAACCCTTTGAGGTGAAACCCTTTCCCAATGCTGAAAAAAAGGCAGCCGTTGCCATCGCTCGACTTAACTACCAGCAAGATGGCGGACGATCGAAACGTTCATCGCATGTCACAGATCTAGAGACCCTTTTTTGACGACCCTTTTTTGAGACCCTTTTGAGACCCTTTTTTGACGACAGCTGGCTGTGCGGCAGAGCCAGCTGTCGTTATGTTAGCTGTTATGTCGTTATGTCGTTAGCTGTTGTTTTTATAGAAATCAAATCTATTCTTCGTGACTGGCAACAGTCGAAACGTCAGAGTTGGGTGTTCCCAGAGCGGGAACACTGCGCGTTAAAGAGTTAATGAATTAACTTATCGCACAGACTGACAGAGCAAAATTCCTGGCAGCAGTTTTATAGCCACTCTTGGAAATATCAGGGATCCATCCATTGTCACTTCTCAGGATATCTTATATCAGTCCAACCGTTCGATCATTTGAAAAGCGTAAAAGAAGAATGCGTTCTTGGTCGATAGGACTATTCGAATTTCTCATACTTTCAATTCACTCAGAGGAGGAAGGGAAATGCTGATTTTGCAGTTGTTCACTGAGATATAAAAGTTTATCTCTGAACAAGCAAGAATTTGAAATTTCGCCGGATAATTAGGTGCTACATTAAGCAGTTTTCAGACTTTTATCACTATTACTCTATTATAAACCTTTAGCTGAAATTAAAGGTTTATAAGGGAATTCGGATTTATTTTTTTTAATATAGAAAAAGAAATTATATGTTCGTTATGTTCACATAATTAGGTTTAAAACAGGAAAGAAAACAATTCGCCACATCATGGACAAGATTTACAGTGTCGAGGGGAAAAAAAAATTTAAAAATTGGCAGTTTAATTCGGCAGCAACATTGATGACAGTTAAATTTTGCGTCAAAAAAAGCTATTGCATGTTTTTAAAAAACTGTGGGTGTGGATAATGATCATGCTATTAGTTCGGAATGCTGCGAGGTTTTCTGACGTATACAGGATGTCCAACGGTCAAGAAAATCTAAAAAAACTGAAATACGAAGAAATTTTTACTTTGAGAAAAAAAGTTAAGAAACATTGCAAATTTTGCCTATAAGCCTAGAAAATCTTAAAATGTGAAGCATAATTATTTTTACATTTGCCGCATCTGGAAAGAAATGAAAATGACTGTTGTATATAGATGCGCAAAAAAATTGCATACGCTAATTTTTGGGGGAAGGGCCTAGCTTAAAGAAAAGGCTTATTCAATCTACACAGAGCGTACAATAAAGCAAAGTGTTACCCTGAAATACCATTTTATTTTATTTTTTAACTAAACCCTCTTTAAAAAAATCCTGGATCCGCCACGCCAATCTTGTTCACCTAGTCATATTTAGAACATTTTTGAAACCTCAATACGCTAAAAACCTCCCAGCATTCCGAACTACTCGCATGATCATTATCTATACCTGCACTTCCATGAAAACATGCTACAGCTTCTTTAGCTCAATTTAGCTGCCAACAACATTACTCCTCAACTAAAATTTCTGTCACTGTATTTATTGTAATAAAATCATACTATGGATACTTTAAAAAGAATTTTAACCTCCCCCAGGAGTTCGATCGACTTCTTCAACTGTACGGATCCTTAATACCAATCCTTAATCGGGCTTGACCCGGTCTGCCATCGGCGCCTCGTCTCATCATTACTGATCATCCTAAATTTTTCGCATGTACATGGTTTCCCGATGATCGAGAATCTTCACTCGCAGATCTGATCCCTGGGACAGTGTTTGCCGATGGCAAAGCTGACTAACGGGCCAATATCGGCTCATTCTCCGGCTTGTGCGGCTTGGGAGTTCTATTCCTTTATGATTGTGCGAAGAAGGCTGATTGGCTAAACCATTAAGTAGGAAAAAGATGACACACAGGAGATTACACACACACATTCTTCTCTCTGTCTTCAAAGCTGGCGGACGCACGTTCTAATCTTTTCAGGCGACAATATTTATTTTACCTTAATTTTGGTTTGTTAACAGTTACCTTTATGAGATTTTGCACTGCTACCTTAATGTCTGATAAGCAGATTTAAGACAGATTAGTAGTAATGACTGTAATTATTGTAAAAATAATAATATATGGATTTCGCAAAAATATTTTCGTTTAGCATTATCCTCTCTCTCTTTTTTAATATCAAATTTTTTTATTAAGTCCAAGATTACTAAATGTTTTGCAAATTTAACATTGGCTATAAGCACGATCTTTTTAAAAACTGACAGTAATCATAATCCTTATCAATTAAAAGTAACTGTTTACTCGCTGGGTGTCTGTTAGGGGGAGAACGTACCCAAAAATTCAGTTTCCATGTAGGCTGAATATAAATGGACTTTGAAATTAAAATTCTTTTACAAGTAATTGTGTATTGTTGCACAGTTTCAACAAAGGTCATAGGTTACACATCGTCAGTCGCAGGCTGTTGGCTCTTCCGAGCTAAAAAGCCGCTAATCGTGGCTATACGCCCAATTTTTCCCCGTGCGGATGATTTATCTTACCATTGCCGAGCGGACATACGGGAGCAAGAGCCGATATAAGTCCCCCACCGATGCGATCAACAATATTACAGGGCTTCCTCTGTTCCTCCTCCCAACGTTTGATCGGTATTCCAGGAACCGGATGACCGCTGGTTACTAGGGACGCTCCACGTCTTGTTCATGGAGGTGTGTGTAAATAAACGCTAGTCATTGGTCAGTAACAGGCGTAAATTTAAAAAAATACATAAATTGCTTTCTAACTTGCGTTCCAACTACTGTTTCTGTATAATCCGTTCGCAAAAGTTCATCAAATAAACATATCTCATTTTAAAAAAAAGTGTACTAGTTACATGGAGAAAGGGGAAAAATTGCGCCTGTCTAACAGAATCTGACGATGATGATTCAGCTTTAAGGGGCTCTATTAGTACTACGTATTCGTAAATACTCTAGCCAGGAAAAAAAAAGTAGTAAAAGGAGTGTTCAGACTTTTATAACCTTAACCAGAAACTGTAATCAGTTGTTAGTAAAAAAATAATTTTACTTGCATAGCAAATTGTACAAGTCATAACACACTGTTCAAAAAAATTAGGGGAGCAAGCAAAGAAGTTAAGAAAACCGTGCGGGACAGCCACGTATTCGCATAAAATGGATAGTGCACACGTATCAATGCGCTACAAGCACCTCTGTGCCTCCGTAATTAAGCGTAAAAAAATTTGTAATTAAGTTTTAATTTTTTGAAAATATGGAAAAAACATGAAAAGATGATTTAGGGCAATAGTTCGGTTACATGCAACGATAAAAAAAAAGATTTGAGATGATGCAAGATTTTTTTAATATGGCGTGTGGTCTTCTCGAACAGCTAAGACTGCTGCACACCTGTTTTCCATGGATGCGATGATGTTATCGATAAGACTTCGGTGAATACTGTTCCACCCCTCACGAAGTGCAATCTCCAAGTCTCGGACAGTAAAAGGAGGCCTTGATCCTGCAGCAATGCGTCGTCCGAGCATGTCCCAAACATGCTCGATTGGATTCAGGTCAGGAGAGCACGCTGGCCATTCCATACGCTGTATTGTTTCAGCTACAAGCATGTTCTCCACAAGACGAGTTGTATGCTGTCTGGCATTACCATGCTGGAAAACAAAGGAATCTCCAATGGCTGCAGCGTAAGGTGTGACATGAGGTCTCAGTATTTCGTCTGCATACCTTCGGGCCGTCAAAGTACCATTACGAATGATATGCAGGTCCGTACGTCCCCCTATGCTGATTCCACCCCATACCATCCAACCAGCTCGTCTGTATTGCGACCTTTCACGAACGAATGAGGGATTATTTAGAGTGCCCCTTTCCCTCCATATCAAAACACGTCGGGTGTCATATTCCAGACTGAATCGGGACTCGTCTGTAAACAGCACCTGGCTCCAATCATGTTTCTCCCAATCTCGATGTTCAATAGCCCATCTTCTTCGGGCCGCACGGTGGCATGAGGTCAACGGAATGCAGACCATTGGCCTACGTGCATAGATACCTCCCTGATGAAGCCTATTACGTACTGTTTGGCTGGACACCCTTCGTCCTGTTGCCAAGAGCAACTGTCTTTGCAGCTGAGCAACATTGTCTGTTCCTTTCCGACGAGCTGTTAACAGTATATATACCGGTCATCAGTTGCTGCAGTGGCGAGTGGCGACCTTGCCCTGGTCGACGTCTAACATTTCCTGTTTCTTGGAATCGATTCCACAGCCTTGCAACGCTTCAGGCGACTCCAACAGCGTCCGCGACACTACGTTGTGTTTGCCCGGATTCCACTCTGCCTAGAATATGCCATGCCATGGATTCCGGTAAATCACGTTGTTGATACATTTTCAAGTCACCTTTTCTCAAAAAAAAGGTACTGAGCAATCGAATTTCACAGTTAAGGCAGTGAAACAGACGTTTCTGCAACATCCCGATTTCTGCCCTTATATTCTTTTTCTGGTTTTTGACGTCATGAACTTTGATTTGCCTATGAAGTTTTCTTCTTCTGTTTCCTGCTAGGCTTTAAATTACGGATGATTTATTTTATGTTACTTATCGGTGTAAGTATTTGCGTAATTTCGTTAAAACCATGTGCTCCCCTAATTGTCTTGAGCAGGGAAGTTTTAAGAACTTTAAGGGTGTCGTGCCCTCGTGCAAAATTAAACACCGTATGTCTTGTCTCATTGTACACTGTAAAAGTAGTAAATATTTTTTAAAGGTTTACTCTTTCTGCGGTATAATAGGAAACATATTTATTTCCAATAATCCCTGTAGCAATGTTTCTAATTAGTGACACTCCTAGTTCTCATGGCAACCTATCTTCCTTTGATGAAGTTTTTTTTGTGCGAAGTTTCGTTCTAGTTTAGGACTGTGTAACACTTCTCCCACCTAAACAGTAAATACAATCGATATTTCCTCCACAACGCCAAAAATCAATAGCCAAGCACCTAGCAGCCAATAAATACTTCTGGGTAAAAGTCTATTGATTAATTTTTCTTCAATAAAGCACTGCTGTGAAATACCCAACGTCATACGGTATCACAGCTCAATTTATGCATGAATTCATTTAAATAATCTTCAGGTTAAGAAGCTCCTATTTTGAATCCAACTAATTGATCAATTGAATAAATACGCCTTGCATTTATTGGAACTTTTGTAAAGAAGTGCATTTCTTTTAACAAAGAAAAAAAAAATTCCATTTTTTTTTTTTTCACTGAAATACCCCAGACGTGGAATTAGTTTGTCAATGTTTCTTATCATTGATACTATTGAGTTAAACAGTAAGGTTTAGCTCCAAGCTTTTCCTTAGTATTAGCTCGCAACAGTGAATATGATACTTTATGTTGTAAATCCATTAATTATGTTGTAAATCCATTAAATAGAGATTACAATGTAAGTAACCTCTGTACATTGTAATCTTACGCACCGTATGTCTTGTCTCTTTGTTCACCGCAGAAGTAGTAAATATTTTTTCAAGATTTACTCTTTCTGACGTATTATAGGAAAAATATTTATTTTCAATAATCCCTCTAGCAGTGTTTCTAATTAGTGACACTCTACAGCCGCATACTTACGCTAAAGATGCTTGCAGGTTGTCGGAAATTCGCATGTGCAAACTAACATTTTATGGCATGGTTTATTTTATAAAGTATGTACTTACAACGTTTCGACAAAATTAATTATTTAATCGATTTTTGCGTTTAAAACAAATTTTTATTTTTTATTTATTTTTATTTTTTATTTTATTTTTATTTATTTATTGATAGAGAGAAAGAGAGATGTTTATCAAGAAGTTATTCAAATACCCATTATTTAGTTCAACGCAATTAGTATGCTTCCGCTTATCTTTCTCAGTTCCCACTGCTTAGTGCGTTTAGTGAGACGAAGTGTCACGGCTGATGAAGACTGTAAAAATTTCGGTCGAAACGATCGTACCTTCCCATAAGTATCAATTTATGTGTCGTTTTTACACAGTTTTAATTCATTTTATCTTTGAGCATGTGACTTCTCATGGGCAAACGGGTGTGACCAAAATGTCAACGAAGCCTGTATACCGTGTCAGCCACTTTCTTTTTCCCCAACGACAGCCGATTTCGATGGTTTTAGAGAAGTTAGACATGTGTAAGTAATATTCAGTTTATATGGCTTTGGTTTTCATACAAGAACGTCGTTTTTACTGAGTTGAATGTGCCTATTTAGTGTTAACCAAGCAGCATTTGCGGGAGGTCTTGCTGTCTCATGCTTATACATCATGACGTATTTGAAAAGCCAGCAGGCCTTTTTCTCGAAGGTCACTGTAATGCACGTTTACCCAGGAGCTCTCTTATCGTATCCTCCCCACAACAGCACTGTCAATAATGGGTAAGGTTGCTATTTTTTTACAATAATATGAGGGCCCGTGTGGATTTGATACACATACTTTCCATTAACAGAGATATGAAAACTACAACCTAGTATCTGCAATATAAATAACTTTGAAAACGTTCTAAACTTGCGATATATTGTTGAAATAGTCATTTCTATAACACTTCCTATATTTTTACGTAAATAAGCAGTACCCAATTTACTTATTTTGAAAAGGTTTATTGTTGATAGTGAGAAACCAGTGGCGAAGGAAACCAGTCGTAACCAGTGGGTTACGACTACCGCAACTCATATACATATATATACGTGTGTGTAATTAGACAGTAAAGAAAATACATATTGTATGAAAAAAAAATGTTTCTAACCCCCTAATCCGCCCCCCGTAGCTACGCCACTGTCAGAAACGAATAACTTCACTAAAGTGCGTTTAATTTTAACAACTAAAGCGAACATTTGATCAATTGCAATACAATTTGACCACCCACACCGCAGGATTAATTCGCTGAAAACATGATTTTACGGGATCAAAAAAATAATGCTCTAAAACGGTTCAACAGAAGCAGAATAACTTATAGCCCGTAATCATAAAATGGAAACATGTTGTGTCGGAGCACTCTCCCACCTCATTAAATAAATAAATAAATCATTTTAAAATCTCTGATATAGATAAACTTTTTAACGAAAAAAGAGGCGATCTAGGAAGCTTTCTAGAAACAAAATCGAAAAACAATAATGATGTTTTCAACATTGCACGTAGTAATTCGAGCACTGGCTGGAGCTTCACAACTTCACAAAATAGATTTTTAAAACTTTTATCTGAAAGTTTTACAGGGTTATCCTTAGATTACCACTTTTTTCAATAGATTAACATTTGTTCAAAATCACTGATTTTTGACATTACACTTTAAATACACTGCTCAAAACAATTAAAGGATATTGTAAGTTTTATATGAAATAAAGATATAAGCGAAATTTTTTTTTTTGCCGAAACTGGAAGAAGAGAATCACAAATGCAAATTTTTCTGATTTTCAAACTATGGAGTATGCTAATTTTGAGTTCGACGTCAAAAACGTCGCTTCAGCGGCAGCGAATGAAATTGGACTTTCAACTGAATAAAAGACAATGAAGACAAGGATGATCGGCATTCAGTGACTACTTTGTTTCGATGAGTACGATGTCTCAGCAAAGTCATTTAACCGATTCAGAAGCTTGGAGAGTTGTCGGTAGGATAGAAGGGGGCCAAACTCAAGCTGAAGTAACGCAAGCCATTGGAGTGTCACAAAGTGTGATTCCCAGGATCTGGAACCGGCTTTTGGCGACTGGAAGTGCAGGCCGAAGACCAGGGCAAGGTCGTAGACGGGCAGCAACGCCCAATGAAGATCGTTATTTAGTGTTAACGGCTCGGAGATACCGGAATATGAACGCTACTCTTCTCCAACAACACCTTCGCTCGGCTACTGGCACCACGGTTTCAACTCAGACGGTCCGAAACCGGCTCCATGGTGTAGGTCTGTATGCTCGCCGACCAATGGTATGTGTTAGACTAACATCAGGGCATCGTCGCGACCGCAGGGAGTGGGCAACAGAGCACGTGAACTGGAGGAGAAATGAATGTAGCAATGTTCTTTTTTCTGACGAGTCCCGTTTTTCAGTTCATCCTGATAATAGGCGTATTTTCATCTGGAGGGACCGTGGCAGTAGGAATAATCCTGCGTTCGTGCACGAAAGTGTCAGCTTTGGCGGTGGGGGAGTGTTGGTGTATGGTGGCATCTCCATTGACGGGCGCAGAGACCTCTGCATCATTCGAGATAGACCTCTGACTAGTCGCCGATATGGGGATGAGATCCTCAGACCTACTGTAGTCCCTTACGCTGCAGCAATCGGAGATGACTTCATTTTAATGGACGATAACTGCAGGCCACATCGTGCTAACCTGGTGGAGGATTTCCCTTTCGAGGAAGGAATCGTACGAATGGAATGGCCAGCGTGTTCTCCAGACATGAATCCAATAGAGCACGTTTGGGACGCTGTAGGAAGACTGTTCTGGGAAGAGTTTCTGGCCGCCAACCACCCCCACAAACTCTCCAAGAACTGGAAAGAACTCTTCTGGAAGAGTGGGACAGAATACCCCAACTCGTGATTAATAGCCTCATTGACTCCACGCCTCAAAAGTGTTCAACTTTGCTGGCCGTCCGTGGAAGCCATACCCCCTACTGAAAATGATTTCCTTTGAAGAAAACACCTATTCTTTTTTTCTCATATGCACAAATTGTGTTTTTTTCCTTTTCTACACAAATGCGCAATAAAGTGCATTTTCTTCTGCCAAACATGTGTAATTTATTCTCATATAACCTACTACGTCTGTCGACCATGTATCAATCAGCTAAAGAGTTTCCAAGCCACAAGATCCACCTAAAACCGCAATATCCTTTAATGGTTTTGAGCAGTGTATATGCATACATTTGTTTTTGGATTGTTCGCTAGTGAGTTAATTTCTCAAACACTATAATTACTAAACGTTAACTACCCCTTGCGCTGTTTGAACAATGTTTTAAACCTATAGAACTAGTCTTTAAAACAAATATGTTTTACTGACCCTGTTGTGTTTCTGAAAAAAAAAAATTGTCTGTGGTGACACTTACAAAATTTACAGAAAACGTATAAGATTTTCAAGATCGTGTATTCAATGGCACTAGCACACGTTTTAAATACAAATTTTGAGCAAAAAATACTCCTTCCGGTAAATTTCCATGAAAGGAACCAGAAGTTGGTGACAGGTCTTTGATCCGCTGTTATATCCACAGTGGAAATATCTAGATAGTTTATTTTTGCCGAGCAGTACTTTGAAATCTAGTATTTGCTTTGATAATGATGTGACGAATTGAAAAAAAATTCGAAACGTTGATCTTTACATATCCTGTGTTTTTATGCAGATATTTTCAGGTATCGTCATTTAACAGTTGTCATACTAACAGTATTTAATGAGACGAAACGAATGTGAAATTACGTTAATCAAAGCATTTGTTTTAATCCTTTGCATGTGTCACCCGAATTTAGTTCAGGCACCTGAAAACGGCCTGTATATGTGAGATATTTTTATAGATATCATCATTTAACAGCCATTGTACTTGCAGTTTTTAATCATACGAAACGAATATGAAATTGCGTTATTCAAAGTATTCGTTTTAACCCTTTGCAAGTGCCACCCGAAACCACTTCAGGCTCCTGAAATGTGCTGTATTTGTGAGATATTTTCCGATATCATATTCATGCATTTTCAACTCAATGAAAACAAGAAAGACAAATACGGCTTACGCATGGGTTATGATACTCTTTTGTTAATATTCAAAATTTAAAAGTGGTATTTTTTTCTGATTGGGTGTTTTTATACAATCGCTGTCCACAAGTCCCAGTATCGCTGACAAACGGGCATATTCACAATGGGTGGTACAGGGGATCCGGACCCTCCCTGGAATTTTGATTTTTGTTAAGAAAATCACAATGAAGAAGCCTGAAAAATTCTGTCGTTTCCACCTTTTGGTCCCGCCTTCCGAAATTTGTTTCTGGATACGTCCTTGATGACAAAAAGCATGTGAACCGGGTGTACCTATATACGATGTACTATCACGATATAAGAAGATTCAAGACTTCTTACTTGGTCGAGGCTTAAAAATGAAGATACTAAAATAATCAAAGCCTTGCAGTGGAGCATCGAAGAAAGAAGACAGAGCACACATAAATATTCTTGCAATTGAATAGTTTTAGTTATCTTCCTTTGCACTGCGTTAGCTGCTAAAAGATATAAGAACATAGCTTTCTCGCATTAACCCTTTTTTCAGCATTGGGCAATCTATCCAGCTGTTCTCGCATTCTTCCATTTTTCAGCAGATGTCAGTGCTGTTAAAAAAAATCGTGACCATTTTTTACGGGAAATGACGTGCTAAAATGTAAAGGATTCTCGTGAAGCTATGTCATCCGCAATTACTTTTATAGAAATCAAATCTATTCTTCGTGACTGACAGCAATTAGAACGTCAGAGTTTGGTGTTCCCAGAGCGGGAACACTGCGCGTTAAAGGGTTAAATCGGGATAAAACTGGGAAATCTCGAGCTCGGCGTTTGGGGCGAACCACTAGTATCCAAATGAATTATTTCCGTGTAGAACTATAAGCCTCACGTATAATTAATTTCTTAGGGTTCAGTATTTTTTTATGGCTTATAAGCAGTTGTAATGAAGATTTTCGATAATGAACTTAAAACAGAACATCTATATACATAAAATTAGACTTTTGTCTGTACATTTCTTGGAATTCAAAACTTTTGCGATTTCTATCCGTTTCAAGCACCTGAGAAACCGGTGCGACCCTCATAAAAAAGTTTGTCAGTCTGTCGTTCTGTCATTCTATCCGTGATGCTTTTTTTGTTCAAGCATCACGTAAAAACGACTGAAGCGAATGATATGAAATTGGGTGTCATGATAGGTGGTCACTCAACTTAAAATATAGGCATCGAATTTTTAAAAAATCTTGATTTTGAGATTTTGCGAAAATCCTTTCAAACTGCGTAAATTTGTGTTCGAGCATCACGTATAAACGACTGAGGCAATTGAAATGAAATTTGGTATCATGATTGGTGGTCACTCAACTTAAAACATAGGCGCCGATTTTTTTAGAACAATCTGATTAGATTTTAAGATTTTGCGAAAATCGTTTCAAACTGCGTAAATTTGTGTTCGACCATTAAGTAAAACGACCTAAGCGACTGAAATGAAATTTGGTATCATGATAGGTGGTAATTCAACTTGAAACATTGGCGTCGAATTCTTAAAAAATCTTCATTTGATTTTGAGATTTTGCGAAAATCGTTTCAAACTGAGTGAATCTTTGTTCACGCATTACGTAATAACGACTAAAGCGAATGACATGAAATTTGGTCGCATGATAGATGGTTGCTCAACATACACTATAGGTGTCCAATTTTTTAAACATTTTTATTAAATTTTGAGATTTTGTGAAAATTCTCTCAAAATACGTTTATATTTCAAGCATCACGTAACAACGACTAATACGAATAATACGAAATTTGGTGATATGATAGGTCGTTGCTAATCTTAATTTATAGGCGTTGAATTTTTAAAATGTTTTGATTACATTTTGAGATTTTGTGAAAATCGTTTTAAAATACTGAAATTTTGTTCCAGCATCACGAAATAAAGACTGCAGGGAATGAAACGAAATTTGGTGACATGATAGGTTGTCACTCAACTTAAATTCTAGGCTTCCAATTTTTCAAAAAATATTGATTGGATTTTGAGATTTTGCGAAAATTATTTCAATATGCGTAAATATTCGTTCGCGCATCACATAATTACGACTAAAGCGAATGAAATGATATTATTTAGTTACTCTCTAACCTGCAATATTTTAACAATACATAAAAATTATAACTTCGCTTTCTTTACTTTGGAAACATACTACATCCGTTCTGTGTACTCCTACAATGTCGACGAAAGTTCTTGCTTTTTGGAAATTTGCATACAGTACTAACCCGTCAACGACGGGTACTTCAGCTAGTATTTTATAAGGAGCAATAATGATTGTATTAAATTATATTTATGGAGATCATTAAATTATGAAAGTAAAACACAACAAAAGTAGATAAATACTACGACATGTATATGTTGCACATGAATACTTATTCCTTTTTCATTTACTTACATACCATAACGGTTTACCCTTTTATAAAAAATATCTATCGCCATTTTTTATAAAGACATATTAAATTCCTTCACATATTTAGAATTTCTGAATTTAGAATGTATTACTCTAGAATGCCATTGCACGAGATATCACACAAATATTACTCTAATATAATGATCCGACCCGATTTATTGTTTGAAAACTATATTTTACAGCCTTATAAAGTCGACACTCGAAAGAGGGGGAATTTATTTCAAATTTATAAAACACGGCGACATTCCAGTTTTTTTTTAGTCTTTGTTGATTCGGATTTCCTGACGCGAATGGGACGCATTTTTTACCTCTTGTGATGGCCGTCGTAACGGAAAGATATTCCAGCACTAAAATTTTATGCCGTGAAAGTACGCTTTCACTTTTGAAATCAAATGGCAAAAACCTCCGCCAGGTTATTCCGCTTGTTTTTACGGGCAATACTTTTTTCGAGGGAAAAAAAAAGAGATCCTTAAAGAAATCGGATCTTTTGCCGCTCTCTGATGCTGGACATAAAATATCGTTGAGATTTATGTTACATAACCAGAGTGAGCCTTGTGGAGAAAACTGGACTGGTTATGAGAAATTCTTTATAGCCCGATCGTCGGTATAAGAAGCTTACACTATCCGTGTTTGTGTGTGCGTGTCTTAAGTATTCAGTGTTTGAAAGGTAACGTAAAACTTATGCGCAGTGATGTAAAATAAGTTGCCTTTCATCCATTCATAAAATTCAAGTATTTTTTTAAGTACATTGGACTGGACAAAGAGAAAAAAAATTGTGCATAAAGATGTAGGTAGCTCTTTTAAAATCCTTTTTCAGTTCTGTTTATTCATTTATTTATTTTATATTTTACGGATTTATTATTTATTTTTCAACAATCTAAGATCTAGACTTAATAAACTCATTTATTGTTTTCATAAAATTAGTATAACTAAATAAAAAAGTATAAAAAAAATTCTCTTTTTATCACTTCGGTCGTAAAAACATTTTACGAATTATCACAATAATGTTGTTGTAGATTAAGTATAGATAATTTCCTACGCATTTACGATAGTGAAAATATCAAATCTTGTAGAAATAACAAGTTTTCTGTTATTATAAGATCTAAATGAGGTACGTTAAGTTATAAAATATTTTTGTTTAAGCGACTGTAAGGAAACTAGAAGCGACGTAATAAAAAATATTAATGTATACAGGGTGTTTCGTAAAAGATGGACAAAACTGATAATACACATCTAAACAAGAAACTTTCTCCAGTAAATGCATGATCGGAACTAAAAAGTAAAGATGCTTCCTTTAGGGTGCCGTCGGTGATGTGTTTATACGACACACAACGAACTCTTAAATTAGAAAAGTAAGTTTAATGAAATGCGATTACAAAAACTGTTCAAAAAAGTGGCCAGCAGCCGCGCTGTTTAGAGCACTTTTTGTAAACGCCGAAAAAAGGACTGGCAATCATTCTAAAACACATGGCCGTACCGCGCACTTCCTCAGCAGCAGTCAAAAGTTTGGCGACGACTTCTATAGATTCATTTGGAGTTTCATACATAAGACCCTTCAGCGTTACCCACGGACAGAAATCGAGACATTAAAGATCTGGCGAGAGCTGTCTCCTAGAGTATGAGCCAGAGCCATTGCTATGATGTGACATGAACTGCCGAGTCAAATATCGATTTTTACCAACTTGCTTATTTTTTTTATCACCTATATTACCAATTTTTTACTGTTGCTTACTGAGTTTGCGTAATTTTGCCAAGTGCACCAGAAATAGAAAGTAAGTTATAGTTTTTGTTAAAATTTTCCTCCAAGTTCACCAACTGGGTATCTAATTTTACCACGTTTAATAGAATTTTGCGAGTGTTGGGGGGGCAGACTCCCCCCTTTAGCAAGGGCCCGGAGTACAGCACTATCTTGACCGATCTTCTGGTTCGGAAAAGTTACGCGTACGTCCAGATAGTTTCGCACTTCTCGTACATAATGAGCAAGTGCTCCATACAGGTGGAACTACATTAGTCGGAAGTATGGGAAAACGTCTTTCAACATACACTGCCATCCAAAAGTTAAGGTACAACCCGTTTTTTGTGAATAATATGGAAACGAATGAACATAGAAGCAAAAAATTTGGACTAACTGAGCACTAAATAGTTCTTTATTGAGTACGACATAGAAATTTACATAAATTCACCACAAACATGGTGTATAAGCAAAAGAACACTTTTGGTAGAAAAATCCACTTTTGGAGAAAACAGTTTATCAAAGCTTTTTGTGGAAACATGGGGTGGAAACATTACAAAAATGAGTTCTAATAAGGAATGTGTCCACCCATAACTGCAATGCACTGGCAGCATCGATTCTCCATGCTGCTAATTAAGTTGTCGGACACCTCAATAAGGAGAGAAGACCACGCACGGATTAGTCCTTTTTCCAGCTCATGCAACGATCTTGGAGGAGGACTTGAAGCAGCCACTTGTCTGCCAAGGTAGTCCCAAACATGTTCTATCGGATTTGAACATTAATTACCGGTCTGGAGATTGAACTGGACATCCCATTCGCTCCAAACCTTGACTCTCTAGATAATCCTCAACAAGCACAGCTCAGTGAGGTCGGGCATTATCATCCATCAGAATGATATCATTGCCAATAGCAGCAGCATATGGCCGAACATAGGCAAGGATCTCGTCACGATATCTTACACCAGTCAAATTTCCTCCATGGAACACATGCAGGTCAATGTGACCCTCGAGAAAGAAACTTGCCCATACCATGATTCCACCCCCCCCCCAAAACTCTGTCTTTCAACAATGTTGGGTTGGTTGTATCTGGTGCCTTGTTCTCTCCAGACCAACATACGCCCTGAATTGCACTACAATGTAAACTGGGACTCGTCAGTGAAGAGTACAGAAGCCCATTGTTGTCTGGTCCAGTAGACATGTTCCCTTGCCCAACGTAAACGAGCACTAATGTGCCGTCCGTTTAAGGGGACACACAGAGATGGCCGGCTTGCATACATACCTGCATTATGAAGGCGTCTTCGTACTGTAGTGGATGAGATCCTTCTTCCCGATGCAACAAAATGATCTGCAACGAGCTGAGGTACAGTAGTGGTTCTCCTTCTTCGGGCCGAAAGTGCTAGATAACGGTCTTCTGCAGATGTCGTAACTCGTGGTCGGCCTGGAACAGGTCTTCTAGACACTGAATCTGTGGTTTGAAATTGATTCCACAGTCGTTGGACCACACTACGAGACACATTGAAACGTCTAGCAGCATCAGCTCGTGACAACCCCATTTCCATCCATCCGACCGCCCTCTACCTTAAAGAATCAGGTAAGCGATTTCTCCTGAACATTATTAGACTGTCCTTAACGAAATTAACGACAAAACTTACAATCAACAAGCACACACAAAAATTACAGCCGACGATACAAAAGTTTAGTTTTTGCTCATTTTCTCCCACTCTTATATAAGTATCCATTTCTTTAAAAGTAAAAGTGATGAGTATCATTTTTGCATATGTTTGGGTAAAATTCGTTACTATTATGCAAATAAACTACATATTTTCTTGTTGCTGCCTTTTTTTATGGTCAGCTTCGAAAAAACAGGTTGAGCCTTAACTTTTGGAGGGCAGTGTATTTGGCAGGTTTGGAGGCATTTTTCTCTGTTGCGTATTTTAGAAATGTACATTCATAAAACGATCTAGATGAAAATAGCCAATAGGAAGCGACAGCTATCTGTTCCGTCACTGCTGCATCTATGGCCCGCCTTCGAATTCGTGCATTTTCATTTCCAGCTCTTCATTGTTTGGATTATAAGTTTTAACACGGCGTCCATTATTACAAAAAATATTAAATACGAAACAATAGATTCTGAGTTGTTCATTTTTTTAATAATTCATATTAATATGTTTTTGCAGGAATTATGATTATGATTTTCCAGATTAGAAAAACCGATTGCAGAAACTCTTTCATTTTTAATTTTACATTAATTGAACTCAAATGACAGTGTACAGATAGTTTTTTTTTTTTTCTTTTTTGTTTTTTTTTAAGTTTTGGATAATCTAAGCATTAATACCTTCTATAAATTCCCTTTACTTCCTATGTCATTATACATTAGTAGTTATTCCGCATTATATTAAAATTCCGATTTTCTTGCAGCTTCAAATTCTTGAGCCATACCAATGAATGACTCTACTTTCAACATTCCTTAGTTTGCATAGCTGCCAACTTGTACGGTTTTTCGGGAAGATTGCTCATGCCCGGATTCCGAAGTTGTTTATTTGGATGTGCACTATCACCTCTTATAAAGTTTTGCTTATGTTTTATGAAAAATCCTTTATAGGACATAATTATTGAAATGTAAGATCAATTAGCAAGCATTGTATGATAGTCAAACCTTTTTATTGTAGCTGCGAGTATTTACAAATGGTGACAGGGGACTCCAAGATACTCGGGGGTTCCAAACTACTCGAGGCTACTCGGATTCTTCAACCGCGATCCGCTTAGCAAGTGATAATTTCTTCAACTACCTGCATTCATATTTTCCACTCTTGAGATCTCAGTAGCAAAGTTGCAATGCCTTCTTGCCACGCGCGGGGATAGTCGAGCCGTGAGCATGACACACATCGAAGCATGACACCTTGACTTGAGAAAGCCAAGGCTTGCAATCTTGGCTTGATAAACGACAACCCCGCAATGTCGTTTCAACTCTCAAATCTGAAAAAGCAGAAACTTTCGTCACTAGGATGCAATTTAAATTAACATGCAAAAAGCAATGGCACGCAAATGAGAAACCAGCAAAATGGAAGTCAATGCCAAAGGCATTAAACAAATGCAGTAGGTAAAAATTAGAATTAATAATATGAGTGTTCCAAAACAAATTGTAATTATAAACGTACTGTAAGAGGTTAACAACTATGGAATGATTTAAACCGTTAACAATTAATTCATATTAAACGTTCTACGTCGATTATTTAAAATCCCCCTACAATAGGGTTCATAGTATTGATTTAGCAATCATAATGCAAATAGGAAAGTATAATTAATAATAAAGTACTCGGTGCTTAATTTATAAATACTTATACTTGTTAGCCTCGCGTTCAGTTCCGGTAATTGATGCGAAAATATCTTGCGAGTAGTTCAGTACTATAATACTCCCATATACCAAAATAAATAAATTTTTTTTTTAAATCTACTAGCAAGATTATTTACCCCTTTTTTTCTCCTGGGTGTTTTATTACTCCAAAACTATGTCAATTTTAACTTTTTGCACAGCATATCCAGTGTTGCCCTTAAATCAGAATTCACCAGACCGACTTGAAAGCTTTGGATCGTTAGCTTCAACCTTCATGCGTTCGCTTCTCGTCTCTTGGGGAATTTAGGGTTACAGTTTCTGAAAAGATTCGATTGAGTTACATCATTAATTTACTATTTCCCATGCGTATTTCAAAGAAAATTTCTATTCAAACTAGAGCGAAATAAATCTTAAATTTATTCGAAATAGGGTAATATTGCTTGGAGTTCCACCAGGTTTGTTTTTCAAGGTCCTACCTCGCCGATATGAAAGATACCTCATATGTCAGTTCAATTTAGAACTGAAAAGTAATTATGCTGTTCAAGACAGTCCTCGTCGAATGCGGATAGGTTGTTTATCAGTCTCAGATTGAGAAGAGGTTTTGCACCGGTGAAATATTTGTTATTCACGTCTGGGTTTTAAATTGAGACCTTCATATTTTATGATTCGTTTTCCAGTTGGTTAATCTTAAATAAAAAAAAAAATTCAAGATGTACAAAGTAAGTTTTTTTATTTATACTCTGTCATGCAAATAATGTAATGCTGAAAGACGTACATAGATATTTCCGCCTTTTCTAGCAAAAGAGGCTTACCTTTCAAATCTCAGAAGACATTCCTGGATGGTTACTCCGTATTTGTGCTTTATCCTGTCGACTCTTTTTTGTTCTTTTTTTTACACAATGAACCAATATGTCAGACTGTATGAGTTACCGTCAATTCGAATTATTCGAGGCTCTATAGATTGACGCAATTTTTTAAAACACATTTAAACCTCGATAACAGGAAAACGCTTAAGATGAAATACCGGCTTACACGAAACACACTGTTAAAATTGATTTACTTAAAAATGAGTACTTTAATGCACTCATATTTTTAAAAATACATTTGCATCATAAACAAGTACATGACGTGCTTAAATATAAATAACAATTCGAACTGAAATATAAGCATGTGGATAAATATAATTATAATCCCTTATTACGTCATTTGCACACTGGTAAATGATTTAATAAACGTTTATGTGGTGTTCGGAAATATTTCGTTTCAGTAGTTATAAAAATAAACTAGTAGCGTACTTTAAATTTACGAACTATATCTTATTACAACGCGCGGAACAATACTCAAAGAGAACGCATGAGAAAATGAGTATATAAGATCTCGTTTTTCTCAACCACCCCTCACCGGATTTCTGCACATGCCCAGAGCCTATTTTTGGAAGAGTCCGCTCAACGGGATCAACGTGGTCGACGCCATATTGTTGTAAAGAGCTTGTGGCGTGCGCTGCTTAAAAATGAGACAAATAATCTATCATATGTAATGATAGAAGAATTAGTTAAAATTCGCCAATAGCCCACATCTTATGCGTAAGTAAAACTTTTATATTATTTGATTATTTTAAGTTATAGTTATTTCATTTTGTTTTTCTTTATTTATATTTAAGACGCTGATCGGTCGTATAACTTTACAGCTATTATTTCATTTGCCGGTAGTATTGGTTTAGTAAACTAATTTTGTTTTGATACTATAAGAATACTTTCGCAGGTGAAATATTTATGTTTTAACTATGTTTATTTTCATTGCTTATTTATTCTGTACACTCTCCTAACAATGAGTTACATCGTGAGTATAGACTCTATGTTATGTGAGTATAGACTCTATGCTTAGTGACCGGGTTTTTTTTTTTTTTGGGGGGGGGGGGACATAACATTTTCAAGAGTAAAAATTTTGAAGTTTCTTTAGATTTTAAAAGCTTTAATGTCACTGTTTCTAAACAGTGTTGGGAAATCTCTACACTTTTGTCAAGTTTGTCTCAGATTAATAGTTACAGATAGTCATAACAACATTCTGCGATCATTCTATGTCAGATCAGTGTCTTGAATATAAATAAAAATTGTAACAAAACGAAGTAATTTACACTAAACAATCAAATAATGTACACTAAACAATCAAATAATGTATGCGCTTTACTTACGCATAAGATAATGGTTATTCCTAAATTTCAATCAACATATTAAAAATAGTATATTTAGTAAGAATATATTGATTCTTGTATGAGTGTATCCAAAAATCGACAGTCAATATTGTTACGAATTTTCGGGGCAACTCGCTGCTCTCGGGCTTAAAACAGTTTAAAATTCGTATTCTACGCTTCAAATAGATAAATTTTGCTTTTTGTTGCATCAAAATCGGCCAATTAGAACCGGAGATACGGAGGTTTCGCTTTCCCATATGCTTTTCTATGGGCTTCTAGAAATCTCGAGAAATACTAGTCCTAGAGCTTAGATCTCTTCACTTAAAAGTGTGCTTGTGAATTCTGTGCAGCTGATTGTTCTACGAAGTTCTAGAAGAAATAAAGTTTGTGTTCCATCCTGACAAGTGACTTTTTACTTGAACCTTTTACACTAACAGGACTTTAGAACGACGAACCCCAGGAGTAGCAGAGTAATTCCGCAACATTTGGTGTCAGAAGTGGGATTCTAAAGAAAGACTTTAATTTTCCAGTTTATGGTTTTGACTAGACAAAAAAATGGAAGAACAACTTCAAAAGCTCATGAATATGATGCAAGAAATGAAAGCCGGACAAGACGAGATGAAAACCGGACAAGACGAGATGAAAGCTGGACAAGAACAGATGAAGGCGTATTTAGATAAGAAAATTGAAGCAGGACAAGAACAAATGAAAGCGGATTTAGAGAAGAAAATTGAAGCCGGACAAGAAGGAATGAAATTGGGATTGGAGAAAATGGAGACTGCTTTGGGAAAATTAGTGAAATTCGAAAAGAGTGTGCAGGAAAATCAAGAGATAATGGAGAAAAGAATGTCGCTCATAGAAGAAACTCAAACGAAATATGAACAAAGAATTGAAGGAAAAATAGAAGAAAATGTTAAGGAATTGCAGCAAGATATTTGCAGAATGCGGGAAGAATTTAAGAATAAAATTGAGGAGAAACTAGACTGGAAAGAAAATATAATTTCGAAAATACATGAAGAATGTGAAGCTAAAATTGAAGAAAAATTGGACTCTCTCGTAAAGCTGGGAAAGTTACCCGAAAACATCAGGTTATCTTCACACCGCCCAGCAATGAAACTTACTGCCTATGACGAAAAGACTCCCTGGGAAGCTTACAAGACCCAATTTTCGATCGTCGCCAGAGCCAATGGTTGGAGCGAGTCCGAGAAAGCTAATCAACTGGCCGCTTCCCTTAGCGGAGATGCAATTAATGTATTGCAAACTATCGAGCGACGAAGATAGGAGATTTTGACGCCCTTGCCAGTGCCTTGGAGATGAAATTCGGAGAGAAGTGCCAGAAAGAATATAGTAGAATCCAACTTAAGTCAAGGATGCAGAGATCTGGCGAGACCCTTCAAGAGCTGGCTTCGGACATAGATAGGCTTTGTCATCTAGCTTACATGGACCAACTTGATAATGTCCGAGAAGAAATGGCGGTGCGTCATTTTATTGAAGCCATCCGTGATCCAGAAACCCAAAAGTCACTTATGTTGGAAGATTATCAGGATTTGAAATCTGCTCTCGTCTTCGCAATGAAGCTAGAAGCAGCTCAGCGGGCCGTCAGGAAAGATCGGCATGCTGTTAGAGCTGTCACGGTCCAAGAGGGAGCTGACAAAGACACGGAGAGCGTCGAGAACAGGTTGAAGAGAATTGAAGATCTCATAGAACGAAAATTAAGATCCGATAGAACGAGAGATGGCCCAAAGAAAGTGAAATGTTGGAGGTGCAACAGCGAGGGGCATTTACGAAAATACTTCGACGCACAAAAGAACTCTCGTCGTAAAGATCGCAGTTATCAATGCACCAGAGAAGCCCATGAAGGAAGAAAGAAAAGAGACGACTTTCAGGAACAGAGGCTGAGGGATATTCAAAAGCCCCGTTTGAAAGTCTTACAGATTTCATCAGTGAATGGCGGCAGTGATGGACTATTCGTACTGGGATACGTTAATGGTTCCCCATGTCACATGGTGATTGATACTGGAGCGAACGTAACCATCATAAGGACGGATCTGGCCAAGAAATTGAAATTGAAGATTATCTGGACTCCGCCCTCGCTGACCCTCCAGACTGTGACAGGTGACAAGATCGAAGTGGGCGGAAAAGCGCAAGTAGAAATCACGTTTGGAAATGCCAGATACGACCATGTGGTATATGTCGCCAATATTACAGACTCTTTTATTCTCGGACTCGACTTTTTAAAATCGCACAAATTTAACTTGGACTTTAAGAATAATGAGCTTCGTTCAGACTCAGAAGAAATAGCTGCGTTCGATATTAAAAATGAAACTATTTTACCTGTTCAGCAAATAATAGCCCAGACTGATATCACTCTACCTCCAAGAACTGATTCAATAATTTCTGGAACAGTAAAAGAAAACAATAAATTCCGCTTTGGATTAATCGAACACCCAAACAATAGTGATTCCGTCAGAGGAGTACTTGTAGGAGCAACACTTGTGGACTTGTCGAGAACAGAAATTCCAGTTAGAGTAGTAAATGTGATGGACAAGTCGAAGGTGATAAAGAAAAATGAAGTGTTGGCGACATGCACTCCTGTTACCTGCATTAATAAGAACATCAGCCAAACTACAGCTAAATCTTCCGAGTGCCTGACGAAGGAATTAATACAAGACGTGGAGTTAACGGCAGAACAGAGAAGCGCTGCGGAGAAAGTAATAGCTGAATTTGGAGACCTCTTCTCCCGAACTTCGGGTGACTTTGGCCGTACGAGCTTAACTCAACATAGGATAGATACAGGCAGCCACTCTCCCATCAAGCAACATCCTAGGCGGCTGCCGTTTGCTAAGCAAGAAGAGGTGAGCAGACTTTTAGAGGAGATGCAGCGTGATGACGTCATCGAGCCGTCGACTAGTCCCTGGGCCTCGCCAATTGTTTTGGTCCGAAAGAAGGATGGTTCCACCCGGTTCTGTGTTGACTACAGACGTCTGAATGACATTACCAAGAAAGACAGCTACCCTCTTCCCAGGATAGACGACACTTTGGACACTTTATCGGGAAACGAATGGTTTTCCACTCTGGATCTGAAAAGTGGTTACTGGCAAGTGGAAATTCATCCCGATGACCGTGAAAAGACTGCGTTCACCACGGGCCAAGGATTATGGCAGTTCAAAGTTATGCCTTTTGGACTCTGCAACGCACCTGCTACATTCGAGCGACTAATGGAGACAGTGTTGAGAGGACTTTCCTACGAAGCATGTCTCGTTTATTTGGACGATATCATCATCGTCGGAAGGACTTTCGAAGAGCATCTCGAGAACATTCGAAAGGTACTGCAGAAATTAAAAGAGGCAAACTTGAAACTAAGTCCATCGAAGTGCAATTTGTTTCGTCGGGAAGTACGTTACCTCGGGCACATAATATCCGCCCACGGAGTCCGAACCGATCCCGAAAAGACGTCCGCAGTCCAGAACTGGAGTCGTCCCGAGAATATCCACGACTTAAGAAGTTTTCTCGGTCTGTGTACTTACTATCGAAAATTCGTGAAGGGCTTTTCTCAAATTGCAAGACCTCTTCACAAATTGACCGAGACTGGACAGAAATTTCTATGGACTGAGGAATGTGAGGACGCATTCAACGAACTGAAGACGGCTTTAACATCTTCGCCGATCTTGTCGTATCCTCACCCTGACAAGCCATTTATCCTGGACACAGACGCAAGTAAGGAGAGTGTCGGAGCAGTTTTGTCCCAGGAGATAGATGGCCAAGAACACGTCATTGCTTACTGGAGCAAATGCCTTTCAAAGGCAGAACGTAACTATTGTGTTACGAGAAAGGAACTCCTTGCTATCATTAAGGCCGTGGAGCACTTCCATCATTACCTGTACGGCCGAAAGTTCCTGCTCCGAACGGACCATGCCTCTTTAACCTGGCTTCTAAATTTCAAGAATCCAGAGGGCCAAATAGCCAGGTGGATACAGCGATTACAAGAATATGACATCGAGATACGTCATCGGAAAGGGGCATCTCATGGAAATGCAGATGCTTTGTCAAGAAGGCCCTGTATAGACAGCTGTCGCTATTGCTCCAGGGCAGAGAAAAATTACCATCTGAAACATCCCGTTGTCCGCCAAGTTACATCATCGACACCATCCCAAGATCCCTGGAGTGACGAAAATGTTCGGGCGGACCAATTAGCAGACCGCGACATCAAACCTATTGTGGAATTTATGGAAAAATCCAGCGCTAAGCCCAGTTGGCAAGAAATATCATCTTACAGTCCGGCAACAAAACAGTACTGGGCTTTATGGGATTCGCTTCGCCTGAGGAATGGAGTCCTGTATCGTAAATGGGAGTCGGACGACGGCAAGATGCTCCGATGGCAGTTAGTACTCCCTCGCTCGAGGATTCCGAAGGTTCTAGAAGAGCTGCATAATGGCTTAACTGGAGGCCATTTTGGCGTGATGAAGACCCTGCAGAAAGTTCGCGAGCGCTTCTACTGGGTTAGGGCTCGAGGCGACGTCGAAAAGTGGTGTCAAGCTTGTGACGCCTGTGCCGCCCGTAAAGGCCCGAAGAAACGAAGCCGTGGAAGACTACATCGTTATAATGTAGGAGCGCCTTTTGAGAGGATTGCCCTCGACATCCTGGGACCTCTTCCGCGAACTTCGGATGGCAACAAATACATCCTAGTTGTCATTGACTACTTCTCTAAATGGCCCGAAGCGTTTCCTATTCCCGATCAAGAAGCTACGACCGTAGCAGAGGTACTGGTGCAAGAATGGATTTCCAGATATGGAACCCCTCTGCAACTTCATTCCGACCAAGGAACGAACTTTACCTCTGCAGTCTTTAAAGGACTATGCCAACTTCTCGGAATGGACAAAACCCAGACTACGCCTTTACACCCACAATCCGACGGCATGGTGGAGAGGTTCAATCGCACAATTTTGAACAACCTCTCGCTCCTGGTATCTAGGAATCAAGAGGACTGGGACAAGAAACTCCCCCTCTTCCTGCTGGCCTATAGGAGTGCCGTCCACGAGACTACCAGCTTCACACCTTCCCAGATGCTGTTCGGCAGAGATCTTCGTCTTCCCGCCGATCTAGTGTTCGGCCGCCCTCCAGATGCGCCTTCATCGCCAGAGGAGTACGTGGAAAACCTTCGGGCACGGTTTGAAGATGTGCATCATTTTGCTCGGGAGCGGATCAACCTGAACACGGAAAAGATGAAGACTCGCTACGACACGAAGACTACGGGACACGAGTTCAACGTAGGTGACAAAGTTTGGCTATGGAATCCTACTCGACGGAAAGGCCTGTCTCCCAAGCTGCAATCGCCGTGGGACGGTCCTTACACAGTCCTAAACCGGCTGAATGACGTCATCGTACGGATTCGTAAGTCACCAAACTCGAAGCCAAGAGTTGTACATTACGATCGGCTAGCCATCTACCGCGGTTGTAATTAGCTCAGACCATGGTCACTATGGAGTAATTCCTATTTTCTTTCAACTCTCATTTCTTTCCTGTCTTTCTCTTCTCTTCCTCTTTCGTCAACTTTCTTTCACTTACTACTTACGCCATGTTTAGTGTACATATTTGTAATATATTGGTTTTTTATTAACGTGTATTTGTTTATTACATTGATTACTTGTAATTAGTGTAATTATTTATTATGTTGATTATTTATTTATTAATGTGTATCTGCTTATTGTGCTATTGATTATTTGCTTAAATTATGTTGTTAAGATTTGGTTAAAGGTTGGACACTGTATATTTGTGTGACCTCCTAACCGGGGATTGTACTGCCCGGGACGTGCAGTCCTTGGGAAGGGGGCAATGTTACGAATTTTTGGGGCAACTCGCTGCTCTCGGGCTTAAAACAGTTCAAAATTCGTATTCTACGCTTCAAATAGATAAATTTTGCTTTTTGTTGCATCAAAATCGGCCAATTAGAACCGGAGATACGGAGGTTTCGCTTTCCCATATGCTTTTCTATGGGCTTCTAGAAATCTCGAGAAATATTAGTCCTAGAGCTTCGATCTCTTCACTTTTGAGGACTTATTTTTGGCGCCAAATTTGGCGATATTTCGCCAAAAGTCGCCAAGCTTGGCGACTTTTTGGTCATTTGGCGCGATTTTCCCAATGGGGCCTGGAAGTTGTTTTTCCTGCATTAAAAACGCATAATAACCTAACATTTCTCTTCTATGACGTAATCAAAATTCACGCTTTATGTAGAACCCTCGAGAAATTGACTTTTCTGGAAACCTCTTGTACCTCCTGCGTCGGCTATTTATAGAAGCGCGCATCGCCCCGAAGTCAGTCAGTGCGAGCAGAACGCTCGATGTGTGAAGAGCTCTCAGTACGCGTGCCTTGTGAATTGCTATAGAAGCTGTGTTTTAGCTTGCTTTGTGAAGCTGTTTTTGAAGTGCTGTGTGTAAATTCTTCATTGCTGTGTCTTAAGGGATAGTGTACTATATCCCTTGAATATTTCCACGGAATTTTAGCCTGTAAAAGTGACTTATTTTGTGTGAGAAATACAGCATTTGTGAGAGCTTCTGATCCAAGCGGATTGTTAAAAGCACGTTACTGCTAGATTGTGCTTGTGAATTCTATGCAGCTGATTGTTCTACGAAGTTCTAGAAGAAATAAAGTTTGTGTTCCATCCTGACAAGTGACTTTTTACTTGAACCTTTTACACCAACAGGACTTTAGAACGACGAACCCCAGGAGTAGCAGAGTAATTCCGCAACAATATATTCGTATTAAATATAATAAAAATATAACAAAAATGCATATCTCAAAAATACATTAAATGTCAAATCTTGTATGTATTCAAAAATGAGTTTTTCATATGTTTTCAAAAATGAGTACATAATGTGCTCGAAGATTTTGAGTATACGTGCACTCATATTGAATTATTGCATGAACTCAAAAAAATGAGTACATGAATTTCTTAAATTTGAGAACACATTACTTGGAGCTATTATAAGATCAGAATGTATTCAAAAATGAGTACATTCTGCTTATTTTTGAATATCTTGTTTTTACATTGCAGGTGCTTGGTTTGGCCAAAACACCTTATATCCAGGGGCGTAGCTAGAAATTTTTCTTGGGGGGGGGTTACGACTACTGCAACTCACATATATGCATACATGTGTGTGATAAGGGAGTGAAGAATATACATTTTGTATGGCAAAAAATTCCTCATTGGGGGGGGTTATGACCCCCCTAACCCCCCCGTGTCTACGCCTCTGCTTATATCGAATAGTTTATTACTTTATCAGGCAGAGACAGGGACGTAACCAGGGGGCTTGGGCAACCCCCGAAATTTTGAACACTTTCAGCTGCCTCTGATTTCGCCTTAACGAGGTCCAACTACTATTAGAATAATGTCAAAAAAAGTTAATGATTGCGTCACCTTTACATTGAAAAATAAGAATAACATTTTAGAGCCACTTTTATAATATAACTAGCTGACCCGGCAAACGTTGTTTTGCCATATAAATTATTCCTAGGATTATTTTAGTAGAAAGAAATGACTAACTTATTGTAAGTGTGTGAGGATGTGGTTTATGAGTGGAAGAGGCATGGAGCGCTGTGAACAATGCTGGAATATAAAAATAACACAATACCAAACATTTATATTTTTAATTCAATGTAATTTATTCTTTAAATTTATATATATCGCTAATTACAATAATTTTACTAAAAAATAATATCAATCCCTTAACGGAATAGAGTGAACAAACATGACGTGCTCAAATCTAAGCCACAAACAAACATAGTTTGGTCTTCAGACTTATTCATAGTCATTCCATAAAAAATTTTGTCCAAAAAAAATAATAAAAGAATGAAAAACTGAAACATTTTCAGATTTTAAATACGCACTATAGCGCTATATATTAAAATCGTATCATAATTTATGCGTCGTCCCTATTTTTCTCTCATATTCCATTAAGTTGGAAAGTGTATATTATTCATGACTGTGCTGTATTTTTTTTCTTGTTTCGTAAAACCCATCTTTGGAATCGAAATCTATCTTAAAATCGTCTACTAAAACTATTTTACAATATTCGCCATGTATATTACAACTACACTTCATCGTTCTATATATTGTTTCGAATGCGCATCATAATACATGCGTATACCATGTATGTCTTTCTTGGGTTGATTCCTACTTTAACGCCTCTACTCTCGCCAAGGTGGCGATCATTAAACATATGCAGTTACAATGACAATTTTTTGCATTTATGTGGCAATCATAATTTAGAATTAAAATGGCGATTTGGAACAACATGTAAGCACAGCATGCCGTTACATTTTTATTTATTTTGGATAGCCAATTAATGTAGTTGTAATAATAAAGTGTCTTCAAATTCCCTAACTGGTGCGTTTATCGCTAATTTGTTTACTTTAGTTTTCATCTGGTTCTTTTGGGAGCGCCGAAACGGTACGTACGTATTATGCCGGCGGTCACTTCCGCCAAACTACTTTTTCGTCAAATTTGCTGGCAAACTATTGCCAATCGTATTCCAAACCATCAACAATTTCATGTGCCCGGCATTTATCTTGGTGAAAATTCCTTGTCTTGGAGGACCTCCGGGATAATACGTAAGTACCGTTGAAACTTGTGCATTACTCCCAGAGACCCATGACTGCAAAGCTCTCCAAAGTACGGGGATTTTTTAGGTTGGCGAGAGTGGGGGGTGTTGAAATAGGAATCAACTCTTTCTTGTACCATAAAACACATCCTTGGAATCGAAATCTATCTTAAAATCGCCTACTGAAACTGTTTTACAATCTTCGCCAGGCATATTCGTCCTATAGGCATATTCATACTATGCCGCAAAGACATGAAATGGGAATCATAATCCATGAGTGTACAGTGTTTTCCTTTCTTGTTCCACAAAGCACTTCTTAAGAATAGAAATCAATATTAAAATCGCCTAATAAAACTGTGTTACAATATACGCCAGGCGTTTTCTAACTATACTCGCAATATATTTATAATAAATTGTCACGTTTTGGCTCCCCATTTAGCGATCCATTATCAAAAATTGCAAATCCTTGTGCGACTTTCAACATTTTATTAACTTCCCCCCCCCCTCTCCACGTTATCTGGCAAACACATTTGAAAAGGGACTCGATGCGCTAATGCCTAGACAAAAATCCTGAACTTATTAGCACTCTGGTGCTAAAAATTTTGAGGTGGACCGCCCTTGTGACTTAGGGGTATGAGACAAAATCATATTCGCAGACCTAACGAATATACATATAAAATTTCTTTAAAATCGGTCGAGCCGTTTTGGAGGAGTATGGTAACTAAAACTGTGACATGAGAATTTTATTTATTAGATATACCCAATATGAGTTCAATCGAATGTACCGTTTAAACGCTAGAGCACTTTCAAGAATTTCCCCCCATAAGCCATAATGTAAAAGAAATCTTTGTAGTAGCCCAGTAGAAAAACTATAAGTTCTATACACATCAAAATCAATGTCGGTCTTACGATGGTGGTTTATAACATATATACCCAATTTGAGCTCAATCGAATGCCCCGTTTAGGAGCTATCGTGTTCACTCACATACACACAAACACACACACACACACACACACACACACACACACACACACACACACACACATACAAACATACATCTCGTAAAAATAGCATAAATCAATTCAGAAGACCTCAAAACGTGTTAATACATCAAAATCTCGAAGTCGAATTTTTTTCATGATTACAATACTTTCCTTACAGGGTACATGTTCGGAAAGAAAAAAGGATGAAAATCTGAAACACTTTCAGGTTTTAAATACACACTATAGTGCTATATATTAAAATCGTATCATTAGTTATACGTTGTCCCTATTTTTCTTACTTATTCCATTAAGTTTCAAAAGTGTATCATTATTTATGACTGTGCTGTATTTTTCTTGCTTGTTTCGTAAAACCCATCTTTGGAATCGAAATCTATCTTAAAATCGCCTACTAAAACTATTTTACAATCTTCGCCAAGTATATTACAAATATACTTCATCGTTTTATATATTGTTTCGAATGTGCATCATAATCCATGAATGTACCGGTTTGTCTTTCTTGGGTTGATTCCTACTTTAACGCCTCGACTCTCGCCAAGGTGGCGATCATTAAACATATGCAGTTACCATGACGATTTTTTGCATTAATGTGGCAATCGTAATATAGAAATAAAATGGCGATTTGGAACAACATGTAAGTAAAGCATGCCGTTACATTTTTATTTATTTTGAATTGCCAATTAATGTAGTTTTAATAATTAAGTGTCTTCAGATTCCTTAACTGGTGCGTTTATCGCTAGTTTGTTTACTTTAGTTTTCATCTGGTTCTTTTGGGAGCGTTGAAACGGTACTTACCGTATCGTACAATCGTATTCCAAACCATCAACAATTTCATGTGCCCGGCATTTATCTTGGTTAAAAATTGCTTGTCTTGCCGGACCGCCGGGATAATACGTAAGTACCGTTAAAACTTGTGCATAACTCCCAGAGACTCATGACTGCAAAGCTCGCCAAAGTACGGGGATTTTTTAGGTTGGCGAGAGTGGGGATGTTAAAATAGGAATCAACTCTTTCTTGTACCATAAAACGCATCTTTGGAATCGAAATCTATCTTAAAATCGCCTACTGAAACTGTTTTACAATCTTCGCCAGGCATATTCGTCCTATAGGCATATTCATACTATGCCGCAAAGACATGAAATGGGAATCATAATCCATGAGTGTACAGTGTTTTCCTTTCTTGTTCCACAGAGAACTTCTTCGGAATAGAAATCTATATTAAAATCGCATAATAAAACTCTTTTACAATATACGCCAGGCGTTTTCTAACTATACGCGAAATATATTTATAATAAATTGTCGCGTTTTGGCACCACATTTAGCGATCAATTATCAAAAATTGCAAACCTTGTGCGACTTTCAACATTTTATTAACTTCCCCCCCCCTCTCCACATTATCTGGCAAACACATTTGAAAAGTGATTCGACACGCTAATGTCTACACAGAAATCCTGATTGAAATGAATAGCACTCGGGGGCTAAACATTTTGGGGTGGACCGCCCTTATGACTTAGGGGTATGAGACATAGTTAAAAACCTATTCTATGACCTAACGAATATACATAGAAAATTTCATTAAAATTGGTCGAGTGGTTTCGGAGGAGTTAGGTGACTAACACTGGGACAGGAGAATTTTATATATTAGACTAGCTGAAGTACCCGTTCTTCGCACGGGAATGAATGGACTTTTTGATATTACGATTTGCGGTGATTACTATTTATTGTAATAAAGAGATATAGCAAAATGGATATCGCTTTATATTGTGTTCAATAATCATGCATACCGAATTTTCAAGGCAATCGTTTGTACGGTGCAGAAGGTCATGCGGCGTAGCGCAATCTAGTGGCGAGTTTTAGCAAAACGGATACGGCGGAAATATTCTTCGCATTCAGATATCGATGAATACGAAATTTCAGGACGAACGGCTGGACAGCCCTGTGAAGTTCACGTGTTGACGCGACATCTAGTGGCAAATTATATAGGAAAATGGATAGCGCCAAACTCTTCCCCGTGTTCAAATATCTATGTATACCTATTTTCATAGCGATCAGTTGCACAGTCAAGAAGTGATGCACTGCAGCGCGATCTAGTGGTTAATTAATGATTTGCTACAGTGCCGTCAAGTGGCGAGTTATAGCAAAATGGATAACGCCAAAATATTCTCATTGTTCAAATAGCTATGTATACTGATTTTCATAGCGACCGTTTGAATGGTCAAGAATTTGGCCTGCTGCAGCGTCATCTAGTGGCGAGTTAAAATAATAATGCATTGCAGTGCCATCTAGTGGTGAGTAACATCAAAAGGAACACAGAATATATTCTTCGTGCTGAAATGTGTAAGTATAAGAAATTTTATGCCGGTCGGTCGAACGGTATAGAAGTTGATGCGTTGCAGCGCCATTTAGCGGCAAGTTACAGCAAAATGGATAGTGAAAAATATTCTCCGTGTTCTAATATCCGCGAGTACCAAATTTCATCGAAATCGGTTGGACGATATTCGCATAGTAAACGGCTAAACGGAATAGAATTCGACGTTCTGCTGCGCCACCTAGTGGCATGTTAGAGGAAAACGGATAGCATAAAAAGCTTCTCAATGATAAAAGACTTAGGTGAACCAAATTTCATGGTGCAACGGTGCTAGAGTTTTTCAACCTCATACACACATACCAACATTCATTTTTATCTATAACCAGTGTCATTATATATCCCAGTCTCAAATAAAATCCAGTTTCAAATCTAAGCCTCGCCAAAGCGCCAACATACGCCATTGTGCAAGCGTTTGTTCAGGAAATCATTCGAAGCATTGACTTAGCAGCAATCAATATGGAAAATGGTTCGACCGCGAAAAAGTAAAGCAAGCCTTTATTTCAAAAGTGAAATCCCTTAATACAGCCGAAATTTTTAAAATTATCAACTATAACGTGTTTTATTCATCGTTACTCCGATGTAGTAAATGAGATTTCAATTTTCTGAAATTTGGCGGAATTCCCCCAACTTAAATCAATGTACTCATTTGGCGAGAATTCTGGAGATAGATCGCTTGAAATCCCTTAACAACTGCATTATTTCTTCACGGATCATTAAAATTTAACGCTGTATTCTAATAAAACCTTTACACTTGTTTTCAAAAATCTATTTCCTTAAGCTCTCAATAAATTGCGTCAAGCCGAAATCTGTGCAAACCGCTAGAACTCACTTTCTCAAAATCGGCATTTGAGCCATTTTATTTTTTCGCCAAACTAAAAAAAATTACCTATTAGCCTCGGAAATCTTCAATTCTTATTGTTTTGCGTATAAAACATTTCATTCCTGCTCCGATTTCCCATGCACACGATATTATAATTTAAAAAAAAATAACCTTACGAATATAAACTAACAACAAAAAAAAATCGTTATTATTCTTTTATTTTTACTTTGAGAATTTAAAACATCTTATTCGGCAAAATCGCCAGACATGGCAACCACGATCCTTATTTCACACTTTTTTCACTACAGGGGTTACAATTACGGAAATCTTTTTGCGTGGATAACATAAAAAATCTCTTAAATTCTGGGAACGGGTGGACTTTCAAAGTTTTAAAGTGGACTATGATTTATTCTATATTATTTTACATATCTGTGCAAAGTTTCAGGCTGATATGTCCATTTTTGTGGATTTGTATACAACTCAAATCCACAAACAAACAAATAAACAAATAAACAAACAAACAAACAAACAAACAAACAAACAGAATTTCATTTTTATTTATAAGATTTCACACCACAAAGAAATGTGAAACGTTTTCTTTAGAAGTTTCATGAGCAACTCATGATTGGAGGATCTTGAAGTATTCAGTTGAACATCACGTTAAGTCCAGTACAAGTACTACATCGCTCATATTTGCTTAATGGAGTGTTATGTAAACTCTCAGGGGATTTTTCTTCCTGTGAAGAGAGTGGTATTTGGCAAATTCACATTCCCTCTTCTTAATTAAATTTATTAAAATTGAAATAAATAACGATGGATGCGAAACTATAAATATTAAAAGGCGCCAGATTTATCTCGACTCCCAAAATCTCTACATAGTAATGGGAAATCGATCTGTCTCGTTTTACATAGCAAAAGCAAGTTTCTCTCTCATCTAGCATTCATCCCTAGAAATTAAAACCTTCTAAAATCTAGACTAGCTAGGTATGCCGCGATAATGCTCTACTAAATGAAGAATATCTTTACAGTTTTCGATTGTAGTCATTCATTCTACAAGAAACATAGTATGTAAAGCAATCATCCGCTTAAATGACGCTGATTACATTCCGAAGCGAGAAAAAGGACTCGCTGAACCCCAACAGATATTTACCATCAGCATCATGCACAGGCATCCTTGATGAAGATTTTTCTCAAAACTTACCTTTAAGGATAATGGCTAACGCTTACTGTCAACCACGTGTTTCCAGAACACGCGTTGAAACTGCGATGGCCTGTTGCAAAATTCTGCACTCATCACACACCTCCGCATAATGCTTGCCCACCACCCTCCAAGGCCTTCCTATGGTGGAGCGAAAAATACTTCAAAATTAAACAAATGCTTAGGATTTATGACAAAAAATTTTTTTTAAAATGTCCCAAAACAATCGAAATAAAAGTTACGATCCAACAACGTTGAAATCAAAATGTATCCGTTTAAACGAATTCAAAATTAAGCAAACGCTATCACCAAAACAATCTAAAACACTCAAACACTTTTAAAATATCCTGGCTACGCTACTGCATAGACACGTGGTCGTAAGACTGACTGGCAAGGTTAATTAACAGAGGCACGAAATCTACCTTACTGGTCGGCAATTTTTTAAAGCGAATTTTCACGGGCCAGCGATGCTGGACGGCTTGTCGGCTAATAATTATAGATTTACGACAAAAACAAAATAAGCGACACCAAATTAACCTAGATAAAAACTATAATCCAACAACGTTGAAATCAAAATCCATTAAAATAAGTTTTCACAAAAACACTACATTTAAACACTTTTAACGTTTAAAAACACTGCGGTTTTTGAACTGAAAAGAGCCAATGGCAACAAGTTTAAAAAAAAAAAGCTTCTCACAACAATGAATTAATTCAAAATCAAACAAACACTTCTGGATTTGCGACAAAACCAAAACAAATGTCCCAAAACAATCTAAATAAAAGTTACGATCTAACAACGTTGAAATCAAAATCCATCCGGTTAAACGAATTCAAAATAAACGGTTACAGCAAAAAACAAAATAAACAATTTATAACACTCAAACACTTTTAAAATATGATTTCACAAAATGTCACGCGGTTAACATTTAAAAACACTCCGGTGAGAGCAATGAAAAAAAAAAAAAGCGTGACTTCCAAAAACAATAACAATATAAGTTTACGTTGCCAATTTCTAAAAAAGAAATCCTACAAATGGATGTTTAAGTGTTGTGCCAAGGCTAAATTTGATGTCTAAACTTGTGTAGTATGGTTATCCAGGTGAAGTACAGTTATGCAGTTCAGCCTTGGTTGTGCAAACAAAATTTTAAATAAATTATCCCAAAGTCTATCAAAATTTTTCAGTTAAAGAGAACTTAAATAAGGAGTATGACGTCTATATGACGTCATCTAATAGATCTACGCCTTAGATTATATTCCGTGATTTTTTTTCAAGATTCCAGGAATGAGTCATTTGCTTCCAAATATGAATACTTTTTAAGGCGTGTTATCTCGCTAGATATTTAGATTTGGAAGAAGCAGCAAGTTTAAGAAAGGTAAATTTTTTAGAGACCTTTCGAACTGTATAAAAAAATTTTTGCTTTTAGTTAGAGATAAAAATGTCGTTTTTATCAAAATTTCAAGATGGCGACAGATTCACCGGGGCGATCAGTCGAACCCGGCAGCGTTATGAACTGCACTTTTATTATTACCTTATAATTGATTTCCGAATGTGCGATCTATGAGGAATTCGTTCATCCACCTGTCTACTATAGAGGGAGATTATAATTAAAGTTTCAAAACGCTATAAAAAAAGAAACATTGATCAGAATAACGTCAAATTTGAACGGGATATTATTGAAGACGGGGGGGGGGGAAACGTAAAGCATAAGAAAAAAATTCCAAAATTTAGCAGCAGATGACGCTGTAAGCGTCAGATATGTAAATTAAAATACCGATATTACCGATATGATGGGTGCTTTCTATGCGGTTTTTGGCCTCCACAAAGCATGCAAAAAAGAGCCGTTTATTACAGCAAAACACCACAGAGCGATACGGCTCCCTAAACAAGCGAACTCTACAAGAAAAGACATGAAACTAACTGCCAGAGGAAATCCTGCGCTTATTTATACCTTTTTAGCGAGATTTCTAATAATTTCGACGCAATTCCATCCCGAGAGTTCTCCCTGTTTATCATGCAAATCGATTGCGTAATAATAATGTAACGAGAGAAATCAGTATCACAGCCTCCATTCATAAAATAACGCCAAACTCTGCGAAGACTGAACTATCGCCAAATTGAGTGCTAAAAATATGTCTGAAGCTGAATGCAGCCTAGCACTATCGCCAATATCTGTTGTTTGTTTGTGTTGTTTTGGCAAACCGACGCATGGGTTATCTTCCTTGGCCCATGGGAGGTGCCTTAGTTGGAGAACTTTCTAAGAGGTCCTAACGCGTACTCACGTTAGATAAGGCGAAAACCGACCCAAACTCCAAATCGTTATATCGACAGCCGCGTGATGGGCCCGAACGCGGAACCTTCACACCTCAGCTGTTTATCCTGTTCGATGTCTTTATCCACTCGGCCATGGTGGGGGCCACCTATATTTGGTGTGAAACCGCAAAACCAATGTTATCCTAAGGGGAAAATTAGAGGTCTCGCGTTCTAGTTAATCGATTTACATCCAATTAAACACAAAATTAAATTACTTGACTCATGGAATACGAATTTTGGAAGAAATTAAACCCGATCTGAGCAGATCACCCCCAATATTCTCAACAATACCAACGCACTAAACTCAGTGTGATCTCGTATCTTGACTTAAATCGCATCTATCCATGTTCCAAACCACGGAGAGAAAAAAAAATCATAAAAAAGCGATTTTGCCCCCCCCCCCTTTTTTTTTGGTCGAACGTTACGATCTAATCTCCGAGTTGAGTTGAGCTCCCCCTGTTATATATCTGCTCTGCTGATTCAGCCCCTTTTCTGACTACTCAGCGTGGCGGCCAATAGAATCCAACTTTTGCATCGTTTATTCTTCCTGCCTTTCCTTTTCTCCTTGCCATTACTCGGTGATAAGATCCATTGACTCGAGCGATTTTAACTCTGGTCATGCATGCATTCTGGATTGAGAACCGACACTTTTTTTTTTTTTTTTGTCCCTTGTTCCCGCTATTGACTAAGCCATTTCTTAACCCTTTGAGGCGCAACCCTTTCCCAATGCTGAAAAAAAGGGCAGCCGTTGCCATCGCTCGACTTAACTACCAGCAAGATGGCGGACGGTCGAAACGTTCATCGCGTGCCACAGATCTAGAGACCCTTTTTTTTTTTGACGGGCACAGCCAGCTGTCGTCAAAAAAAGGGTCTCTACACGCTTAAACCAAACGATCGAAATTCGATCAGTCGGAGTGGAAAGTGAGCCAGTTTTCAAAAGTGAGGCTTCTCCTTTAGGAGCGTTTTTCGATCACAAGAGCGGAGCGGAATATAACAGTGAGCGGGGAGGAGAAATTCTCTGAAAAGATACGAAGCGAAGAGACGATTCTCAGAAAAAGGACTACGTAAAGAGCCCTTACCAGCAAGATGGCGGACGATCGAAACGTTCATCGCGTGCCACAGATCTAGAGACCCTTTTTTTGACGCACAAAAAAGGGTCTCTAGATCTGTGGTACGCGATGAACGTTTCGATCGTCCGCCATCTTGCTGGTAGTTAAGCCGAGCGATGGCAACGAACGGCTGCCCTTTTATCAGCATTGGGAAAGGGTTGCGCCTCAAAGGGTTAAAACATATATTTTTAATGCTGACTAGAAAACACACATTCAGTCACAGTAACTCTGAATGTTGGCTTTTTCTGGATATTTAACTTTTTTTTTTCTTTCGCGCTCAAAAGCTATCCAAAACCTTAAAATGAATACGTATATTGCACATACAATTATTTTTATACAATTTTCTGGAATAAATAAAGGGTTAGCACTTTCCAACAAAGTTAGAAAGTGTTTGTTTTCGGTTTGTCCACTAGTGCTCTAACTTCTGTACATATGTATCGATTGCTGCAAGATTTCTATATGTTACTTGTACATAAAGTTTCATGCAGTCTGCTGAAAAGGCTGCATGTAGCCTGTATATTTCTTTTACAGGAACCCAAAAGAATTCCAATACATTTCGCTGTATGGGCGGTCATTGTTTAAAGCGTATTATTGAGACGTCGCATATAATTCAAACCACACAAAATTGATAGATGCTGTTAAGGACTATCAAAGAATGTTCTCCATCGAAAAAAGTGTACGTAGTACTTATAGTTCTTTTACGGAAGCACTCAAAAGAATCCCAATACATTACTGTCTGACCAGTTGAGCGAACTGAATCCAAATCAAGCACAATAGAATGAGCATGTACAAACATTCATAACAGATTACTCTTCATTTAAAGAATTGAAATAACGTTCTTTACAGGGTCTCTCAAAATTAAATGAATGGGGATACAGCTCTTTCATAGGCGCACCCACGGAGGGGGCTATGGGGGCTCAAGCCCCCCCTAAAGGCGGAAAGTTAGAAGTGAAAAGCATTAAAAATTGAAAATTGTCCCCAATTAATTAATTTTTTCTTTTTTAAAATTGTCTTTAAATTATTTCTCAAGTACTTTTTACAAAAAAAAATAAAAAAAAAAGTTAGTTTTTAAATAAATACGAACAGTTAGTGTACGAAGCACAGTTAAACTCGGTTTCAAGGATGCTGAAAAGATCAGATAATTATTTGAGTTTAACGAGTTACATTGCCTGCGAGCATGTTGTTCTATGGGCAAGTCAAGTGGCACATAATATTTTGACGTTATAGGAGAGTTATAAATATAATCAAGGTCACTATAGCCAAGTTCAGCAGAATTTGTTGTCCAGCCCCCCCCCCTAAACTAAAATCCTGGGTGCGCCATTGAGCTCTTTATAGGTTTTACCTAAAATCTAAGAATAGTCATCCTGAACTAACAATACTTTTTTTCCTTTTTAAATGAGGATTCAGAAAAAGTTTTTAAATTTGGCGCAGTTCGCGGTATCGTTTTCACTCTTTCCCTGTAAAAACAATTACGACTTTTTCTCCAAAGACAATCCTTCCGCAATTTTCTTCGGACGCAGTTGTTGTTATTGACTTCGCAATTATTTCAGTCTTTACCACTGACAGTTGGGGCTTTATTTTGGAAGACGCATGATTTTATATACTTTGTAAAAAATAAGAAGGTGGAAAGAAATGTTTGGTTTTCATTTGAAATCTCTTTTATTTTAGGTAAGGTGGTTCTGCGGATAGTCGATCGATTTTTTTAGGGGAAGTGTAGATAACTGTGAATCTGCGAGATCTTTCATCCTTTTAACGTGTGGAATGCACACAGGCTTCTGAAAAGGAGACCAGCACCGCGAAGTTATTTCAGTTAACCCCTTTAACCCTATATCGTGCGGTGGTTGCGCCGTGAAACCACCTTTTTCCAGCGCTTTCACTGCTGGTCGCAAAAGAATATGGTTAATTGGTCCCAAAGCTGAAAAAGTGCAGCCTTTGCCATCGATCCATTTAACTACCAACAACATGGAGGTCGATTGAATCGCCCATCTGGCGCCACAGAGCTAAAGAAATTTTCTGATGCAGTTGGCTGTGCTAGTGCTATTAATGGTAGTTAAATGGATCGATGGTAACGGCTGCCCTTTTTCAAATTTGGGCAATTCATCCAGTTAGTCTTCTATATCAATGTGAAAAAGCCTGCGCTTCAAAGGTTAAACAGAAACAGCTGTAATGATAATTTGCCCGGCACAGCCAGCTGCGTAAAAAAAGGGTCTTTAGATCTGTGGCACGCGATGAACGTTTCGATCGTCCACCATCTTGCTGGTAGTTAAGTCGAGCGATGGCAACGGCTGCCCTTTTTTCAGCATTGGGAAAGGGTTGCGCCTGAAAGGGTTACCGCGCAGTGTTCCCGCTCTGGGGACATCCAACTCTGACGTTTTGACTGTTGCCAGTCACGAAGAATAGACTTGATTTCTATAAAAATTAGTTTTGGGTGACATAGCTCCACGATAATCCTTTACTTTTTAGCCCGTCATTTCCCGTAAAAAAATGGTCACGATTATTTTTAGCCAGCTGCGTCAAAAAAAAGGGTCTCTCGATCAGTGGCGCGCGATGAACGTTTCATTATTTTGTTGATTCAACAAAATTTTGGTTGGCTCTATTTCAAATATCTTGTTTATTTTTGTTAATTCGATCGTCCGTCATCTTGCTGGTAGTCAAGTCGAGCGATGGCAACGGCTGTCCTTTTTTTCAGCATTGGGAAAGGATTGCGCCTCAAAGGGTTAATAGTATGAAACAACAACGATAAATCCAATGCAGAATGCATCTATCATGAAACGCTTTCCAGTATATACCTATCTGCGCATGTGCTACTATTTATTTGAATTAAAAGCGGTTTTGTGTGATAATTGAGGTTTATCCGCCCAGAAAAAAAAAATCTTTCGTTGATTCAACAAAATTTTGGTTGGCTCTATTTCAAATATTTTTGTTAATTCAACGAAGTATTTTGTTACTTTAACAAGAAGTTTGTGATAACTTACAAAATTACTTGGTTGAAATAGCACCAACCAAATTTTTGTTGATTCAACAAAATTGTGTTCAAATCATCAAAACATTTTTTCTGTGCGTGGATGACGAGATATATAGGCTACGCTGCTGACATTTTGTCCACATCTTTTGCACCCGATGAGTCACGTGACCCTCTTAGTCCGAGATTATCAGACTAAGATGCAAGGCCGTAGCCAGAAAAAATAAATCCGGGAGGGGGATATGTAGCGCTCAATTTCTTTCACCTGTAATGGATCTCCAGGTTCAACGCCAATAAAAAAAGTGCTAAATGCATTGGCTGAAACTTGGGGGTGAGGGATCAAACCCCCATGTCCCTCCCCTCCCCCGGCTCCGGCCTTGCTAAGATGGTCACACCCCCTAGGTCACATGACTTTTCGAGTACATGGTTAACCACCATTTGCATGGGTGTGACCGAAATGTCAGCACGGTACCCTGTGTATCTCGTGAGGCACGGGTTGATAAAATAACGATTTGTGTCGTAAATAGCGCATGCAAACAACCTTAGGTCTCGGGTGCTGTGCTAAGACGCCAAAATCAGCAACGATTCCACCGCACGTGAAATTCGCCGCGACTGTAGTTTTTAATGTTTTTTAGGCACAACTCAACTTGGATATTTCCCTTTTGCCACCACGGCAAGATGAAATACTTCAAGACGCTGAATGCTCTAATCTTCAAACGACTGTGTGTAAGAACACGTGGAGAACTATTTTAATGGCAACCATTACGAGAAAGGGTTATCGGTTATCAACATGCTTAAATCACCAATGAAACGACAGAACATGAAGAGTCGCCATTGGTGGCAAATATCTAAGCTTTTCTGCTTCTTAAATTGTTTGCTGTCATTGTAGAAGGATGCTAAGTGATTTTCTTTTTTGTTCTATCGTTGCTTTCCGGCATGGACCTTTGTATGTTCCCGCTAAGTCGAGCGATGGCAACGGCTGCCCTCTTTTCAGCATTGGGCAATCTCTCCAGCTGTTCTCGCATTCTTCCATTTTTCAGCAGATGTCAGTGCTGTTAAAAAGAATCGTGACCATTTTTTGACGGGAAATGACGTGCTAAAAAGTAAAGGGTTCTCGTGGAGCTATGTCACCCGCAGCTATTTTGATAGAAATCAAATATGATCTTCGTGACTGGCAACAGTCAAACCGTCAGCGTTTGGTGTTCCCAGAGCGGGAACAGTGCACGTTAAAGGGTTAACGTGAGAACGGGGACAAATTATATGGGACCTGTTCAGGGGTGGGAAATAGCGTGCTTATAGTAAACAAAAATAAGAAATCCTAAGTGAATGGGTTGAATTTCTATCAGTGTAAAGAAGGGCGCAGCAAAAGTCAACGCCCTCTTTTATTGTTTTGAATACCACTTTTTCTTTAATTTCTGGTTGATTCAACATTCAAACACCCTCCTTGACGCCTTTGAAAATTACAGTTTATTCAAATTTAGAAAATTACGGGGTTCTTAATGCTCGGTGATGGATCACAGTTATAGTTATTACTGTGTTGTTTCACTTTTCAGTGCCCCACCCTAGCTATGTTCCTTATCGAATGATCATCATCAAAATTTAGTAAATTCTCGCTTAATGACAAAACTCGTTTTAAATATGGATAAGGACCCTATCGTATATTTAAAAAACAGCAGTACGTTGTTATAATGGTATTTCGCTGTGATTATGCATAAGTCGTTGTCGAAATGTACATAATCTTATGATAAAAAGTATTTGAAAACCTTTGTAGATTAAAGTTCATTAATTATTATTAGCACTCGATTGCTGTTAATTTCAGACAGGGGCGTAGCCAGAAATTTTTCATGGGGGAGGGGGGGGGGGGTTACGACTACTAAAACTCATATATATGTATACGTGTGTGTGATACTTTAGTGAAGAATATACATTTTGCACGGCAAAAATTTCTCATGCCTGTAGCAAAACGGCGAATCACTTTTAAAAATAGTCTGAATAAAAGTGAAGTAAGTATTTTTAAATCATTGCGTTAGCCCTTTAACGCGCAGTGTTCCCGCTCTGGGAACATCAAACCCTGACGTTTTGATTGCTGCCAGTCACGAAGAATAGATTTGATTTCTATAAAAATAGTTGCGGCTGACATAGCTCCACGAGAATCCTTTACTTTTTAGCACGTCATTTCCCGTAAAAAAATGGTCACGATTGTTTTTAACAGCACTGACATCTGCTGAAAAATAGAATAGTGCGAGAACAGCTAGATAGATTGCCCAATGCTGAGAAAAGGGCAGCCGTTGCCATCGCTAGACTTAACTACCAGCAAGATGGCCGACGATCGAAACGTTCATCGCGTGCCATAGATCTAGAGACCCTTTTTTGACGACAACTGGCTGTGACCGCACAGAAGCAGGTGGAGGGACTAGGCCCCTAATCCGTCGATAAAATGCAGAAAATAAGATTGTAAAGAATTCTTTTGAAATCACTGTTTATATAATAAAAAAATATTGGGTGGGCAAGAGACACACACGTCGCTGTCTACGCCCACGGTACAAACTTATTGGGGTCCCGTTCGGGATTTGTTCTAAGACTCATGGGGGTTCTATCCTCTCTGGGGGTACTTATTGATCATTTTACTGGCAGCATAGAATATTCAGAAGTGGATCCCATTCATGGAACACTACAGGCCCGGACTGGCCAGGTCGGCTGGTCGGCGATCGCCGAGGGCCCCAGGCCCAAGGGGGCCCCGGTGAGGCATTCAAAAGTGGATATACAACTTTATAATAAGAGTAATTTGATTATTTATTTTCCAGCAATCTTACGCAGTGACGCAGCGGAGGATCCCAGAAACCCCGCGACGCAAGGGGGCCCCCGAAAAGTCAGGGACCCCTAAATCTCTAAAATAGTTAAATGTGATTTTTGGGCGCGTAAGCCTAATTTTCAAATATTACGTGTTCTAATATTCTGTTTCCTCTAAATTCCTCAGTAAGAGGCAGGGCCTGATTTCCGGGAGGGCATTCGGGGCAAGGGCCCGGGCCGCCAAATGGTTCTTTAAAAATTTGTAAATTTTGAAAAAGTTTTCGAAAGTTGGGGGCCCCCAATGAAGCTTTTGCCCAGGGCTCCCAAATCGACAAATCGGCTCCTGAAGACGCCCCTTTTAAATCTCTAGCCGAGGGCCCCCAAGAGAGCCAGTCCGAGCCTGGAACACTAGTAAATTTTCCATTAGGTTGAGATGTCAGATCGTGAGGCAAGTCAAAGAGTATGGAAGGAATAGCCTAAAAAATTCAGAGCCCCCCCCCTCTCATGGCTGTCTCCCCCCACTGCGCGGAACACGCGGGTTTTCCCAAATTAGATTTTTGCGAAAGAAACAATCAACATCTGCAAACAAACGTTCTCCTTCATTCTCCTGACGGAAGTGGCAACAGTTCTTTTTTTCTTTTCTTGCGTTACGTGTTAGACACAGTACAAAAGAAAGTTCTTCCTCCCTCCCTCACGTGTATGTTGAGAAAATATTTGTTACTTTCCTGTTTATTTGCATGTCTAAAAAGGACGATGCAGAGAACAGGGATCGTGTTTTATTAGAGATTGCGCTTTATATTAACCCTCTAACGCGCAGTGTGTCCGCTCCGGGAGCGCCAAACTCTGACGTTTTGACTGTTGCCAGTCACGAAGAATAGATTCGATTTCTATAAAAATAGTTGAGGGGGACAAAGCTCCACGAGAATCCTTTACTTTTTAGCACGTCATTTTCCGTAAAAAAATGGTCTCGATTATTTTTAGCAGTACTGACATCTGCCGAAAAATGGAAGAACGCGAGAACAGCTGGATAGATTGCCCAATGCTGAAAAAAGGGCAGCCATTGCCATCGCTCGACTTAACTACCAGCAAGTAACGACAGCTGGCTGTGCCGGCACAGATAGCTGTCGTCAGAAAAACGGTCTCTAGATCTGTGGCACGCGGTGAACGTTTCGATCGTCCGCCATCTTGCTGGTAGTTAAGTCGAGCGATGGCAACGGCTGCTCTTTTTTCAGCATTGGGAAAGGGTTGCGCCTCAAAGGGTTAAAAACCTTTATATGTATTTCCATACACAAGATGGAAAATAGATTGGATTTCTATAAAAATAGTTGCGGGTGACACAGCTCCACGAGAATCCTTTACTTTTGAGCACGTCATTTCCCTTAAAAAATGGTCACGATTATTTTTAACAGCACTGACATCTTCTGAAAAATGGAAGAATGAGAGAACAGCTGGATAGATTGCCCAGTGCTGAAAAAAGGGCCGCCGTTGCCCTTTTTTCAGCATTGGGAAAGGGTTGCGCCTCAAAAGGTTAAAAATATCTCTTTTTAGTGTGTATTTTAACTTAATTATCATATAGTTGCTGTGAAGCTCTATGAAAAAGCATAATAAACGAGCCCACACATTATACACATACATGGTCAGTGGGCATTCACAGTCATGGTCATCCAGACACGTTGTTTTGGAGATGGTGGCAGCGGCGTGCGTGTAGGGCCAGTTTGTTTGCCAGAACGGGACAGCTTCACGTCACCGAATGTGTCGTTTCGAGCTACATACGTCTTTTACGGATTTTCCCGCCACAATTAGGATCCTCATCAGAAGGTGGCAGACTTCTGAGTACTGGCACCCCACAGAAACTGCTAACGACCGCCGAGAGGATTTTCGGAACCACGTATTGGAAGTTAGAAGATTCACATATACATGTATTTTATGAAAGTAAAACTGGATTCATTAAATTCTTTTTTCTCGGAGTGGCTGGTCGCCCCTTCCCTCCAGCCTCGGGTGGGAGTGGGGCGGGGGGACGCTGAGACAGCGTTACTATTTCTTGAAGTATATTGATTTTTGAATGTTCGATGAAAGTAGATAGTAAAACTGATTTTTAATTAACACACATTTTAATTAATCTACTTTTTTATCGATATATTATGAACAAATTAAGCAAATACTTCCGTCATTTTTAAGAGATACCCTAAGAGATACCCAGCAGATGGAAACAGAAAAGAAGTGTAAAATCGTGAAAGTTTCTGATAAAGCATGTGTTTTGTGTTAATTTCCTTCTCGCACAAAATTCTCCGATTGCGATTCACTTGGAATAGCCAAAGAATACAATATAGAATTGAGTGAAAAGGGCCAGCTCGTGGAATAGCCTCCTATATGTATAATAGGGCTATTACACTGAGAAAAATCCGACCAACTTCCCTTGCAAATCAAGTTTCCAGCCGATTTTCTCCGCCGTTACCTTGACGACCGCGAACTCCAACTTTTTCCTTTCCGAAGAAAAAAATCCGAGTCGGACGAAATTTTGGCCAATCAGAGTACTTCCTGCTACGTCATGAGCAATTTCGAGCAATGGCGACTATGTTCGAAGCTTGGCAGTTTGGTTCGATATCAGAATCACGTGTAAATAAAATTATGGCCGCGTTCAAGTGGACTTTGGAATTAGAGATTGCTGCCCATCCGATGCTGCCGAAATGGCTGCCGATCCGATGTAAATGTACCAACGATAAGTAAAATAAGAACCTGCACGCCAAATCAGCGATGCGATAACTATTTGGTGTCGGGGAGAGTTTGTTTACTTTTGCAACCCTTAAAGATAACCACGCCTTCAAGTCCGTCGGAAAAGTTGGTCCAGCGCGAAGTTGCTCGGATTTTCCCTTTAGTGTGATAAGGCCATAACGCTTGTGAAGTACAGACGGCGAGCGTCAGAAAAAAAGGAGTGCTAAGAGATTGTAAGTTTTTCGTAGCAAACTGAACATGGTTCGTGGACACCTGAGTCTGTCTTCCTGTCCATGGGCTCTCATAGGGTCGTTTGTAGGGGGGAAGGGGCAAGTTAGGTGTACTACCACGAGCGATACTCTATTTTAATGTTGAACTATTTCTGTGTTTTACCAGTACGTACATCAGCACGATTATATATATTTTTCGGTACTTACGTATTATCCCAGCGGTCATGCCCGCCAAGCTATTTTTTCGTCAAATGGGCTGGCAAACTGTTGCCAGTCGTATTCCGAACCATCAATAATTTCATATGTCCGGCATTTATTTAGGCGAAAAAGCGCTCATCTTAACTTCTCCACCGGGATAATACATAAGTACCTATTTTTCTTGGGAGCTAGGGCGGGGGGGGGGGGGGAGCAATGGGTCCACCCCGTCCATGGATATGAGCTCCTACGTTCTTATCAGCTTCAAGTACATTATTCTTACTCTCGACTCTACAATAGAAGAGAGATCACTTTTTTTAACGAATGCAGTCGTCTCTACTTCTTCACACGCTTAAGATAAAATTAATTTTTTTTTAAAATATAATATCATTTACAACAAAATTATGGTTGCTTAAATTTTCTTATTTCCTAGACGAGTGTTCTTACTGCACATTTGCCTCAAAAGTAGTTGAAAGAGCGACTATCTTAAAGAAAATACTGACTTTCTAATAATCATCTAACGAGAAAAGCGACTTTTTAGTGACCAACTAAAGAGGAAAATGGACCGAAATAGTGACTACACATACACATTTAAACAACGTCTTTCAAATTTTGTTTTATGCATATGCTTACAATAGAAAAAGTCCTAAGTATGAAGCCTAAGGGGGACTTTTTAAAATAATTTCAGGTTTATCTTTCAGTTCCCAATGTTGCGTGAGACTAAGTATGACTGCTGAAAGAGATCGAAAAGTTTTCGGTTGAAACGATCGTCCCATACCCATCCCATAAGTATCATTTTATGTGTGTTATTTATACAAAGATTTTATTAATTTTATTTTATATATTACTAAAGTTTAAATGCAATAATTCATTATGCAACCTAAAATGCAACTAGAATAAATGATTTAAAATACATTTTAAAGAATAAGACTTATAGGCCACTTAATTTGTACATAAAAAAAGGGACCAAAATCGCAAAAAAAATCCAGTAATTGTACTTTTTTAATATGTTAGGGCCAGTACCAGTAGTATAAATTCAAGTTTGCAGCTTCAAAAGGCAAAGAAAAAAATTAATTTGTAGTAAGTTTTATTTAGCTTTAATTTAAGTTAAATTTCAAAATTTGGTGAGTGGATATCAAACAAGAAAACAAACAACTCCATCTGGAAGACATAGAGAGACTCCCTATTTATAGTTTTCCAAGCAGGAAGTGGCGTCATATAGTACGCGATATCATAGTTCTCGATTTTTCGTGTAACTTCTTTCCTTATTGAGATACAGCCAAAATTCCACTACTATCAATAATTTTCTTTTGGTCGCCAACGTCACTAGAACGATGGCCAAGTTTGTCGCCAAAGTCAAGGGGTTACATACTGTTGCAGAATACTCTGGTAATTCCTGGGTTCGTCGTTCTAAAGTCCAGAAGGTGTAGAAAGTTCTAAAAAAGAGTCCACCTGTCAAGCCGGCACACAAACTTTATTGATTCTAGAACTTCTTCGAACAATCAGCTGTATAAAATTCGCAAGCACAATCAGCCAGTAATGGGCTTTTAACAGTCCGCTCAATACCGAAGCTTTCACAAATGCTGTAATTCTCACGCAAAATAAAGCACCTCCACAGGCAAAATTCAGTGGAAATATTCAAGGTATATCGAGCAAAATCCCTTAAGACACAGTAAGGAAGAATTTACACACACCACTTAAAATCAGCTTCGAAAAGCAAGCGGAAACACCTCGTCCATACAAAGCGTAACACAGCTAACTCACTCCACGTGAGCTCAATGAACATTGAACTGGATCGGGGGCAGCCCGGTTGCATATTTCAAATATCCACATTGATTGTGGTCAATGGAGGATAACAGCCGGATTTTTGTTGCGCATGCGCTTTAATTAGTTAGCAGACAAGCTTGCGCTAGAGCTGACAGCTAGTTTCGGATTTTCGTTTGGTCTTTGCGCATGCGCTTGCAAACTAGCTATAGGGGAAAACTGACTTGTGCTCAAATAGTTTTTTTTAGGAAGGTGAACCTTTCACCATGAAAATGCTTGATTTTTTTTTTTTTTTTTTTTTTTTTTTTTTTTTTTTTTTTTTTTTGTATCTGAAATATATTTTAAGAGCTACACAAGTATTTCTAATGAAGTTTTGGGACCTTTCAACTACATGAATATGAGCAAACCTTTTTGTTTTAGCTTTATACAAACTTTTCTGCTAACAATAGCTTAAAACTTTGTTCTAGATTCCTTTAGACGAAGCATTTATATTTATATTCATATATATTACTAGATTTCAAGAGAATTGGATAATATAAAAAATAAAATTATACATATTTTTTTCGATAAGAGAATAATTTATTAATAATATTTTTTATTTTAAATTTAGAGGCTTAATCGGGTCAATTTTTTTTATTGGTTTAACTTTCAGCATAGAATTCAATGTTTTGAATTTTCACAGCTCCCCAGAATTTTTTTTGAATCGACATGTTAAATTGGTTTGAGAAGAATACAAAAAATTTAATGTTTACGCAAAAATACTTCTGCTAGCAATAACTTTTAAATTTCTCCTTGAAAGTTCCCTTTCAGTTCGTACCGAAACTTTTAGCTGTCTGCTCGGCTGAGTTAGATAAAGCGCCTGCGCGTTATTCTCCATTAACCACAATCAATGTGAATATTTGAAATACGCAGCCCGGTTCCTTTTATACTTTCCGACGTGCATTCCAGAAAACTCGGGACCTCTCCAACGAGTTCCCGAACAATCACGTTTTGATTACGTCAAAGAGAAATATTAGGCTATTATGCATGGTCATGCAGAAAAACTATCTTTACAAGCCCCATTGGAAAAAACGCACCAAATGACCAAAATGTCGCTAAGATAGGCGACTTTTGGCGAAATATCGCCAAATTTTGCGCCAAAAATAAGTCTCCAAAAGGGAAGTTACCGAAGGCCTAGAACCCATATTTCTCGAGATTTCTAGAACTGCCATAGGAAAACAATGGGGAAACCAAAACCTCCATATCTCCGGTTCTAGTTGACTGATTTTGATGCAACAAAAAGCAAAATTTAGCTATCTGAAGCGTAGAATACGAATTTTGAACTATTTTAAGCCCCAGAACAGCGGGTTATCGCGAAAATTCGTAACAATACTCATTTCATTTGCAAGAATGCCTGTACAACTCTCTTTCCTGCAACACACCGTAATTCCGGAAAACAACGCTACAGTTCTGTAATATGAAGAACTTCTGATATTGGCAGGAAAATTTGATTCTTCAGACAGGCATTGCATTTCTCGATTAAGAAAAAAAAAATATGTTAACATTCGGCCTTAATCAGTTCATATTATTTTAGATTCAATTAAACTTTAATTAGTGAGTAAATTTTTCTCGAAAATTTTGTTCTAGGTTAGAAAAGAAGTAAGTGCAGACAGGACAGAACATATTGGTATAAAAAATTAATGACCGGCATGGATTGAAATATGCCGTGTAACTCATTAAATCCTATTAAATGTGGATCTTCCTTCGTCGTCAACGTTACTTAAATATGCATTTCAATGAATAAAGCGTTCTGTCCACGAGCCTGGGTGGGGCTCTCTCTTGCCACATTCGAATAACACGCCAAATTCTGATTGAGTTGCATCACGATATGGGATGTCGAGATCTAGAAATATGTAATTTTCTAAAACTTAAATTACTCGAGTCAACTATTTACATAGCTATAAGTAGAACCGATCGCTTGAACACTACACGAGGTATTCTTCCTTTTAAAATAGTGTCAGGCACGAAAGAATTGAAAAAACAGTGCCACGAAAAATGACCATAACATTTTCAGTGAAGTTCTGTAGATAAATTTGAAGTGAAGTAAACAGAGTGCATCCAAATTGTGGAATTACGTGGTGTGAGTATACAGTTCATGCAATAGAGATGCTTGCTTGCTTCAGTTCGTATTTGTAAATTGCGAAATTCAAGTGGAAAAATACACGATGTTTGTTGTGCTGCACAGCTGGCTGCGTAGCACAGCCAGCTGTCGTCAAAAAAAGGGTCTCTAGATTTGTGGCACTCGATGAACGATTCGATCGCCCGCCATCTTGCTGGTAGTTAAGTCGAGCGATGGCAACGGCTGCCCTTTTTTCAGCATTGGACAATCTATGCAGCTGTTCTCGCATTCTTCCATTTTTCAGCAGATGTCAGTGCTGTTAAAAACAATCGTGACCATTTTTTTACGGGAAATGGGGTGCTAAAAAGTAAAGGATTCTCGTGGAGCTATGTCACCCGCAACTATTTTTACAGAAATCAAATCTATTCTTCATGACTGGCAACAGACAAAACGTCAGAGTTTGGTGTTCCCAGAGCGGTAACACTGCGCGTTAAAAGGTTACCAGTAAAAATAATTAAGCCTTTCAAAATCAAGCAAATAGATGTTGTTTCATGCGTGACTGTAAGTATAAATAGCGAAGTATCGTCATTCATAACCATTTTCAATGTAAGCATGCTGTTCAGGATTATATAAACTAATTTATAAAATAAAAATAAAATTCAGGGGAAATTTTTTTCAAGTGGGTATTACATACTTTATGTAGTTAGAACCAGTAGCGGATCCAGAAATTATTTTTGGGAGGGGCTAAATGTTGAAAAAAGCTTATTTCACCTAAACAAAACGTACGATGAAGCAAAATTTTAGTATAATGTAATGTAAAACTTTTTAGAAAGGATTAATAAGTTATAAAAAAAGATCATTTATCTACTTAAAGTGCATAATAAAGCAGAATATTACCCTTTAGCAATCTTTTTTTTTGGGAGGGGCTGAAGCCCTCTAGCCCCTCCCGAGGATCCGCTACTGGTTGGAACCCTCGAAAAGAAAATCCTGTATGCATGCCCCTGAAGCAATAATCGGTTTAAGCCTTCTTGAAATTACGTAACTTACTACTTTTTAAAAATTAATAAAAGTTATTAAATTACAGCGTAAAACTAAGTTTTTCAAACGGCTTACTTAACTTTAAAAATTTATAAATGTATATCTCTAACGAATTGTATTTCAAAGTTGAAATGGACAAAATTTCCAACTCCCCCTCATAGGAAGAGAAGCTGAACGAGTTCTGTTGTCATTTGAGTCCCCGTTCTTTCTAAAAGGGCATTTCGAAGAGCTTCTCCAAAATAGCCCATCAGCAAATGCAGGGGGAGAAAATCCTTTTAAATACTGCTGTGTATGTTCTATTTATATGTTGCATTTCGAAACTAAATAAATAAAAGTTACTGAGCATTTTAATATTTTTTATTATTTTTTATTAAGTGTTTTTCACTAAATGATCCTGAAAGTTCTTAAAAGCTATAATCAGTAATAAACTGGATTCGTTTTGGTTCTCAATAACTTAATCTTTAAATTGTTTTATAATGAGGCCCCCATGTTTCTCCCAGCTCCCGGTTTCCCAAGTGGTCTTAACCCTTTAACGCGCAGTGTTCCCGATCTGGGAACACCAAACTCTGACGTTAACTACAACTTGCTCTATTTGAACAATGTTTTAAACCTATAGAACTAGTCTTTAACCCTTTAACTCGCAGTGTTCTCGCTCTGGGAACACCAAACTCTGACGTTTTAACAGTTGCCAGTCACGAAGAATAGATTTGATTTCTATAAAAATAGTTGCGGATAACATAGCTCCATGAGAATCCTTTACTTTTTAGCACGTCATTTCCCGTAAAAAAAATTGTCACGGTTATTTTAAACAGCACTGACATCTGCTGAAAATGGAAGAATGCGAGAACAGCTGGATAGATTGTCCAATGCTGAAAAAAGGGCAGCCATCGCTCGACTTAACTACCAGCAAGATGGCGGAAGATCGAAACGTTTATCGCGTGCCACAGATCTAGAGACCCCTTTTTTGACGACAGCTGGCTCAAAAAAGGGTCTCTAGATCTGTGGCACGCGATGAACGTTTCGATCGCCCGCCATTTTGCTGGTAGTTAAGTCGAGCGATGGCAACGGCAGCCCTTTTTTCAGCATTAATCTGAGCCTGTTTAACACGAGCTCAGTTAATCTGAGCCTGTTTAACACGAATGTAAACTGTTAAAATTATAGCTCACATGAAAGAAGAAAAATTACAATAAACAGAGTAATGTCACCAAACATAGACGTAACTTATTAGGGGAAAAAGAGGAGGGGGTGGGGTGTTGCAGTTGCAAAATTTTGAGAAAATCCGATATCACCTATCTGAAAATATTTTCTACAAGAGAAAACATTTTGCCGCCCCCCCCTCCCTCCAGCCCAATGTTACATGAAAATTTACGCCAATGTCATCCAACATAACAACTATTCAAAAACTCTTGCTTTTCTAATTCACGCACTAAAATAAAAGTCGTGCCACAGTTGAGGTGGTACGTGATAGGAATTTCACGTCATGCAAAATTCACGATGCCATATCTATAAACATAATTTCGAGAGGATTTGATTTCTTTTTTTTTTTGTTGTTGTTGTTTTGTTTCTTTGTTTAGAAATGAATAAGTGTCTAGGTAGCAGTTACTTCACCAGGTATAATCTATTTACTCATTTCCTCTCGCTAGCGCTTGGAAAATTTCTTCCCGAGTCATAAAATTCGCGATAAAAGTGCGCTAGTTGGTTTAAATTACAGTTTGCTTTATTATCTACAAGGTAATATTTCCTGTTTGACAAGAAAAAAAAAATATTCTTAAAGTTTGCAACTTGTTCTTAGATTATTTCGTAGTTCGCTCAAATATTTTCTTTATTATATCGGTGGCATTTCTGTGTAAACTTAGAAGATGATTCCACAAGCATTGATAGGACGATTTATTCCCTCATTTCAACCATTTGGCTGTGGGAACGAATAAGTTCAACTCTTAACAGCTGAATTTTGAGAAATGATTTGCCTAAAAGAGTAACACATAACTAAGAAAGAACACAAAAAAAATTGTATTTATTAAAGAAAACGTTGCGTTGTAGTGTAATATAAAACAAATTTTAACCTTTGGAGGAGTATACCTCCATATATGTACAGGAGAGAATATATATAGAATTTTACTCTATCGACTAAAATTTTCAAGCGATTCAATTTAAATAAATGCAAACTTAAATCTTTATACCGACCGCCCTGTACAAAAAAAATCCCTACATTTATTAGTAAAATGTGCCCGATATATTGATAAGATTGATTGATTGGACAAAATTTGAGCTTTACATCCTAAAAAGTATCGGAGGTATTAAAATAAATATAGGCTGCCTTGAGGCATTTTTCATTGGATCTCGAAAGGGGGGGGGGTAATCACTTCAAATGATCGCGCTTCAGGGGACGTACACATATAACGAAAGAAAACAATAACTGCTTAAATACTTAATACTTTTTCTATTATTAGTAGTATTATATAGCCCTTCAAAAACTTGTTTTAAACGTACCTCTGGTGGCTTCTTTGTGATGTAGACGGACAGATTGTCACAGACGAGTTCCAGTTGGACCCTATACCACTCAGACACTTTTTTAATTTTTTTACTCCCTGAGGTTCACGGGTAGGGTTTGAAAATATAAATATATGGGAAGGGTTTAGTTTAAGGGTAGAAAAGCAATAGCGTGTCCACATGGGATTGAAATTGTGCTGGGGAAGGGAATTCCAGAATCAATTTTTCGGATGCTTGGCAGGGGATCGGAGACGGTTCGATTGTTGATGATAGTTTATTTTGACGTAACATCATGAAATATAAGAAATAAAATGTTTCCGGGTACGAAATTGCTTAAAAAGTTTACAAGGTGTCTAAATTTAATAATTAGGCACAAGATTGCAACGAATTCATCCAATGCGCTAAATTTGGCACATGCACCACGATTTGGTTATCCCTGATCCAGTGGCGTAGCCAGAAATTTTTCATGGGGAGGGTGGGGGATTACGACTACTTCAACTCACATATATGCATACATGTGTGTGATAAGGGAGTGAAGAATATACATTTTGTATGGCAAAAAATTCCTCATAAGGGGGGGGGGGTTATGACCCCCCCTACCCCCCCTTGGCTACGCCCCTGCCCTGATCTAATCCATGTTTATGACACATTTTAACTAGAGAATAGTGCTGTAAAAGTAACGACAAAATGAGTATCCGTATGTATTTGTTACTTAGATGTTCGCTATTCGTTACTAAGTATTCGTTACTCGTTACTTTCGTTACTACTAATAGAATCGGTAATAGGGTGTTATATGTGCCCTATAACAACACATCCGGGACAGTGTTGTTATGGGTATATGCCGCCCATACATAAACCCATAACAAAACATAACCAAAAAGAATTTTTTTAGCGAAGTTGTACAAAGTTCTATTTAGAGCTTATTTTCTCTGATTTACAGATTATTTTTATACACATTTATGGTTTTATACAATGCTAAATTATACGAATTACGGAGTGCACATAGAAATCTTCCAAAGACATATGCCATTCTTTTTTTTTCTCAACCCCCCCCCTTTTTTAAATTCTGAACGCTGGTTTAACCTGTTCATTCTTATCATAAAAAGTGTAAAGGAAAGCTTGTGACTCGTGTTTTTTCTGGGAGCGGGTTCTCGAATACTGAGATCCAGGGATTGGGCCACATATATTAAATTCACAGGGCAGGGGATCTCAGTATGATATCAACTACTTTGCGTCTCTACAAGCATAATATCTTTATTATTTGTGAGTTCTTATTTCATATCAAAAACTTCTTTTGCTGGACGATTTTTCGAAGTAAATTAAAAATTACCATATTTTAAATTAAAATTGTTTAATTTAGTGAGAATGATCTATTTTTAAGATATTTCCAGTTCTATTTCTGCACTTTTGGGATGAAAGGGGTTAGCCCCTTCTGTGGGTGCATATATGAGAGCATTCTCTAAGCAAAAATTATCACTCCTTTCATACAGAAAGAATGGTTGCACCGGACTATGCGTATTCCATGAGTTCATGGAATAAAATGTACCATAAAATAGGGCAGATGGCCCCCTAAACGCCGACATTTTAGAAACATACTGAACTTTATTGAATTATTTTAATAACAGTGGCTTACGCAGGAGTGGGCATAGAAATCCCGGGTAGCTCCCAATTTTTTATATATTTTTTAAAAAATTACTTAAAAAATGTGTTTAGGTTTCCATGCTAAATATTTTTTTTAGTTCCAAATAATATTTCAAATAATAAAAATGTGTGAATTCGTTTACTTTATAAAAATATATTTTTTTTAAAGGTGTATTTAAATAATTTGTTATTTATTACTCATTTCGATTCTAGCTAAAAAAAAAGAAAAAGTTAAGTTCGCAATCCTGCTTCGGAACCACCCTGAAAGAAAGAATTCTGATTGCACCACTATTTAGTACTAAAATGTTAGAAAGCCCGAAATTAGCACCCCTTACTAACGTGCTTCTCTTATATGTATTGCTCCTCTACAATTATAAGAACACCCCCCCTCCCCCCCCCCGCAAAAAAAGTTCAACTGCGCATAATAACATACTATACACCGGATCGTATCCCCCCATTGTACGACCCATATCAATAGAGCAGCAGATAGTATATGCATCTCCATAACTGTAACGAAACATACGGATTCTTCCAAACCTCATCAAAACGATTCCATTCGGCGCGGCACAAACGAATTGCAACCAGAACATACTACTCCTCAAATACCGAAACTGATTTTTCCCTCCCAACAGCGAGAATCCATAATACTTCCGGTATCTAGTAACGGAAAGGAACATACTATTACTCAAATACCGAAATTCATTTTCTCCCGTTCGAAGTTCGAACCTGGTCGATCCGAAATGCAAACTCGAAAGTCATTTTCCCCATTGAAACCGCGATCCGATATCCAGTAACCCCAGTAACAAATAACGCCTCGCCTGGCAGTCTGTATTCGAAGTTCGAAGCTGCTCGATCCGAAACATCTTCGGATCGAGTAGTAACGATATCAACCGAAAAGTAACAATTCGTTACTTCGAGTCTGAGTGATTATCCGTATCTTAGTACCGAATACATGCGGTTTGCTTCAGCTCTACTAGAGAATGCAATCCCGCACTGTTTTGCGTACCGCGGGATTTCGGGATTGAGGGTTATTGATCCCGCGGGATTGGCATTTCATTCAGCTAAGAATTCGTTTCGACAGAGAAAATTAAGAAAAGTAAGACTTTAAGCATCATGAAATTCAATAGTAACTTTAATGTTATTTGATAATCAATACGATAACTTACAGAAATATGAAAATTGTAGTTATGATATTCAGAATAATATACTTAGATGCTAAAAAGAATTTAAAAATGACAATGTGTGTGCGTTACACGCTTAAAACAAACGAGCGAAATTCGATCAGTCGGAGCGATTTTTCGCTCCTTTCCGTACTTGAAAGTGCGCTTCTCCTTTAGGAGCGTTTTTCGATCACTGAGCGGAGTGAAATTTTCGGAGCGATTTTTTCTCCTTTTACCTTAAATGATTTCGCTCCTTTTTCATTACTTTTTAATATTAAAAGGAGCGTTTTATAGGAAACGCTCCTTTTAGGAAAATAATTTAAGATATGATTTCGCTCTTTTTCTGATTAATTTTTAATCTAAAAAAAGCGTTTTTCTTAAAAATACTTTTATTTTTGTTCCTTTTATTTATTTTTATTCTTATCCTGAGCAATTACACATTTAAAAAAGCCATTTAGTCCAATGATTTTGTACCTTTTATTTTAAAAAATTGAATCTTTGTAAAAATACTATGTGCTGAACACCTTTTCAATAAAGCAATGTAATTGGGATAATTTTAAGTGATATTTCAAATTGATGAGAAATACTTTAAAAATAAAATTCTTTTCCGCATAGCAGCGTAATTCTGCAATGTACGTCACGATTACTAATATAAAAGCTGAACTGCGTAAATTAAACACATGATTTATATTGAAGTATTTTTAATAATAGAATTTATAAAGTACATACTTGCATTAATAATAAATACTTCCTTATCAATTCTAAAACAACAAAATACATTTAAAACTATTTGTAAGAAGAGAGCTAAAAGTGTTCATTAAACAAATAAAACCGAAAATGAAAACTTTTTATATTCGATTCGTGATTGTTCGCTAAGAGAGACACTAGTATGAAATATTTCTGTTCACTTCGAGATTGGGAAGTTGGCGAAAAATTTAGATTGCATTTGATCCAGACTCCCATTGGAGGACAATTAGAAAAATTAAAACTTAAAATTAAAATGTGTAATTATTGATTCATGTGTTGTGAGATAAGATACATGCATATGCAACAATTATTGGTCAATGGATGATTGGGAAGGTAGCACAAAATTGTAATAATTTATTTCTCAGTTTCATTCCCGCGGGATTAGACGTTTGAAACGCGCTTTTTAACGTCAAAAAACGTGTTTCCAATGTAATTTGAACGGTTTTTGAACTATTTGTGCTACTAGGGTAGTCCCGCAAGCATTTGCGAGGGATCGGGATTGCATTCCCTAATTTTAACTGGGAATTTACTTGCAGAAGGGCTGTCTAAAATTTTTAATTAAACACTGTGAAGGGGGAGACGAACAAAGAATAAATTTAACCCTTTAACGCGCAGTGTTCCCGCTCTGCGAACACCAGACTCTGACGTTTTGACTGTTGCCAGTCACGAAGAATAGATTTGATTTCTATAAAAATAGTTGCGGGTGACATAGCACAACGAGAATCCAATCCTTTGCTCTTTAGCACGTCATTTCCCGTAAAAAAAAAGGGTCAAGATTATTTTTAATAGCACTGACATCTGCTGAAAAATGGAAGAATGCGAGAACAGCTAGATTGCGCAATGCTGAAAAAAGGGCAGCCGTTGCCATCGCTCGACTTAACTACCAGCAAGATGGCGGACGATCGAAACGTTCATCGCGTGCCTCAGATCTAGACACCCTTTTTTGACGCGCACAGCCAGCTGTGTCAAAAAAGAATCTCTAGATCTGTGGCACGCGATGAACGTTTCGATCGTCCGCCATCTTGCTGGTAGTTAAGTCGAGCGATGGCAACGGCTGCCCTTTTTTCAGCATTGGGAAAAGGTTGCGCCTCAACGAGTTAAACAAACTTGTCATGCACTCTGAAAGCAACACTGACTCCAAATATACCTATTCTAAAAAAACCTTCCTACTCAAACGAATTCTTAAAATGGGAGTATTAGATGCTAGATGTTTCTGTTCTCTACCTGCTTACGTTGAAACGCCATTTCTCTGTCTTTATTTCTCGAATTCACGCGGCATCTTGATCCTCTCGCTATTTATATGCAAATTCAAGCTGTAATACGCTGCACGGAGGAATTTGATAAACCCGAAATCGAAGAAAATTTTCGCTGGGCCTCGCTCTTTGAGGAGATCTTGAATTAAAATCGGAAAACATTTTATTTTAAGACCTACAGAAAGGAGGGAGGAGTCATTAAAATCTGGATTTCAGTTCAAATAATAAGACTTCAAAAATAGGACACAGAATCCACTTATAAATTCTAATAGGGTGCCGGAATTTTTTAAGTTAACCCTTTAACACGCAGTGTTCCCGCTCTGGGAACACCAACGTCTGACGTTTTGACTGTTGCCAGCCAAGAAGAATAGATTTGATTTCTATAAAAATAGTTGCGGGTGACATAGCTCCACGAGAATCCTTTACTTTTTAACACGTCATTTACCGTAAAAAAAAATGTCACGATTATTTTTAACAGCACTGACATCTGCTGAAAAATGGAAGAATGCGAGAACAGCTGGATAGATTGCCCAATGCTGAAAAAAGGGCAGCCGTTGCCATCGCTCGACTTAACTACCAGCAAGATGGCGGACGATCGAAACGTTCATCGCGTGCCACAGATCTAGAGACCCTTTTTGACGACAGCTGGCTGTGCCGTACTTCTGTGGCACGCGATGAACGTTTCGTTCGTCCGCCATCTAAGTTAGGTTAAGTCGAGCGATCGCAAAGGCTGCCCTTTTTTCAGCATTGGGAAAGAGTTGTGCCTCAAAGGGTTAAAAAGAAGAAAAATTGATTCACGCACACCTTGTTAAATGATATTTACCTTAAACGGATAATGAACGTTTAAAGATTATTTGATATTAAGAAGTTCACTTCTTCTACTTTGGAAAAGTTAGGATTTCGAATAAAATTTATAATTTTCCCTATAGATGGCCGTAGTTCTTGATATCCTGAATCCTGATAAATATGCATGTCTAGCCAATCCTCTGCTAACTAATCGCATTTATTCATAAGCATGGGGATACTATATTGCATGGAAACGCCCTTTTACCTAAGTAAAGCCTTCAACTTTTCTGTAAGTGCTGTCGTCATTAGCATATTCAGGGCCGGTTTCAGATATTTTCTTGCCTGTGTGCAGTTATTATTTAGCCGCACCCCACCAGCAAATAAGAACTAAAAAATATAATAGAAATTAATAAACTGTTTATCATGGAACACAAACAAAGAAGTAAGAGATAATGATAAGAAAATGAAAAGACAGAAAAAAAAATCCCTAAATAATAATAGAAAAATAGGGTGGCCCTGGAGCGACCCTAGGGTGCGTAGTACCCCCCTCCCCCCTGCAAACGTAAAAAAGGCGTCCCTTTTTTACTTTTTTTGAGTTCGAAATGGCGCCCCTTCGAAGACAGCGTCCCGATGAGGCACTTACCGTGCTAGGTGCCCCTTTGGTGGCCCCACTTCGGCTGAGTGGATAAAACACTGAACATGGTAGACGGCTGAAGTAGAAAATGCCACATGGGCAGCTGACAAGGGCGCAGGCATCAGAAGGGCGCACGCCTCACCATGGCACAGTGCTTATGTCACTGAAAATGGTATAGACGGCCGAAGTGTCAAAGTCCCGGGTTCGGGTCCCATCGCGCGGCTGTCGATCTAACGGTCTGGATTTTTGGTAGGTTTTCTCCAGATGTAACGTGAATACGCGTTACAGCCCCTTAAAAAGTCCTCCTACCAATGCATACCTCATCCTTGGCAGATCGCCCTAGGTTAGCGTTTCCATAATCACACAAACAAGCAAACGGAAGGGCGCACTTTGCAGACTTGCTTACGGAATAGCAAGTCCGAAAAAGTTTTAGGGGCGCAAAATTCAAATCTTGCCAGGAGCGCTCATGTCCCCAGCTACGACTCTTTACGACGGTTATTGACGTTTGTTTGCCAGTAGAGGCTATCTCACGTCACTGAATGTGTCGTTTAGAGCCACATACGTCGCCCGGAGTTTCCGCCACAATTTGGATCCTCATCAGAAAGGGGATGATTTCTGAATATTGGCTCCTCTGGGAAACTGCTAGCGACCGACAACACGACCAGCTAAACACAAATTTAACGTGCACGTACACCGGATGTACACGGCGGTGTTTAGTGTCGAACCCTCAACCTTCTGGTTACGAGTCCAGTGCCTTAACCACTAGGCTACACTACCCTATTAGTGACTTTTCTTTTTAAAAATATGCTCTTTTTCGAAAAAGTGATATGTAACATACATATAATAGCGCTTTTACAGGGACAAACAAAATGTTGGTTCTAAGGTCAGGAATTAAACATTATTGACCTATTTACTTTGGCCTGTTCGTTCCCCTCGTAGCAAATGCACAATGGCAGACAGTGTCCTCATGCTCATTCCCTGTCAATTATCGCGTAGAAGAACAGAGTATATATATACAGAGTATTTATAATTAAACTTACTCTATACATAGCATTCTGTCGCTAAAATGGGTGAGCAGATTTCTAAAGTGACTAGAAACTATCGGACGAAGATTCCGATGTAGCGAAACGTTTTGGATACCCAATATGGTTTTATCGAAAATAATTACTTGTATAATAAGTAATATACGGCTGTAATTAACAAATACACTGTACTACAAGAATCTGGTGCTTTAATATCCCTAATTAACGATACAATTATAAATTATATGTTTAAAAGAGAAGCGCTCAGCCACCATTCACATTTGTCCCGTTGCTGTTTCTAGCCGCATGTGCAGATTGCCGCCTACTTTATCATATGGACTATGCACGAGATGCTTTTAGAAGTACGTTCAGTTCAAAGAATTTCCACTAGGTAGCGCTTTGCAGGGTGAAATCGCCTCAAAAAATAACCCAAATTAGTTGATAAATCTCCAGAAACACTGTATAAATTTTGAAATTGTTCGTACATTTCGAGTTAGTTATTTCACTTGCTAAACTTACTGTGTGTTTAATCGTGCAAAGCCACAGCTCCCCTAGCTCCCCCGGTTCCTACGCCCCTGTCCTTGAGTTCATCGAGTGTGCAGTCCATGTGCTGAAATTGGAGGCAATCTGCTCACTTGCTTGGCACTACAGAAATGTTTATTGGAGAAGTTTAATTATAGCCAGCCTGCAGAGAGAGAGAGAATCTGATCTGCGGACGAACTGAAATCATAAACACTTTCCAATGCTTTTGTAAAGTGTTAAGCGATTATAATTCCTTTACAGAGCTACCCATTTCTTCTATTCAATGTCTCGACATCACAGAAATCACGAATAATCAGCATCAGTTTTTATGCTCCGCTGACATCTTTTAAGAATTTTAATTTGAAAACAATTGCGTCGACCGTGCTATAACAATAGGCGTTGACTGGGGAATGATATGTTTATGAATAATTTAGATTCCCTAACAGCATATTCCTAAACTTTAATGGCGATATCGTTTTCTTTTTCTTCTTTTTTTTCCCCTTATACCTCAATATCATTGTGAAAAAGATCATCAGTACTGAATGTTAAATTCTTAAGAGCTCAAAGCGTGGCACGGAAATAACCGATATGTATGTCAACTGAGAAATTTTTCGAAACTAAATCACGTCGCTGGAATGTTTTATTCAGGTTGTAAATAATGGTTTATTAGATTTTTTTTTTCGTGTGCGCGTGTGTGTTCTGTTTTATTTAATGCGTAAGGAATTTGAATACGTTAATGCGTAAATTTATTTTCCTTGTTTTTCGAATTCCAATTGAAATGCATAAATTTGTTTTGTTTGTTATTAGAATGCACTTATCTTTACTTTGAAGTTTGCGTTAAACTTCCGTTAACCTCTTAACGTGCTGTGTTTCATTGTGAACGACGTCCAACTTTTAATCTTTTTTTGTGTTAATCACAAAAATACATAAGCAATTTTCCTATCAATGCGTTCCAGAATGGATCAATTTAGTTTAATTTCCACAAAATAGTGAAGAGGGACAAAGGTTCACCTCTGTTTTTCATACATATTTTTAAAGGAAAAAAGTATTGGTTATTCACAAAATTAATGAAATAAATTTATTTCATTAATTTTGCATTTTTTTTTAAATCTGAAACACTTTCATTATTTTAAAATATGCTCAACAGTGCTACATATAGAAAATGTGCCATAATCCATGCGTGTGTCTGTTTTCCTTGCTTCATTATCATTAAAATTCCATCACCATCCGTGAATTGGGTACTGCTTATCGTTCTTGCTTCATTATGTTGGAAAGTGCATTACAATCCATGAATTGGGTGCTATTTGCCTCTCTTGCTTCATTCTGTTGGAAAGTGCATCACAATCCATGAATTGGGTACTGCTTGTCTTTCTTACTTCATTTTGTTGGAAAGTGTATAAATAATCCATATGCCGATCCTATGTTTCTCTTACAGAACTAATTACAGAAATACAAAAATAAAACATTTTAAAAATATATTCTGAAATTTGAAACTCAAAAATACGTCACTTATTTTCGAGGACTGAAAGTAATAGCACTCAAACACTAAAAAAAAAAACATTAAATATTTTAAACTGCGGCAAGAGTTGAAATGTACATGTAGCGTTTGGGATTTCTGCGAATTATTATAAACAGTGATCGGTATTTCGTGCTGTTTTGCAATTTCATGAAATCACTCTGTGCCATCTTTGTGACGAAAAAAATGCGTGAGCTAAAACAAATAATTGGAAATTATTTTCTATCATTGTCCTTAACCCATTTATGCCTAGCGTCCCTTTTTTGGGACGGCATTTTCGCTATCAGTCGAAAACGTTATTTATTTTTCCTAGCCTTTATTTAGGAATATTGAACCTCAACTCCACATAATATTTTAACATGACCCAGTAGGATGTTAAAATTTCAATTTTTATACAGAATGATTTTAAAAGGAATCATCCCTTGTCCAAAAAGTTGACATCAGAATCTTCTCAATTACTGCTGGTGTTAGCATAAATCGAAGAAAGTCGCAAAAATATCCAGGCACGAATGGGTTAAATTCAGATTGTGAAGAAGAGGAAACGCTAAAAAAAATTGCACAAATGCGGCTTTTGCTTTCCCAGTTAACTGCTAATGAAACTGGCGTCATTTTGACGTCACGATTTTTTTTTTTTTTAAATGCATTAGAAAACCCAAACAAATTAACAGCCTCCGAAGCAACATCTCCAAAAATTGTCATATTCCAATTTGCCCGGAATATCCCTCAAAAGAATTTTCCTGCATCTAGATGCAAATCTATTCAAAATCGAATAAAACGTCGCAATCGAATAACATCTCACAGGGAAAATGGCTGAAGCTGCAAGAAAGGATTCGGATTTCCCTGCATATCTCTGGCATAGAAGAACTTTATCTCTGCCATTTTGCTGGGTGATGGACCCTATGCAATCAATAAGCCCTGTCTTGAGCGTCACGCGAGTAGAATAAATGTAAACTAATACATCATTTCGCTCGAATTTGCATGAACAAAGGTATCCATAAATTAGATAAAGAATTTTTTGTAAGGGGCTGCAGCTGAAAGAAGGGGCAGTGGGGGGGGGATTAATGTACTCGCCAATTCCGAAATTAGGTATATGTTTTGCAAATTTACTTTTGGAGACTTGTTTTGCAATTTGTACTACAACTTTTGTTGGGGGCGAAGTTAGTTTGTTTATAAATACTGCTACCATCTCGTAAATTCTAATTCCTTAAAAAAAGAAATTATGTTCAAAAATACAGACGTGAACACCCCACAAAGAGAAACCGTTACAGATTCTTCCAGTAGGACATATGATCCAGCAGAATGTGTCCAGTAGGACTATCAAGTAGGACTTGATTCTTTGAATTTAACGGTAAAAAAAAAGTTTAATTTCCGATACACCTAATTATTATAAACTTCCACATTTATGCATTTATTTCAGTATAAACATGCTTTACGTGAAATAATTCAGAGGATGAAAGCCAGTCATTTTCTACATGTAAATGTCACTCCTCGTGAGTGATAATATTCACTCTTTCGATCTTTGAGTGTCCATCATTAACCCTTTGAGGCGCAACCCTTTCCCAATGCTTAAAAAAGGGCAGTCGTTGCCATCGCTCGACTTAACTACCAGCAAGATGGCGGACGATCGAAACGTTCATCGCGTGCCACAGATCTAGAGACACTTTTTTGACGCAGCTGGCTGTGCCGCACAGCCAGCTGTCGTCGATGGCAACGGCTGCCCTTTTTTCAGCATTGGGCAATCTATCCAGCTGTTCTCGCAATCTTCCCTTTTTCAGCAGATGTCAGTGCTGTTAAAAATAACCGTGACCATTTTTTTACGGGAAATGACGTTCTAAAAAGTAAAGGTTTCTCGTGGAGCTATGTCACCCGCAACTATTTTTTATAGAAATCAAATCTATTCTTCGTGACTGGCAACAGTCAAAACGTCAGAGTTTGGTGTTCCCAGAGCGGGAACACTGCGCGTTAAAGGGTTAACACTTGCTTCGGAAGAACAGCAAATACCCCGCTCAGAGAAAATACTCCAATAAATTATTTGAGATACTGCACCAAAAACCGCTAATATCTTGTTCAGAGAGATAGGTAAAAAAATTACCTAACCTTTATTACTTGTGGAGTAATGAATAATGATTATGGAGTTTTCGATTTACAAATCTCTCTCTCTCTCCCCTGGTCGTTTTTCTTCCTGGATCAGGATCGTAAATGAAAAAGAAAGAAAAAATCGACCATATTTCATCGCAAAAGATAATGAAGTTCTTATCGACCCTTTTAGAACAGCTGGAGGTTAATAGGTATTGTTATGGGAGTTATGTCTTGCTATATAAAACGCACATATTTTCCTTTTGCGTTTGCCTTTAATACGATCACTTGTGCCATCTCGGTGTTGTTAATTGTTAGGGCTGTTGTTGTTGGAAGAAAATCGAACCTGTTTTTAACCGACTTCAAAGAGGAAGTAGTTATAAATTCTTCGGAATGCTTTTTTCTTTTTTTTTTCTTTTTTTTTTTTTTTTCCTAGCGATAATTTGTACCACGTGGGCGGATTTCGGTAATTCTTTATTATTATTATTATTCGAAAGGGGGTACTTTAAGTTTGATCCCATTTTAATTAAGTTCTGATAATGTATTCATTCAGAAAACTTGCAGAAACCATGTTTATAAACCACTGAGAGTTGGTAGTGGTAAAGTCCCAAGGTGGGCCGCTTTTAGCGATTTATCACCAAGCTTGGCAGCAAAAAATAAGTTCCCAGAACGGAATCCCGCTCGGTAATATCTTCTATAGTTGGGGGGAAATTGCCAAACCCAATTTCTTTTTTACAATGGAAATAATTTTTCGATATGCAAAAATATTTAGAAGTCGGTTTTTTTATTGTTGTATTTTGTTTTTTAAGACATACTTGTTTAATGTACAGCTATTCAAAAAAGTATTTGAGTAATAGCCATGTTTTCCAGTTTAGTTTTGTGAATAACTAATTAGTTTTTCGAAAAAACGGTTAGAAATAAGTATGAGGAGTTGTTATTAAGCATGGCATCATTCACTTTTAAAGATAACACTATTTCAAATGCGAAATAGACTCAAGAAATTCGACTTAAAATTCTCAAATACTTTTTTGAGAGGGTGTAAGACAGAGGTGGCGAACCTTTATGGATCAACGTGCCATTTTTTCTAAAGAAATGTTTAATGAGGCCATAGACGTGCCGTCAAATAATTTTGACTTGGTGATTATTAGGAAAATAATAAAACTAAATACTAACAACTCAAAACTCTTTACGTACTAACAAAAAAATACGTTTATATGTGTAATTCATATTAAAATATGTGTTATTTTTCAATTAAAATGGAAACAGTTTTGTTCTATGGCGTGTCCAAAATATTGTGTCGCGTGCCATTGATTCACGGCCTCTGATGTAAGATGACCAAACGTCCTTGGATTTTCGGAGACAGTCCCCAATTTCAGAATTTTTCGAGTTGTCTTCAAAAATGTAAAACCGCATTGTGATTAAAATTTTAATCATCCTAACTAATATTGTAAATGCGAAAGTGAGTTTGTTTGTTTATTTGTTTATGACGCTTTCACGCCTAAACCGCTGAATCGATTAGGATGCATTTCGGTTTAGATATAGATGGGACCCTGGAGTTGGTTATAGGCTACTTAGAAATTTAAATTTTTAATTACTTTTTTAATTTTAATTAAAAACTGTTTTTACGTTGCCATGCTTGGCGAGTTTCGCCCGTATCATATGATTCATGTTTTGAGCTAACAAGAATGCTATTACTTCAATAAAGAAGCACGTGCATCTGAAAAACAATAAATAATACCGAAATTATGCCAGTTTTATGCCAAATATATCTATCTCTAATAATAAAAATGAATGTTCTCCAGACAAATCTACAGAAAGCAGAGCTTTGAAAATTTGAGCATGCCTGGACCCATGACTTCGGTAAAGTATACCTGAGGCTCGGAAATTTTAATTACTTTTCTAACTATTAATTAAAAACCGTTTTATCGCCCGCACAAAATGATTTATGCTTTTGAAATAAAGCAGAAATTCTATTTGCAAAATCATATGCATTTGAAAAACATAAATAAGTATGGAAATTATGTTGATTTTACGCCAAATTAAAAAGCATAAATAAAGAAAAGTCTACTTACGTATTATCCCGGCGGTCCGCCAAGACGAGCGATTTTTTGCAGAGATAAATGCCGGTCACATGAAATTATTAATGGTTTTGAATACGATTGGCAACAGTTTGGCAACTCATTTTACGAAAAAACAGTTTGGCGGGAATGACCGCCGGGATAATAGGTAAGTACCAAGAAAAGTCCAGATGTGTTTCACTAACTAAAGTTGGTAAATTTCCAAATCCTACAAATAATATAAATGTGTACGTTTATGTGTTTGGATTTTTTAGACTGAATCACACAAAAATGGTTGGAAAAATTTGTAATGAAGATAGCTTATGCCCTGGATTAACATACAGGCAACCTTTCAAGCATATAGCATAAATAATTCTTTTACAAAGACACTCAAAATAATTCTAATGCATTGCGCTCTATGGAAATTTTGTAGCAACTAAACCGATTTTAAAACTTTCTTCACTGATTGAAAGTCCTAGACCTATAGGGTCCTAGGCGTATATGGAGAATTCCTCTGTGTGGAATTTTCTAAGGTATCCTAGCCCGTATTTTCGCGAGGTTTTTGAAAAAAACACGGAAAACTGCGAGCGGCTAGGTCGACAGGCGCGACCGGTGTTTGAACCTGGCGCCTCCCGCCTTCCAGGTTTGAGAGCAGACCCTCTTAGACACTGGGGGACCCTGAGTGTTATAGGCTACCTTTTATGCATATATCACAAATAGTTCTTTTACAGGGATACTCATAAGAATTACATTACGCTCTATGTGTATCTCTGTAAGTACTGAACCGATTCCAAAACTTTTTTCACTGATAGTAAGCTACACTATTCTTGAGTATTATAGGCTAAAATTAATGCATGTAGCGCAAATAGTTCCTTTACAAGAACACTCAAAATAATTCTAATACATTACGCTCTATGGGTATCTCTGTAACTATATAACCGATTCTAAAACTTTTTCGCTAATAGAAAACTGCACTATTCCTGATTAACATAGGCTAAAATTCATGCATATAGCATAAATATTTCTTTTACAAGAACACTCAAAACAGTTCGCAAATACTGTCGTAACTGTCTCTATTCGCCAAATGCCTGAAAAAAATCTAAATTTAGTAATTTTACGTACTCTGTTATTTTAAATGAAGTATACTACCATGCATTATACTTCATTTAAAATAAGTAAAAAGCAAATAATATTTAAATGCTGTTTCTTTAGTTGCAAACATATTTGTTATTCACACATGCTTCGTTTCTCTCGGGACCTAATTCTAAAGCCGACGCGGACGAAGTCGTGGGTAGCCGCTAGTAATAAATATTTCTTACCAATTTTTCAAAAATCAATCATGTTTCTTTTATTTTATGAATGTTAATAATGATTTAGTTGAAAAACTATAAGCTTTCTAGTGAAGAGCACTGAATTTATAAAATGTCCCCAATTTTGAATACGAAATTGGGGATAACATGCTGATTTGTCCCCATTTCTTTGATTAAAAATTTGGTCACCTTATTAATGTTAAAAATCGGGTTTATTCCTATTGAAAATCATTACGAGAACTGTAATGAGGATTGACTAACATAGACGACAATATCTATAAACTCCGTTGTAAATTTTATTCGTATAATTTCAGAAAGCTTATACAGAATGGAATCTCTTGAACGCTAAATGAAGCGTTTAGTTGTTTCAGTCATACCTCCAATTTGACTGAATGGTATAAACATCGTACCAAACGTCTGCAAAAGTTCTAGTGGCTTTTATTCTCAAAATCATTCCGTAGCAAAACTAGAATTCAAATCATACGATTCTTAAAAGCACTTTTTCAGTACTTTTTGATTTTAGTTGTTAAAGCACCGTTTAGCTAAGTTATTTTTTTTCCTAATAAATCTTTTGCTTGTGTTTCAATAATTATAATACTAGTTTATAAAACTGCCACGTTTCATAGTTGATCTTAAAATTTTATTTATTTTTTATTTTTTTATTATTCAAAACTTTATTGTACAAGTTACTAACAAGTCAATTTTTAAAATAGTTTTGAAATGGTTTATTTTATTCGCATGAGGTTACATTCATTTTCCTAAAAATTTAAATCAAGTATATTTATCTCTTTTTCTTTCAAGTGATGCGATCTGTGTGTTTACGACAATATATATGAAATTACAGCATAATATCGAAAAAAAAGAGAAAGATTTCCATTGAAGAAAATATTTTTCTGCATTTTACATTCTGAAACAATAATACAAATGAAAGAAAATCATGGTAATATAAGATGCATTTTGAGCAAAAAAAAAAAAAAAAATTGTAGACGATAATTTTGTTAACATTCATTTCATATTGTGTGTATTTTATATTCATTTTTATATTTCATCTGATAGTCACAATTTTTTCGCTCGTTAGTTAGAACTAATAATGACACGTCGCTTACCAGCGAGAATTTTCTTTATTGTACTGCACATAACTTATACAAAAAAAAAACAAAAACCTTTTAGATTTGAGTGTACTTTAACCAGAATGACTCCGTATAAGTAGTGTCATACGCTATGTCGTATGACTAATAAATAGAACCTCACATATAAATAAATTTTAAAATACTGAAACAATTTTTTTAATGATAAGACATACACTTCACTGACAAGAACTTTCCAATTTTTAACGGAATCAAACACTTTTTCAGTTTACTGTAAGTGAATGTTAATAACAAAAAATTCAAAGAAAGTAACTTCATTTAAGAGTACTCTTTATTTATTGTCACGCCTGTAAATTACAAAAGCTATTGGTAATTAATTTTAATATGCGCAGTCAATTAGTGTGCAAATTTTCACCACTTCTTAAAAATGTCTTTTAAAAAATATTGCCGCATGTAGTAAGAAATCAGATTCAAAATGACTATCTTAAAAACATCTGAATATGGGAGAGGTAATTTCGTAAACTCTTAATTATTTCTCGACACCCAATTACCCACTTAATGTGTACATATATGTTGCCGGCATGCTATCGTCATAATGCGTGCGCATGCGTTGCATGTTGTGTCTTTCCCATCTTCTATGATTTTTCTGGTGACTGTTATATGCACAAACACACACACACACACACACACACATCTCTTCTCTCTTCTTTTATTTTTAGTTGTTACTGTTTTTGTTTTTTTTGTTTTTCCTATCTTTTTTTCTATCTGTGAATCACTCTTGTTGTGTTTCTGTTTGGTTCTGTTTGTTTCACAGAGTGTGGATGTGGAAGCCAACAGGTATCATGCAACCTACCGTAAGAGCACAGACCACGTGGAAAGTAAGTTCACAATATCTCTCTATGTTACTATCTTTCTATCGCTTTCTCTCACTCTCTCTCTCTCTTACACCACTTGAGTTTTATTTCTCTGTGTCATGGGCACCCATACACTTACCCCCAACAGCACATGCCCGTTATGCCCATAGCACACTTGCAACCCTAGGAGCGACGCATTTTTTTCGTGCAACTTTTTCGGCCGATTTCTACTGGAGTACTACCGATATATTTACGTTGGCTATCAATATCAGTATTTTTTACCGTGTTAAAAGTCAATGATCCCAGGGAATCATTTTTTAAAAATCGGTTTACAAGGAGTGTGTTCAATAAAAGAGAAATTTCGCACGAGCCCGAGTCCTAACACAATCATGAATTTCAAAGCCCGAGCCTGGGATCGGGCTGAGCCCGTCTCATCTCTACTGTATATGTTTATACAGGGTGAGGCAAATAAAAGCGGCCCGGAGGACAGAGTTCTAGGTTACAAAGAAGCACATCAAAGGAATGGAAACGCTGCATAATTGGCTAACCTGCCTATAGCAGATGTTGAAAATGACCAACCATTCATCTCTTTACACTTTTGGGCCCTGGACAGCAAGTTTCTGAAAGCAGATGAAAGCTGGACTACTGGAATTGTTGCAATCTCATTAGAAATGTTCTGCTGCAGTTCTTGAAGACTAGGAGGCTTGTTTCGATATACTTTAGACTTGAGGATTCCCCACAAAAAGTGATCGCACACAGACCTAGGTGGCCAGCTAGGGCCATGACCAGACTGACCTCTGCTAACAACTCGTCACAAGTGAACATTGTGTAAAAGTGATCCATGATTCGGCGGGATGTATGGACAGTTCCTCCATCCTGTTGGAAGCAACTTAGGTCTTTCCCGCCTCAGTTAATGTTGCCACACAAATCACGTCCAATCGTGTCCTCTCGTCCGGGACACTTAAGTTTGTTCCATCCTGTATAACACAGCGTAACATGTGACAAGGGGCAGAGAGGTGTTATGATGGAGATAACACTTTGTGACGTCATAAGCCAAGTATCCTTTTAATCTATACAAGTAATCACTGTATGCCATTTATTTTTGTTTGTCAATACCTTCCACATAGATGAACAATCCTCAACAGATTTGATGAACTTCGTAAACGAAAACAGCGTTTACTAAGACTTGAGACGTGAAGTGCCACATAATATGTTCATCTGGACCAGTCAAGTGTTTATTTATTTTTTTCATGCTATCGAAGCTGAGTTTCACTTCTTTGTTTGGTGAGCGGAAAGTAAATCAACTTTTCTAGATATTATTGAAACCCGTCAGAACCTAGATATTAGTTACGAAACGAACCATTAACTACGAAATCAAGTTAAAACGTTTAAAAAATGGCCCCTGTTCTAAGGTCGGTTTTAATCCAATGAAAATTGCAGTTCTTTCTGGTTATGTTTCTTGATTAAACCGGTAAAAGTTTTCTATAGCTCTGAATTTTTTTCTTTCCACTATAGTAAATCCCAAACCAATTTTTCATCTCTCGCTTTTTTCATACCTGCCTGTTTTAGAACTTCAGAATTTCTCTCTGAGTGCAGAAAGTTTTTCATTATTGATAAGATAAGTGCTTTAAAAAGTAAACTATATTTTATTGAGTATAATCAGTTTCAGCAGGTTGCAATAGCGCTGGAGGACCAGTAGGTTGGATGTTAAAAATATGTCCTACTCCACGCTAATCGCCTAAGCGTACGGTCGTGGATTCGATTCCCATTGAATTCCTCGGCTGTTTAAATTACCTTTATCTGTGTTAGTTAGTAAAACCTGTCTCTGTGATGCCAACTTGATTCTGTTTAAAATTTCTGTCTGTTTCTCAAGAGTTTTTGTGGTTTCCTCATCGGTAATATTTTCCCTACTCACTATATAGTTTTCCCTATGCCGTACGTATGGGTGATTCTCACGAAACGGAACAAAATAAGATAGATGATTTTGCATAATTTCTGTCACTTTTTTAATGGAAAGATTTTTTTTTCTTTTTGCTTCTTTTGATCCAAAATTTTGCAGTTGATGTCTAATGAAATAACAATCTTTATACTTTCTACAGCCCTGGTGTGGCCAAAATCATGCTTATGGTACCGAGATGACAATGACCGAAATGACAAAAAAGTTTTTGACGGCTCTAAATAAAATCATCAATATACCCAATAAATTCTTATATAGATATATAAATTCCTTCTTCAACCCCATGAAAAACTTGTAAAACTTGAAAAAATACTTTAATTTTTTTTAAAACTAACAGGGACTCGCTTGTGTCGTTTTTTGTGTGAATCACCCGTATGCAATTTGAAGCTAGTTCTTACCATAGAAGGCTGTACGCAGCTAATCAAAATCCAGAACCTTGTAAGATTCCTCCGTGGACTTAGATATCGGACCATCATCTTATTCTAAAAGAGTTGAATGAAATTTGTCTGTGAGATGGCACTGTGAGTCGTAATCATCAGGGGCAGAAAAAATCTACTAAAATTTACATGTTCGGTAGAGCATGTAACCTAGAATAAAACATGCCCTAACCAAAATTTTATAGGGCCGAAAAATATACATTACTGCATTTTATTGCTCTGTAAAATTCACATTATTCAGACTGTTTGCACTGAAAGGAAATGTTGCAACCAGAAACCGAATCAGTATGGATGCCTAAGATATATATGAACAGCTATTAAAACGAAACCTTTTCTTGAAGATTGCCTGTGACCAATTTCCAATGCAGGATCAAAGTCTTCCATTTCAGGTCCATCAATACTGATTCTCATCAAATCCTTTACTGAGAGTCAGTTGATAATCCAGAACGAAGGTATGTTTTAATTCTATTCATAGAACTAAATCCAAGGTTTTTTTTTTCTTTTAAATCCTCCCTCGATAAATAATAGACTAAAATGCTCTGCTGCTTCAACAGTTGTTAAATGTTCCTTTTGATGTTAAGGTTTTGCCTATCAAACCAGTAAAATACTAGGCCATTTATGTAAAACTTGGATGAAGGTAGGGGGAAAAGAAATAGGAAGACAGCAATACCTACCTCAAGTTCCACGACAGAAGGAATTACTCTTTCAATCTATTTTTGCAATCTTTGCCAATGGGTTTGTTTTTCAACTAGTGGATACATGATTTCAATCCCAGACTCAAAGCAATATGTCAGAAATGAAAAGGGACCAAGAGAATTCAGAATCACATAGGAATGTGGGGTCGGAAATTTTGACTTCATCTACCTGTTAATAAATCACTTTGGTGAAAGTACTGAACTTTCTGACCATGGTTTGTCAAAAAGTAATGGATTTCTCTGAGAAAGCGCTTAATTAATATTGATAGTTTACAAATTCTACTTCACTTCATTGATGAAATTCTCAAAGATCGTCGACAAGTCGAAGTCAGTCGACATGGTTTAAGATATTAAACGAACACTTTGATACTCCTTCCAAAAGGATTATTAACTATAAAGAAAAAGTTTGCTATCCCACATTGCTAAGTGATTCTGAGAACCTTATTTGTTCGCGCTACAACTCTTTAAATTTCTGACGTCTACTTTTAAATGATCCTGTATGTTGCTGTATTAGTATAAATCGCATACAGACTGATTGCCAAGAACTGCAGGCATGCATATCCAAGCGATAAATTCACATCTAACAGCTTACTCACTTTCATATCAGTTTCAACAAAGCCCTGTTTAGTTAGTCGACAAATTCAATTTCTTTTGATGGGTGCCATATTCTGATTCCATAGCTTGAGTTACATTTGTATTTGATTCCAGAATGAAGAAAGATAAAAAAAATTCCATTTAGTAATCCTCATTTATTAAAAAAAATGAAAATTGAAAATAAAGCAAATGTTTGCAAAAATATTTACAATGAATGAATAACCAAGCTGATGTATGTCTAGAAATTTATTTTATGATTTATTATAGATGTTGCTGATTGGCTACAAACCAATTTTCGTACCAAACGTGAGTAAATATTGTGCCTTTTTTTTTCTTGGCCCATATTTTTCCATACCATTATAAGTTTTTTCTAATGGAAAAGTTATTTTTTAGCTACGCACATTTGAGCTTAGATAGTAGAAGCTAATTACAGAATGCTTAAAATGTAGACGAAGTAGCAATAAGTAGTTATGCAATATGCCTTCTATGATCAGCTTTCAAAAGAAGTTTTTTTTATGCTTTTCATTTAATGACCATCTTAAAATAAAGTTTATTAGGATAAACTGTATGAACCAATGTATTTGAAAGTGCTACTGTAAACTCTTATTTTAATCCTTATTTGTTTTTTCAATTTCAGTTTTAGCTGTTTATTTACGATTGAAAACTCTTAGAATGTTGTTTTAAAAGAGTAAATCGATCGATAAATTTCAATTTCAAATATTCATTACATTGGGTTAGCCAGAAAATTCGTTCGTTTTATCATTATTGTTCGTTTATTTTTAATTAATTTTTGGTAAACAAACAGACATTTTGGGAAAATATTTTTAAAATACATATTGACAAGAAGCAAATGTGTTTTTGTTCTAAACATTTTTTTTAAAAATGGTTTGATATTTACACCCTCTCAAAAAGGCATTCGAATATAAGCGAAATTTCCTATTTTGTCTTTGCGGCTATTTAATTAGCTTTTGAAAAACATAACTCGACAGAAATATGAAAAATGTAACTATGCACAATCGCTTTCCTATTTTATAATAAATGATTTTTAATATACGAAACTAACATAGCAAGTTTGACTTTTACTTGAATACTTTTGAGAGGGTGTACATCAATAGTTTGAAGATGGGCAAGATGCAAAATTTTCGCCATACTATGCAAGAAAAAAAAAAAAGAAAAAACCGCTACTGAAACGAAAAATATAATTCGTCCGGGTATGGATCAGATGTCTTGACTGTTCGAACTTGTTAAAAGCGGTTTGAGAGCTTTCGTACTGGATGTATCTCATTAGAAAATGCATCTCTTTTATAGAGCAATTGAATCTGAAAAAGTGAAGAAATGGAACAAGTAATTGAAAAGTATCAACGTACGTAAGATACTCTGATCCAAATAAAGTGTTCGAAAATCATTCACACTAGGCATTTCTGAAAAAGAAATAAAGTAATAATTGCGAACTTTTTGGCTAACTCAGTGAAGTGCAATTTTTAAAAAGTTGAGCCATTGGCCTTTAATATTTTATCCTCTCTGAAGTAAGTTCGTATTCTTTGATTTGAGTGCTACGGGCTTTTTATTGCTTTCGAACTCACAAACTGACTGCATCTATCTGTAAGACAAAGATTGGTGCACGTTTCGTGTATGTGGGTTTTAAAATTGTATTTTTATTCAGTCAGCTTTGAAGGTGGATATAAGCTAATTTAGCGTTGCAGTCAGTCTGTATTCTGAAAGTCCTCATTGTGGAAAGGTATTTTGTATACTAGTATTTTCGTTGTTCGAATCATGATTAATGTAATATTAGCTACAAGTGTCTCTTTTAGATAAGCTCAAAAAGTATTTGTAGTGACATTTTCATTGTATAATTTTTTATCAAAGAAAATTTTATTTTAATAAGCTCATAAATACAATTTTTACTGTTAGTTCAGCTTTTGAAAACTTCTTGTCTGCACATGTATGGGTGCCCATTAATTTTTGTTGTTTCTTTTAATGTGTTTCTTGGAATGTTTGTACGGTCCATACATTCGTTGCTAGTTTTGTTTTCTACATATGATTAATTTGATGACTTTAGATGTAGTATAAAGATTTAATAAAACCATTAATTCTCTTCCGATCTTCACCAATCGAAAATGAAATTTTATTCTCAGATGTTTATAAAATATGCATACATAAATCAAAATGCTAGGATATGGTATCAGTAAAAAAAAAAAAAAGAATAATTATATTCTACATCATAAGGCGCTTCCTGTACTAGAGGTTTCTGCGCATGTAAAAAGCAATCTTCTGGCATTATTCAATTTTTAATTTTAATAATGAAAGCTAAAATCAATACATTTCATTTTGTCGATGTAGAATGAATACATAATTTCATAATCTATTTTTCACATCATAGCTATCGTAGTAATTTAATCCATTGTTGCCACTTAAGTTGTTCAATTCAACAATGAAACCGTTTCTAGACTCAGAAAATGAAAACACATAAATACAAAACATATAGAACATCAAATTGCTGGCGTTTTAAAGATACTTGTATTTTTAATGCTATTCTAGCTATATTTTTTTTTATTTCCTTCTAATGCGTGGCAACAAATCTTTCATCCGGAGCTGCACGTGCGCATATACGCTTTGGACCCCAAGTAGAGGCAGCAACATCTGGGGGGATAATCGGAACAGTTTCGAAAGCTTTAGCCACATAAAATATACGAATCCTTAAATGCTAATACGTGATACAACTACTGGATAAATTTAGGCAAGTATTTTTCATCTGAAAATTTTGAATAGCATCTTCAAGTCCAATATGACATTCAGGCATAATGCCATTTAAGAACGAACATCTTCGCATGCTATTACTCAGACTTATACAAGTGTAGTATATATATATTTTTTAATATGTATATTTCAGTTTATGTGTGTATTATATAATGTGTTTTTGTATATATTATAGGGGGGAACATACATATTCAAGAGTAAGAACAACAAAGTTTCTTCTGTTTTTAAGATGAATCGTTCTTTAAACATACATATTAAATTGTGGGGCACATGGCGCCCCACTTTATGCCTATGCACAGATATATTTCTCTTTTAAATATTTTTTAAAATAGTGTTTAAAATTTTAACTGAAATTATCTGCATAGTCATCATTAATAAGGTGACTGCTATTTCTTCGAAATGCGTGATAAAGATATAACTTAATTGCTTTCGAACATTAAGTTGTTCACATATGTGATATTAGCATTCATATTATTCGAATATTTAAAAGGTCTGGTGATAGAAAACTTTAGTACGCTGTCAAAATTTGTGTATGTAGATGTTAAAGTTATAATTTTTTTCAATCGTCTTAGAAATTGGATATATCGTAATTTTTATATTCCAGTACATTTTTTTTTAAAAAGACTTCAGTCAGAAATCGCACAGTTTAAATGGGCCGCTGTTTAAATTTAGATATCAGTTTTTATAATTTATTAATAATACTAGAGTTCATGATTTATGAGTATGTGCAATTTTCAACCGACAGGCTCAAAAAATTACATAAATGTAAATAAAAATTTGTCGGGAAAATATTCAGCTACTATAATCTGAAAATTTTTACTTGTATTTTTAAATTTTTTCAACTTCAAAATCGTTAGTAGCTTTGAAATTTTGGGAATAAGATATAGTTTGGTTAAAAATCTTAATTACTTTATACATTTTACTAAACATGAAACTTATTTATTTTTAAAATTTCTCCGTATTTAGATTATCAGAAATTTTCAAATTTGATTTGTCAATCTCTGAAATTTTGCACAGGTGTTTAGAAAATTATAGAAATAAATTTTAGATTTTTTCGATTTTAAAGTAATGATCCGTTCTAATTTTTAGTGAAATTTTAGAATTTTTGGCTTTTAAAATGTGCACCGTTATACATTTCCATCGGTTTCACATACCAATTTTCTATTGATTTAACAGATTATAGTAGAGAAAAAAAGTTTTAAATACTTTAAAAAATATCCTTTAAAGATTTTTTTTTAAGCCGTATTTCGTTAATATCTTAGAAAAGTGTATCTGGCACTGTCTTGCGAATACCGTACACATTGAGAAACGATTGGATATGCCCACTCCGGGGCCATCGTGATTCTACCGGGCCTGCTTGTGCACTCCGAAAGAGGCCTCATTGGTTTTCTCATTGGTTAGATTCGGCCGTTAGATGACGTATCTAAGTGCTGGAACCAATAAGAGAGCATCCATAGACCTCTTTGGGTGACTCATCGGAGTGTACAAGCAGGCCCGGAAGAATCACGATGGCCCCGGCCCACTCACATATTACCACATTGAATCCAGACGAAGTTCTGCACGTGACCTAGGAATTCCAAAAGGGTAGAGACAAAAATTACGAATTTAATATGGCCATTTAAAAACCCCAATTTAAGGTCCGGCCAGAAACTATAATGTTACATTAATACAGGGTGATCGAAAAGTCCGTAAAAATTAAAAATTCATTGAAAAAATAACAAATAATAATAGAAAATTGCGGTTTGCACAAATAGGTTTATAGGGTGACCGGATTTTTTTTTTATGACAAGAAAGGTTGCTGTTCCAAATGTTACCGATAAGTGGCGCTGACGTGCACAGTGGAATGCAAGTTTCTAATTTATATAAAAAAAAACGAGATCTCTGTAATCCTTTTTATGCAAACTGCAATTTTGTATCATGATTTGTTCTTTTTTAATGAGTTTTTGAAATTTACTCAAGCTTTTGACGCACCGAAGTTTAAAAATTCAATAAAAAAGAAAACGATACAAAATTGCGTTTTGCATAGATTAAAAATTGCGGAATTTTTTGTTGTTGTTGTTGTTTTTATTGGAAACTTGCTTTCCATCGTGCATGACAGCGCCACCTATTGGTAACATTTGGAACTACAACCTTTCTTGTGTGTAAAAAGAATAGATCACCCTCTAAAGCTATTTGTCTCGATGCAAGCCGCAATTTTCTATCATTCTTTATTTTTAAGGAATTTTTAAAGTTTTTACGGACTGTTTGATAACCCCGTAATTAGCTGTTATTGTAGAGTGGCCAATATCGAGACTTAAATTATCTGAACACCATATCTTTTTTAACGTAGGATTAAGTTCCACCACATGTTTTTATGTAAAGATTTTTTTTAACCGCGTTGCAAGTTATAACGTTGCTCTGTTAGAAAACTAACTGAGTGATCTAATCAGGTGAACAAACTGCAGCATTTCTTTCACGGCAGTCAAAAACGTGACGTCATAAATTAAAAATTTTCAAACAGATTAATAAACTCAGCCATTAAGCTGACGTCATCTATCAAAGTGAATTCGTAATTTGTGCGCTTCTAGTTAGCTCCCCGAGATTGCACAGTTTGACAATTTTCAAAAGATTAAAGTTATTTTTTCTGTCACACCACGGAAGATTTAAATACTTAAACTGAGCATTTCAGATTCCGCATGAATTAGTTTTATAGCTCAGAGACGAGTAAGATCTTTCTTTTATTACAGTTATGCAATGGAAGTATTAGATTTTGATTTTAAAATCAGAATATTTGTCACAATAATATCGATTCAAGCACAATATACTGGGTTAGTAAATATTTCAAGTAAATCAAATTAAAACTGTTTGCTATAGTCATCGTTTTTGAACGAGTACCTTACAACTAGCTGACCGATAAGATATCCTACGTTAATATATCCTGCGGTCGTTTCAACAGAAGAGAATAATTGAATTTTTTTATTAATGTTCTTTAGCATGTGAAATTTAAACATTGTCTCCCGTCAGTGTACAGGGGGTCAGCGAATTCATGGGCCAAAATTTAAGGGTAGATAAAATACATATAAAGAATCTTTTTTCTGTATAGCAATTTGAGGTGGGAAATGAAGAGTGCCATTTGTTTTCAGCACGATGGGGCTAAACCCATTTCCTCAATAATGCGCATAATTTCCTCAGAATTCTCTGTTTTTTTTGCCTACTCTTTTCATTTCTGACCCTCGTTGGAAATTATAGGTGGGAAAATGGAAATTCTGAGGTAGTTACACACATTATTTCGAAAATGGGTGGATCCCCATCTTGCTGAAATCTCGTGGTACTTTTGGTTTCCGACCCCACGTTGGTATACAAAAAATACTTCTTTATGAGTATTTTACACACTCTTAAAATTTGGCATATAAATTTGGAGACACCCTTTATTGTAGAAAGCTTTAATAAGAAGTTCCCGTATCCAAGACTTTGAATACGGGGTAAAATCTGGGTCAAGATAAAAGAACTACCCTTATTATTTTACCCTCCCCACTCCCACTACACATACAGACACGCCTTCAACGTGGAATCTCCCTTTGTCCCTTTCTTACAAACATATTTATTGTATCATAGAAAATTATAATTGCCAGGGACGTAGCCAGAAATTTTTCATAGGGGGGGGGTTGTAGTAGTCGTAACACGACTACTACAACTCATATACATGTATACGTGTATGTGATAATGTAACGTAGAATATACATTTTGTATGGCAAAAAATTCCTCATGGGGGGTTATGACCCCCTAACCCCCCCCCTTGGCTACGCCCCTGATAATTGCCAACTGTTCTAGTTCAGCCAGGAGTATACCAGGAGCAATTGACAGTCTAATTAGGGGAACTCCATAAATTACGTAACGCTCGAAAGGGGGTGAGGGGTCAATGAAGCTGTTACTTGACGCTTGTGTTATAATGAATTTTCCAATTTTCGCGCACTTGTTTCAGCTTATGTATTGGCCGGCCATGATTATCGCACGGGCACTTACAGCCCGTACTCTGGTCACACATGTCAAACAACTGAATTTAAAGTTACACGTAGCGAAAAAAAAAATGAGCATACTATATAAAGGGTGGCAACATTTGAAATGTGGCCTAGGAACAACCATGCTATAGTTAGGCTCTGTGTATTGGTCAAAACATCTTCATTGTTTTAGCAGATTTATGCACAAAACATATAACAAAAGACCTAAATCCAAAACACCATACTAAATTCGACTGGCACGTCATCTTAACAAGTAAAGCACATTAGCAAAGACGTAACGTCGTCTACTGTCTGTCTACCAAAAGAACTTTTCCGAACGCTCCGCCGAAGCTTCGTTTTTTGCCAGGAAACGAACCCTCATCCTTTATTCGGAAGGGATATACAGACTTGGAGTCAGTGCTGGATCGGAAGAGGCCAGAACAAGCCGGAGTTCCTGCCCCGAATGGCAATTTTTACGGCTGGTAAATTAAAGTATCTGATGTCTCGTGTTTGGCAAAACTAGAAATAACCTTTACAAATATTTCTCTTTAGAAACAAATAAGCTGTACTCTCCCCGTCGTTCGATGAAGGATTTTTCTGTACTGCATAAGAAATTTATCAATGTTAAATTGTATACTGCCGGTTTCCTTTTCTACTGCTTTGAATACTTTTTTTATAGTTTGGCGATGTCTTTCTACATGCCCATTGCTAGCTGGATGATAGGTAAAAATAATACAATATATGTTTAATTCCATTGGAATTTAAGAAATGTTGAAAGTCTTTTCATGTGAATTGAATATCATTAACAGAGACTAGTGATACTGGAAAACCATATCGTGAAAAAAGAGAGGAAAGGCAGTTAATGGTTTGTTTTGAAGTAGTTTTGTTTAAATTAAGACTTCTGGACACTTATTATGGGCATCAACTATTATAAACAACATTTTGCTCGTCATTGGACCAGCAAAGTCGACATGAATGCGTTGTCAATGTATTGTCAGCCATTCCCTATGATGAACATCTACCTTTGGTGGGTAAAACTTTTCAATTTTATGCAAGTAGAACAATTTCGTGACAGATTCTCAATATCTATCAGTTCCTGGCCTCTGTATGAAATTTCTTCCTAAAACCTTCATTTTAACGGTTCCGAAATGTCCTGTATGTAACTCACTTATATTGTTTGTGAAATTTCGGAATTATTGCTCTACATCCCTTTAAAATGCAACCTTGTTCTAATATAAATTTTGTTGCTTTCCTCCAAATAGTAACTCCTTTGGAATCTCTGATCCAGATATCAAGTAAGAATTCAGGTTTTAAAAGTAGGATCAGTTGTAGCAGCTGCGAGGACTTTAGCACTTACTACTAAATTTTTTATTTAATCTATTTGGAAAATGGTTGTTTCGTCAATAGTATACAAATCTTCATTGCCCAAAGGATGTCGGTATATATATTGCATCAGCGATCCCATGTTCTGCAGTTTTTTTGCAGTGAATTTCATAATTAAAAGATTGTAAGTATAATGCATAACGTTTGAGTATGGCAGCTGAAAGTACAGGTATGTTTTTAAATGGAGGAAAGATAGAAACAAATGGTTTGCTATCTGTATACCGAATGAATCAATGGCCATAAAAGAACTGAAAATTTTCTGAACACCAAAGATTATTGAAAGAGACTCTTTATCCACTTGGCTGTAATGTTTCTCTGATTTTGTTAATGTTCGGGGTGAAAATGCATGAGGCTTTCCTGTATTGTCAGGCATCTGAGAGAGAACTGCAGAAATTCCATAAGATGAAGCATCAATTGCCAAAATAAGTGGTAAATCCGGATTGAAAAATGTGTAAAAATTCTGCCAGAGGTGAGTTCAGATTTTATAGCATTTAAGTCTTTATCACACTCCAATTAAAAGCTACTGACTTCTGTAAAAAGAAGAATGTATCATGGTTGAAAATTTTGGTATGAGTCGTGAATAGTAGGAAACAAATCGAATCAATGCTTTTAACTGTGTAACATTTACAGGATGTGGTGCATGTAAAATATCTTCGATTTTTTCATTAGTTTTATGAATGTCCTGTTCGTCAATTTTATATCCGCGGTATGTAACGGAATCTTTCATAAATGCTGACTTTTCCACATTTATCTTCAAATTAAAATCTCGTAAGCGTGAAAGAACTTTTTGGAGACGATTTAAGTGTATTTCATGTGTTGGCCCAGTTATGCATGTGTCATCAATAAAAATCCAGAGAAATCAATGTGGGCCAAAAGGTAGCCGTCAGAAATTACACAGGCAACGAAAAGTGGAAGATAGGTCGTGTAATTGGCAGACTAGGAAAATTGCACTATGAAGTGAAAGTCGGATCCAGCATATGGAAAAGTCGCATGTACCAAATAACATGTGGGTGCCAATGCTAGAGGATGTCATTCCTGCAGTTCGTGATGCAGTGAAGGGAACGAAAGATAGTGGCTCTGTGGGTCCTTCACAGACCTCTGCGGCTCAGGTTGTGCCGGCTCCGGCACATTCTGGAGCTGACCTGACTGTCAGGAGAGCTGACCTGTTTTTCAGGGAAGCTGACCTGTCTTTCAGGGAAACTGACCTGACTTTCAGGGAAGCTGACCTGCTTTTCAGGGATTCTAACAGGTCTTCCAGGAGAGCTGACTTGCCGTCCAGGGAAGCTGACAGGATTTCCAGGGAGCTTACTTTACTTCCAATGGAGCTGACAACGTGCCGTCCGAAATAGCTGTTAGACATTGTCTAGAATTAGAAAACCGCCGAACAGAATACAGTACTCTTAACATGGCCTCGATAAGAGTGGGGGTGTGGTGTTTGCTTCTTACAATATAATGCAGATGGCAGCAGCACCAGAGAAACATACATGAACAGAACTTAAACGTCATATGTTTACATTCATTCTAACTCTGAACAATCTAAATGTAATATTGTATTGGCGCGTTCTATAAATATGTGTATGTGTTTTGCGAGTATTAGTAAACACCTAAGACAGAAATGATGCCTCTTAAATCTGCCACCTCCTAAACCTATTTCACAAGCAGTATAAACTGTAAAAACTCAAAAGGTGATAAGCGTGGGCGCCAGTTTTATGTTTTTGCCCCGACCCGTTATTTCTGCTCCTAGCGGCACAAATCATAGGTAAAACAGGGGAGAGCGGCGGTTTTATGTTTTTGTACCTCCTCAGAAAAATGCAAGATCCGCCATTGCCTAGGGTTGCGTATGTCCCACCTTTCTGAACTTTTGCTTATCCAGAACGAGGATCGATCTCAACAAGGGTTCTGTGTCTAATTTTTGCAACAGAAAGTCTCATTTCTCTAGAGTGGACTTAAGTCTTCCTTGTCTGAATTTTTTTTTTTTTTTTTACAAAGCAAGTACTGGTCCATGTAAAGGCTTTTGGCTAATCCCGGAATAGTGTAGATTTCTGTTCAAGAGGTCCATCTTGGCTTATCCCCCACCCCACCCCATAAAAATAATTTTCCATATCAAGAGCAATCTTTGAATTTGAAATATTTAAAAAAACATCTCTTTCCTTTAGGAAATCCTAGAGGGACGTTAAAGGATATTAGACATTTAAATGAGGAAAATAATTTTTTTATACAATTTTCGCTGGGAGCATGGGTCATTTCTGACTAAACTTTTACATTGGTTTCGAAAACCGAATATAGTGATGGGTAGTTTAAATAATAAGTGAAATAGAATAAATGAAAAATTTATTTTTAAATTTAAGTAAAGTTTGAATGGGTGGAGGGGGTGTGCCAAGATCGCTCTGCAAGAATATGAAAATGGCTATATTTATGATTTTTTGTCCAGTTTCCCACTCCTGATATAAATGTAACTTCTGTTTAAAAAAATCAAGTCATCTTTTAACTATATCTGCTAGTTTTTTTCAAGTCAATATTGATAAAATTTAAATTTTCATTAAATTTTTAATTCGATGTTCCCAATCGGGAACATTGGCCTGTAAAAAGTTTAATATTCATCCTGAGCATTCAGAGACATCTCTTCTCATTTCCGCATTTCTTCCTTGTTCTTTTTTAGCATCGTACGACAGTGACCATTTCAGACCCGGAGGAGGAGATGAATGATATCCAGCTGAGGCTTCCCGCCAACCGCAGACGGACTTCCACCCGGCATCGGCTTCACCACCTCAAGTACGGCGGGTTTCCTCCCGTGGCAGTCATGATCACTCCGGATGACCGCTCGGACACGCAAAGTACGGCCACACCTTCGCCCAATCCATCCTCGGAGTTGGTCAGGATATCGACGCTCTGAGAGGAGGACACCTCCAGAAACCGACCAACAACCCCCCCTTTCCCGATGACCCCGCCGCGCCTTTCGCTGTGCTTACTCTATCGACGACAGTCAACAGAAGGTCGAAGGGACCAGCCGGCAGAGAACGAAGGGGTGTATTGCGGGCGCGGAAGCAGATGGCGAGACGAGAATCTTGTTCGAACGCGAGGGCAAAAAAAAAAAAGAAAAATGAATCAGTGGCGCAAATTCAACGTCGAGCATGTCCAAGATCTGCAGCGAAGGTTATAATGCAAAAAATTCTACGATAGCGCAATAGAAATGTTAGCGAAGCATAACGCTGTTTGCAAGCTATCTTTTAAGAACTCACTAAATAGTCGATCATGCACATAATTTTCATAATCAAATCATCATTTAAGGTAACGAGTAAGGTGGAAAGGTGTTTGCTTTAAATAAAATTCGAAGGGTGTCATGCAACAACTACAAATCATATGAAACGCGCCATGAACGTCGATGTTTTGCCCTCGCGTTTGATGCGGATTCTTTAGTCTTCTTTTTTTTTTTTTTTTTTTTTTAAGTGTGAAATCGCAACGCACCTCTTTGGCATAGCCCTGGTCCGATATTCAGAAATCACGTTTTTTGTGATGCAACGTGCAGTTACACGTTCAAAACAAACTATTCATCAGCAAATGAACTCACCGATTAGCGATCCCGCGCCATCCACTTGCTCTGAAACACGTTTCAAAATGAAAAAAAAAAAAAAAAAAAAAAAAGTGAGAGTTCTGCGATGGTGGGAAATTCGTTTAATCTCTGAAAATCTCGCAAGCTTCGCTGAGAAACAACAGCCTGTATGAAATAATGATGCAGCCGCATTGTTTTACATTATACTTTCATATGCAACTTAAATCTGTTACACAGAACTAAGTTGACTTTGAGGATTGAAAAAAAATTTAAAAAAGCTTTTAAATTTTACTGTAACGTGTACTGTCCAAAAGAGCCGTTTTTTTAGTACATTATGATGCTATGTTTTCGAATAACATATATTTTTTGAATTTTTACTTTTACACGCTTGAAAACTGAATATCTCTCATTAAATTTTTTACTGGTCTTTTATTTTGCGTTAAAATTTGAAGCAATCGAAAAACTGTGACTGTGATTCATTGTCCCGTTCTGCTTGAATGCTCTAAATGTGATATTCTAATTTAGCTATGTTTAATGAATAAAATTTTTACCTCGTAAATCCCAAATATTAGTGATTTTAGATTTGGAAATTCGTTTTATGTGGAAAGAAGTGAATTGCACTGAAAATAATACTTATATGATTAATCTAAAAAGTACTTAATAATATACAAATAATAAAATTCTTCAATCGTCTGAAAACGTCTTAATGCGTGCTATATATACATAAACATTATTGTTTTAAAGTATCCTAAAAGTGACAATCAAAATCCTTTTTTAACTAAGAGTGGTATAAAATACTAGTACTTTCTTTAAACAAAATATTTAATTTTTATTAGATGTTTCCATTAAATCGCTTGCCGTATTATAATTTTTAAAAATATTCTTTTGCAATAATGATTGCTACTATACGCTATAAAAATAATCGCTAGATTTTTGCTTTCCACTATAATATTTATTGTATGATTTCTTTAGACAAATACATTTCTTTAGATAGATACTCTAAATTTTGAATTTTTATTATTATTCACTTGTACGCATGTTTTCATGCATGTAAGATTAAATGTAAGGCATTACAGTATTTCCTTTGCTTAAACAGCTAGTTTTAATGAGTATTGTGCAAGTTATATTTCCTCTTAACTTGACAGTGCGTAGTATTTTTTGTAAATCAAGATTAATAACCTTTAGGATACACCACAGAACTTTTATAGTTTCATACTAAAACAGCTTAAACTTAATGTATTTTTTAAATACTCCTTTGTTTCATGCATATACTGCTAGAAAATATTTTTTCAGTTTTAGATATCATATAGCCTATAATTACTGACTTTTTTTAAATTAGCAAGTTTCCTTTAAAAGCTATTTTATGTTCACAATGCTTTTCAGCAGATAATTGGGCTATATTTATACAAATCTTTTCAATAAGTTCTTTAAGTAAATATTTAGATTTAAATTTTAAAAATCTTTTATAACAAGTTTTCTCGGGATTGGAAAACATTTCAAAAAGTTCAACACGTATAAGGACCTTATAATTTTATCATCATTTATTTCTAAAAGTATTAGACCATTATTGGAGGAAGGGAATAATACTTAAAAATTTTCCTTTGGTGTATAGATGCCTTAATGTAACACATATAAATATATTATGCATAAATTACACATCATATTTTTTATAAAAATTGTTAGTATTAAAGACGAAATCGTTAAATTAAAGAAATCAAATCAATCTCAAGAATTGTTCTTCATATTATTAAAATTGGATTTCAAAACCAATTGGATTTCAACACAGAAATTGGATTTCAACACAGAAAAGAAATATTTTCTGTTTTCATTGTCTGCCAAATCAAATATTTCTATATCGCCGTCATCATTGCTTGGATCGTCATATAACTTTGCAGTTTTTAAATAAAATCTAAAAGTCAAACTATTTTCTGTAAGTAAACAAAAAGTTTTTGCTACGATTTTTCCGCTGCCACAATTGCCTTATTTAAAATAAAATCATATCACTTAAATACATTTGACAAAGCGTACAGAATTTATATTTTTTCTAACCACAATTTGTGGTTAACTGTCCAGTACCAGGAACTCCTATATAAATGTCGCTGCATCATTATCAGGAAAACGAAGCTGCCATTTTCGGTAACTGATCTGTCTTATAACCATCTGCAAAGACACATTATTTACTCAGAGTGGCAACGAAATTTTATATCGTTCATCATTACTTGAAGATACGGAAGTCGCAAGTTTTTAAAAGAATATTTATATTTACATATAGTGGATGGCGATCACGTGCTACTTCTATGCAGATTAAATGTATAGGAACTTAGTTGTTCAAATTCGCTGACTGTGTGAAGAAAACGGATGCCATCATTGAAGTTGAAAATCTAGTCAAAGTCTTGGAAAATTAAAAAAAAAACTACAAATAATTAACTATGAAGTTTAGTATAAATGGCTGCCTCTCTCCTGCTTTTACCCTCCAGAAGTAATAGAAGTGGATATAATTCGACTAGTTTACGGGTAAAGAGGGGGCTAAAATATGTTCTGTTGTCTTTTTTTTTTTTTTTTTTTTTTTTTTTTCCTCTCTCTCTTTTGTTTGAGTGTTTCTTCTCCTTTTTTTTTTCCTCTTAAAAAAAGAAAGAAAGAAAAACTACAAATACATATATTTTTCGTCATATTTATAAACAATGATACATCACAAATCAACCTTCGTATGTTCTCTTTGATGTACATGATTATTTTCAGAAGCACCACGTTCAGGTCTTGTCATAACTTTTCCTGTGTGTTCTACGAAATATCGACGTTGACAAAATTTCAGAGGATTGATAAATGTGGAATTACTCAATCTGTGTTGAGTGCCACTAGAATGAGGTAATAGTACACGTTAACCAACTCATCACGGGAGAACTGCCGAAGAAGCTATTTGACAAGATGAAAAGTTTCAAAGAAGGGAAATGACCTAAGAAATTACGTTTTATTTATCACTTCATAAAAAGTTTGAAAAAAAAAAACGTTTTTTAAACAAAGGCGTGTTTTTCTTATCGGGTAAAATGTATTATAATACTCATTGTATTATAATTCCCATAGTTGATTTAGAAATTAAAAATTTGCACCCAATTTTAATTTTAGATATTTATTATAAAACAGTACTAGCAAAAAAAAAATAATTTGTTGAAAAAAATTCTCATGCATTCTAGAAAAAGCAAAAAATAAACAAAAAAGCAAATTCATGATCAATTCATTGATCAGCCAGCACAAAGAATTTTAAAAGCATTTCTTAATAGAATAGAATTTTGTAAAGAATAAGTGTGATATTCGAAAAAAAATATGTAGTTTGAGGATTATTGAAATATTTATTTCGCATTTTTTGAGAATGAAAATATTTTAAATGAGATGAAATGTTATCAACATTACAGCGCTATTGAAATTTTTAAAAAAACTCTTAATTTGGAGTATTTTAGATGAGTTAGCTCATACAAGCTTTGTCCTATAACATGCATTTATAATTAGTTTTCTAATTAAAGTTGCTGTGTGATAAAAATGCTGATTTAATTTGAAAGTTTCAACTTTTTGTTACCGTTTAATATACTTACATTTGGTTTTTCAACATAAATGCTAAATAGTAACCAACGTGAATTGTTTATTTATATTTCAGATTTTTTTTAAGTCCACACTTTAAGATTTGTCTTGAACTATAAAATTTTAACCCGAAATATAAGTTATAAAATTTAATTTTGCATTTACAAAACTGTTATTATCGTTCAAAACAATTTTATTCAATGCATCATACAGATCCGCGTAGTTATATTTTTTATAAATTTAAATTTTCTTAAATCAAAAGGCAAGTTTTTCTATCTTCTTAAAGGAGGAGAGATAGTGAGGAGGATAATTTTTGATGTTTAAATAATTCTTTAAATTGTTTTTTATAATGACTGCAGAAAAAGAATAGCTTATGTCTAAATAATTTAGTCTTCATTTTAAGTAAAAACTATTTAGGTGGTATTATAACGTAATACTCTGTCATCAAGAAAAGATTAAGCAACCAGAACTATTTTTTGCAACATATTTGCACAAAAATGAAGCCGTGGTGTGACAGCACACAATATTATGCTTCTACATACAATAAATATTGTCTATTTCCCCCCTTTTATATGCAAGAGGGAAGCAATTGTTTATACTGTTTGGCTTTTGAGTAGTAGTATCTACGCCTTGCGCAATACAATTTTTTGGGATATATTATAGCTTAAAATTCAGAGCAATTTTTCATACATTTATAGATCGATAAAAATCATTTGTGAAAGAAAGAAAAAAAAAAAATCTGTCTTGCTAAACTCAGATGCTATTTTTTTAGTTGTCATTATCGAATGCAACAGTTGCTATTAGAACTTAATGTATATAAGCGCATATATTTTTTTTTTTTTTCACAACTTTATTTTTGGTGAAAAATAAATATTTCGAAAGGCTCTGAGAGTAAATAAGTCGATTTCAGTAAAGCTTGTTACTGTTTACCAGAGATCTATAAATAGCTTTCTCAACTATATGATATACCTCTTAGCAATCTGTTATCTGTCTGCATGCAGCTTATGACTTTGGTCAGATTTTTTGAAGATCGAAAATTTTTAAAGACATAAAAATGTGATTTAAAAAGCTTAATATACTTTAAAATAAATAAATAATATATTTTTCCATGAAATATTTCATTACTGAAATCAATAGCAAATATCCATGCGAATATTTTCCAAGTACTTTTTTAAAATAAGATATTTCATACATCTATTTTTGCGAGTGATATTAATAAACTTTTTGAACTAAGCATCGTTGAACAAAATAAAATCTATGAAAACAGTACTATTTTATTAAATAAAAGTATTTTATGATGGTACACCCTTAACAAACTGAGCAGACATAAAATAGGATTTTACACGATATGAAATACACGCCTTATAAGTTGAAGGTATATATATGAACCCAAACTATTTTTGTAACACTCACACGAAGCAGAGCATTTACCAGAAGTCGGGAATCCAATGGGTATATTGTCCACGCTGCTCGCTGCTTTCCCATTCAACAAAGCCCGTTTCCAGACATCTGTCGAAGTTCCACGAGTTGAAAACAACAGCCACTTAACCCTTTTGAAACTCAAGCATTTTCACATCCATACAGAAGACCAACCGGACAGGCAGACCAACGCTGAAAAAGTGCAGATGTTGCCATCGATACATTTAACTACCAACAGCATGACGGTCAACCGATCTGGCGCCGAAGACTTGAAGAAGTTTTCTGACATAGCTGACACATTTCTTTAGATAGGTGCCGCCAGATCGTGGCTGACGGGACAGACAGGCTGCGGTGCTGACATTTGGTCACAACCCTTTTGCCCTCGAACAGTCACGCCACCCTGGGGGGGCGTGGCCATCTTACTGTGGGTATCTCGGACCAAGATGGCCACACCTCCTAAGTCACATGACTCTGCAAGGGCAAAAGGGGTGTGGCCAAACGTCAGTACCACAGCCTGTCTTTCTCGTCAGCCACCGCCAGATGATGTATTCGATCGATCGCCATGCTGTTGGTAGTTAAATGGATCGATGGCAACGGTTGCATTTTTTTCAGTGTTGGGACCATTTAACCATTTTTTGGCGACTGAATAAGGTGGTTTTACGGCACCAACCATCGCTTGTCAAAAGGTTAAAAAGAAGCCAGTACAACGGATGATTGCGGCCGCAACCATCTACACTAATGCAACTACGATCAGGCGACACCACACCTTCTGGGAGTGCCTCTGATTGGCTGAAGGCAAAAAGTTGCCCCTACTCACAGAACTTTTCCCGTACTGGTCGGGGAAAATTGCACCATGCCGCGAAAGGAATCGCATTCGATTGCATTTTCAGCGTTAATGCATTCAACACAGAGAAATGCGTTAGGAAAATCGATGGCTGGAAACAGGTCTTGGTGTCTACGCCCCTGCTTCACTTATTTTTCCCTTCTTCCCGCTTTGTGCAGCCTGTGTGTGTGATGCGGGGGGGACCTACCACTTGGAAGTCTTAAAACGTATCAAAAGCTTCTATTTTGTCAGAAATTAAACTTTAATACGAGTTGAATTTACAGAATGAATCTATTAAAAATAATGTTCATCAGAACAATTTCTGTTTGCGTGATATGAAATAATTTTGTATGAATATATATATACACACACATATATATCTATAGAATATAAAAATCGTTAGAAAAAACCACAATGGCATCATATTGACATTCTGCTCATGGATGCCTCTTCAAATTTTATCAGCATGTGTAGGTCCCCGAGTATGTTGTAATTCAAAAATCATCCCTTTTTACCCATTTCCAAGGTGCAAGAAAAAAAAAAGGTGATGTCCTATGTGTTAATTTATTTTTCATGAATCTGTATATAAGCTAAGACAATGAAGAGTCTCTGTTTCTTTTCTTTTCTTTTCAGTACTTAAATGACGTACATATAAATGGTATATGTATATTGTATATGCATATACACTTGTATAAAACCAACCTTGCTGTGTTACAACATTTTTGTTGCCTTTTTTGACAACTTCCCCCCCCCTTTCTGCCTAATTAGGTGCTTGCTTTCCTGATGAAGGGCTGCCAGGCAATGAAGTGTTTAAGTATTAGATAATGAAACAAGCTTTGAAAATGTATACTAAACAGACTGGAACACGTATTGATGCGTTTTAAATAAATCTGCAGATGTTTTCTCATGACCAATGAATGCTTAAATAGTATAACACCCTAAATATCTACAAGAAATGTGTTTATCTTCATTATTCGAACTGAAACAAATTTCACATGTAATGAACTACTGAGCAACGGACTTGCTCTTCAGTTTGCAAAGGATTGGTACTAATATCATTATGTTAATGAAGTGGTATGTAACTTAAGCAGAGGAATAATCAGAAATTGTTAAATTCATCAAGTTAAAATCCTTTTAAAATTTCAAAAATCACTAGGGGCGCGTGCCCCCCTATACCTCACAGGTGAACTAAATTGACATAAAAATTGACAGCCGGCTTTCTGCGTCGCACAGCTGGATGTGTCAAAAAGTTCCTTAGCTCTGTGGCATGCACTGGCCGATTCGATCGACCGCCATCCTGCTGGTAGTTAAATCGTGCGATGGCAGCGGCTGCACTTTTACGACATTGGGCTGTCTATCTAAATGTCCAAGTTTTTAATTGAAATCGAATTTATTCTTCTTGAATCAAAACGGCCAGATTGTCCTAGAGCGAGGACACCACGCGTTAAAGGGTTAACCTATTTGTGTGTTATTACATATACGAACAACACATTGAAATGTACAGAAATACCAGGCTGTTTAATATCATGTGGATCGAATTTGTCGCGTAATAAAACACGGTTTAAGAGCTTACATGTCATATTTCTCATAACTTTTTACTTTTGATGAAACTGGCATGTGTTTAATTCCAAAAAAGGCTTTCTTACGTCCGCATCTGAGCTTATTCTTTTTGCTACTCAGCCCTTTTAAAATAAATTGTGCGAGAGTTTTTTTTAAGAAAGATCCGTCTATTTTCCTATCAAAATCCAATTTGGAAAGAATAATAATAAATTTTTGCATCTAGTTTTGTTAAAGACGATTTTCAAGAAGCAACAAAAGACATGCGCCTAAAATTCCGATGGGATTATGGTTTTTTACCGGCGGATGCAGCTGCTGTGCTTTTTTACATGCGCAGCGGCGTTTTATATCTGTGGGTGCATACGGAATTTGTTGAAGGTATTTGAAACATCCAAATATCAGAAAATGATTGTTTTTCCCATGCAATCCTTGAATCTATTAAAATTTAAAAATCTAAAAAGAAAGAAAAAAAAAAAAACTTTGAAACCTTTTGATGAAGCTGTGTCAGGGCCGCCCACTGAACGCTAAAAAGGTGGAAGTAACACCTTACAGCAACTTGGGTGCCACAGAATGACTAATCAGAAATTCATCTTAGAAATGTTATTTAATCTAAATGGTTTTCCTAAACGCTGCGTCACTTAAAAGCTATTTGAAAACGCAAAGAACGAGGTTCTCAAATACTCGGATTCACGCAATGGGTAGTTATAGTTTCAAATACCTCACGTCCTTGCTTTTCTTACCGCAATTTTTTTACAGGTGATCTATAAAACATTACTTCCTAATGAATGACATTCTTTTTACTTAAATTCGATCCATATTTTCAAGGCTTGTTTAATATGCATAAATGTAGTGCATTATATCCTGAAATTGGAAATCTATCTGAATATTCTCTTAAGGAAAATATAGAAAAAGAGTCACAAATTATATGCTATTTCCACATCTTCGAATGAAAATAACTTTTAAGGTGGCTACAATATATATATTTTCTTACCCTCTTTTTTTCCAACTGTACACGAGGAAAAGATATTTGTACTAGATCGTTTTAAAAGACCAGAAATTTAATATGTAAAATTTCTTTTTACATATGTAAGAAAAAACAAAATTTCGCACTTAAACTGGAGCTAAAGCTGGTACACATGACGCAAAATCGGTCATGTCCTGAGTTCTATCTCCCTCTGGCTTTAATAAGTTCTAAAACGGTGTTACTTCCATTCAACACCAATACTGATATTTAAAGTTATATGCGAGGGAAGTAAAATTTAAAAGTATATTTTTATAAAATGTTTGCGATTGGGAAGAAACCATCGGATTTCTGTCAGGTGTTTTCGAAGCGCACATTTCCATACAAATGGAAAGACTTTCCTGTTTAAACAATTTTTTTTTTAATGTAACTTATCCCACTACCTGTGTAGTCTGCATGACTCAATGTAAATTCGTAAACTTTCTGTAATAGAGTGTTTACATTTTCCCCCTCTCAATAGACAGTATAAAAAAAAACGATTCAATTAAAGGGACATTTTTGAAAACTAAAGTAACCTTTATCTGTGGAATGTATATGTATGTATATATAATAGCTATAGTTGCCTGGTCGCCCAAAAAAAGGTTGGCGCCTTAAACAAAATACAGCGATTTAACGAGCTTGATGTAAGAAAAATATTCATAGGGTAATCTAAGAATAACTACACACAATTATGTATGCTATTAAAAATAAAATATTTCGTAATATTTTCCTTAAGCTGATTTGTACAGGAAGAAAATAAAAAAAAAAGCAGTTTACAAGCTCATTATTTCGTTATGGTGTACTTTTGTCATACCTTGAATTTAAAAAAAAACAAATGGCTGTTATTATGCAGAGTTGTTCAAGAAACAAAAAGTATCTCGTTATGTGTTTAGCACTCTGTGTTAAAGCTACTAGAAAGGCCTTTAATAAACGTCTGTTTTTCGTTGGTTTGTATTTCATGTCTCTTTTTTTTTCTTGTCCAAAATACACCATTTTCTGTAACAATTTCTCACAGGGCCGTAACCAGAGGGGGGGCTACGGGGCTGAGCCCTACCTAGCTGGCTTTCAGCCCCCCCCCCTAAGATTTTCAGATTATTTTGTAAATTTACAGATAAATACGAAATTCTAGAAACGACTGACTTTTAACAATCGCTAAATTTTACATCATAAAAAATACCCATTGTTTTGGGAGAATTTCTCATCACAATGGCCAGATTTCTATACATACAGTTAATTATTTTGCTGCTCTTGGCTGCATGTAGCATCGGTTTTCGGATTTTTCCGAGTACGCGAAACTGCCGGTTTCCTTTTAAGTTCCTTACAATTTTATCCTTGCAATTATATTTAAAATGAAAAATAAATGCACTTTCAGTAAATTTTTATTCCAAAGTTTAATTGTTAACATTTTTTATTTTACAGAGCTTATTTTTATTATTGGATAGCATTTAATGGATTGTAAAAGACACAATTAACTAGTAACTACGTCTTGTGAATTATTGTTGTACAAAAAATTACTCTAACCAATATCCAATACTGCATTCTCTCAAAATATCATTTGAATATTTTTAATGGAATCTCAATGAAAAAATTATTAACATAATGAATGTTAAATATTTTAAAAACACTGTGTTTTTTGAAGCAAATACTCTAGAAAAAAAAAAGTGCAAATTGAAAAACACCCCCCTTTCCGCCTGCTAATACTTATATTTGTTCCGCCCCCCAAACTAGATTCAAAGCCCTACCTAACATTTTATCTTGGTTACGGCCCTGATTTCACAGCTCAAAAATCATGCTTTCGGTTAATACCACAGGAGATATTGTAATGATGTGCAGTAGCGTGTCATTTCTCAGCTTTCAAAATTTACCAGTGGGGTGGTGGTAGTATCTCTTTTGACGAAACTACATTTCTTAATTTCACAGAGCTTTAAATGCGTTCCTTGAAAAATCATGATTTTCGAGTTGTGATGTTATTGCAGCCAATGAGACACATCACACATTCAAAGAAACTGTCGCATACGTTATCGATTTGTATGCAGTATGAACTTTAATCTTTTGGAATTGATAAATAGTGAATTACGTGCCACCCACCTGTTCAATCATTCACTTCTGCAAAAATTCCTGTTTACCTGAAGAAATGACCAAGGAGTAAGAGAATGGAGATGGCCCTAACTTTTACCACCACTGTAACAAAAGCTTTGGATGAAGGGCATGTTCAATATTGTTCCAATATTTTTAATAGGTTGAACTTAAGGAAAAGTCGACAATAAAATTTGAAAATAAAACATATTTTGGTTTTTGAGAGTTTAACATAATTTGATTTTTGGAAGTGTTCAAAATTTGCACAATTCCTTAAAAGACAACCTGTTCTTTTAAGAAATAATATAACGTTTATCAAAACGTTTACAAATGTCTCCTCAAAAGCTGTAGCACAGTTGCATAAAAAAGGAGCTAAGCTTGAGCCTCCTCCTCCCCTTCTAATCATGTTATCCATCTTTAACACACTAGATTTACAATTTCAGAATATTTTTTTTTTTTTTTAAATAAGCTTCTAACTCCCCCATGTTTATCAAATTTTTTCGAGTAATATTATTCACATTGCGTATTAAAAAAAATTAAACTGAAGACTTATACCCATTTTTTAATTAACCCATTTGTTTTCGGCCTGCTACCATCACATTCTCCAGTTTTTACCGATGCCTGCAGTGATAGATGAATTTTTCGCATCAGCTGCATGAAAAATTAATATCTAATCTTAAAAATATATGAATAAAAAGTAAATTTTAATATGTCTCACTCTGACATCTTGAGAATTTTTTGGCTGTAAGATTTAATACTCATTAATTAAGAATAGGAAAATTGAATAAAACGCAATTTTTTGTCAGCAGCAAAAAACCAGTCCACAAACGAACCACAAATAATTAACGTCATGTTTGAGTTATCTAGTAAAGACCTCCCTATTTAGTCAAAATAAATAAAGACAAGAGATAAATGACATTTGTATCATGTTTTGTAAAAGATTAAAATTGAAAACTGACCATTCAAGTTTAAGTGAAAATTTTAACATTGCCTAAGAGATTTTTTCTTACTTTGTAAAAAAGCTATAAATGCATGGAATATTTTTGACTGAAAGCATTCTTTTATGAACTTCAATAATGCATATTGATAGTCTTCAACCTGTAAACAGGTGAACTCTGTAAAGTAACTTTGAATAATAACTTCAGTAGACCTAATATATGGATGGTAAATCTTCTGGATGCTTCCTGCAGAAAAAAACTAATCATGCTTAGGCATCATTTTCAAGTTCATTGAGTTTGTGAGGCGTACATATAACAAATTTCTCACAATTCATGAATATTTATGATAAACAGCCGACAAACTGAAATATCAAACTCTTTTTAACTTTGTAGGAAAGTTAAAAATGTGCTGATACCATTAGCATTCCCATCAAACATTCCGACTCAACTTCAGTATTTACTTTCTTTGTGGAATAAGTTTTTGATAATTTCGATGGTCACATTTTAGTGTAACTATCATCCATAAAACGTTCTGATTGAAAACTCAACCTTCTGAAACACACCCGATATAATAAGACTTTCAGAAACGGTGGCATGTACCAAGGTGACTTTGGAAAACTCACGGAAATGCAAGGTCGTCAAATACCGTCTTTTTTGCTGCACTGGTTAAGCATTTAAAAAGCAGTGTTGGGTGAGAGCGAAGGGAGCTCAAGAAATGTCCAAGTTTAGAAATTACATATCTAATAAAAATGTTAACCTAGAAAACGTTAGTTGAAATTTTTAATTTCATTTTGAAAGATACAACTTTTGAGGGACAAATTTCCCTCTACTAGAGATTGAAAAGGGGCCCCTTACTGGAAAATTTAGAGGAGATAGAATATTAGGATATGTAATACTTTAAAATTAGGCTTACGTACCTAAAAACCATATTTAACTATTTTAAAGCTGTTGGGGCCCTTCATTCTTCGGGGGACCCATCGCGACGCAAGGTCTGTGGGGTCCACCGCTACGCCACTGTGTAAAGGAGTAAGATTACAAGAAAAAAGATGATCAAACTACTTTGATATATTACTCTGATATGTATCAAGTTACTTTAAATAAACCAGTATATCCATTTTTGGGAGGCCTCGCTGGGGCCCCCTTTGGCCGGGAGGCCATCGACAATGGCCAACTTAGCCAGCCCGGGCTAAACATTTTGCCTGTGGAGGTAGGTAGGTTATTGTACAGCTTTCACAGTACCAGCTCAATTAACTAATTAACCTATCTAATTACTAATTTTATATATTCCATCTTTATGAAGTATTTTTACCATAAAATGACTCAAATTTTCGTATTAGCAAGGGTTGTCTAATTTTGCCTAAGTATTTTGCCATCTTGGCTAAATATTTTGCTATTCCTCTGGTTCCATTACATAAGTATGGGGGATGTTGAAGGCTGCATTATGCATTCATTGCATGTAAGGCCTGATTACCGAAAAGGCTCGGGAAGCTTGAGCTTCCCCTCAGAAATTGAAAGGGGTGGGGGCCAAAAATGACTGCAAAACTGATAAAAATTCAAAATTTTGTTTTTAAACGATCTTTTAAATCATTAAATGTCTTTAATCTTGTCTTCATTAAATCATTGTAAAGATTTTTAATGAAGAAAAGTGAAAAGTGCGAAGCTATTTTTAAGTTATTTTTGAGAAGTCTTGATACTTCATGTAGCAACATCGCTAAATTGATTCAGTTTGCGTTGTCTTTGCCTGGGACATCTGCTCCAGTTGAGAGATTGGGACGAAATGAGAGTGAGCTTCCTTTCACTTCAGAGGTTGATCGGGCCCTGATTGTATGTGATTGCACTTGGTGCTAATTAAGTAAAAAAATTTATTGTTCCTGTTATTTCTTTCTGGTAATCATTCTTCATATAATACAAAGAATGTACAATTGACTCCAGGCAAACGAAGCAAAGCCCTGGGACTCAGAACATACAGGTATTGGATAAATTGGAGAAAATGCACCATAACTACGGGGGGGAAAACATGTAGGAAAAAGGGAGTATATGGGATCACAAGATATGAATTGTAGACTAGGGGCCTCCAAATCTGTAGTTACAATTCTTTCGTAAGCATCGAATCCCTCCACACTCCCACCGCAGATTCTGAGATATTTGTGGGGCGAGAGCTGGGTTTGAACCCAGGGACTTATGGGTGGTAGAATGAGGCGCAATCCGGCTCGGCCAAAAGGTACCCATTCGACCGGCCTTCAATTGCCGTGTGTTGTGGGCACGGAGGTGATCTCGTGCCGCCACACTATCCCCCCCCCCCTAGAGAGTCAGTCGGAGGCTGACGAACGATGTTCCAAGCGTTATGGAACGCTACCACTCGTTGTGGACTTTTGTGAGGTCGCTGCCGCTCGTTGCGGACTTTGAAAGAGCCGAGAGAGAGATGGACGAGGTCGGTGCTGGCGCCATCTATCGCTATTGGCGAGAAGGAGAATGCGTGTTCGTTGTCCGGGTCGCCAATGAAGGGAGCGCGTGTGGTGAGAGCTGGGTTTGAACCCAGGGACTTATGGGTGGTAGAATGAGGCGCAATCCGGCTCGGCCGAAAGGTACCCATTCGACCGGCCTTCAATTGCCGGGTGTTGTGGGCGCGGAGGTGATCTCGTGCCGCCACATATTACACAGGCCTGCGAAATTGAAGTTTTTGAAAAATACAAAAGATGTGTTTGCTTATTTTTATATTATTTAGTGTGCTGATTTCGAAAATGACTTAATTGTTTTCCCATCACATCAGGATTTTTTGTTAAATCAGTATCGATATTTTTATAAAATCCTATTTGAAAAAGAATTCTCACGAACAATTTTGCATGTACTATAAAGCAGCACTATTTTTATCCATTTAAATCTATGTAAAATAATGTATTCTTGGTGAGGCAAAATGATTTTACATAATTTCATGTTATTATTTGTTTTTTATTGGTATAAATGGATGAAAACCACATTTGCCAGACCACCCGAGTTGACTCTGGTTGAGAGAACAGAAAGTTACCCCGATTTTAAAATTTTAAAATCAAATTATGGTACAGCTTCTAGAAAAAGAATCATCAGTATACTATTTTAATCTGTTTTTATTAAAGTATCTTACTGATAATATTAAAAGATATTGACCAAGAGGAGCAAATGTATGTATATCAATATTGCAATTTGAAGCAAATTTTAAACTGAGCAAAGAACAAAACAATTTTTTTAAAATGTTTCTATTTAGGTACGTACTCTTTTTCCTTTGAAACTTCTTTTCGACGTTCTTCGTTTATGTTTACTATCGGACCTATCTCGTGTTAACATCCAACAATAGTCAGCGAGCATATTCTTGACCAATCTTCCTTGATATTTACGCGCCATATCTTTGATGTCTTGGTGGAACCTCTCACCCTGTTCTTCGATGACTGATCCTAAGTTTTCAGGAAAGAAGTCCGCATGTGAGTGAAGGAAATGCATTTTGAGACTCATGGAGCAACCCAATGCTTGAAATTTGTGCAGCATATTCATTACAATTGTTTTGTAGTCAGGATGCTTCTAATTACCCAGAAATTTACTAACGATATCTTTGAAGGCAACCCAAGCTTCTTTTTTCTTTTGTTGACATGCTAGTCTCAAATTCTTGATCCTCCATAAATTTGCGGATATCTGGACCAACAAAGATTCCCTCCTTCAACTTGGCTTCGGATAAATATGGTAACTTTTTGCACAGGTATTTGAAACATTCGCCATCTTTTGGAATTTTGTGCGTGTGTGTGTGTGAGCTTTAACAAACTGCTTCATTACACCTAACTTAATATGGATAGAGGCTAACAGTACTTTTTCTGGATCAACTAGGCTGTTTCTGATAACATTCTTCATGCCTGGTTCAAGTTTTTGTCTTTTCGGCCATTCTCTCTTGACCACATGTTGACTCTTATCACTGCTGTCCCACTCGCAAATAAAACATGGATACTTTGTATAACCACCTTGTTGACCAAGTAGCATGGAGATAACTTTCAAATCCCCGCAAATGGTCCAACCATGGTCGAGATATTTTATTTTGGTGAGGACGAGAGACAGGTTTTCGTAGCATTCTTTTAAATGCATCGAGTGTCCAACTGGTACAGATCCATACTGGTTTCCGCGATGAAGAAGGACAGCTTTAAGGCTCCTTTTCGAGGAATCTATAAACAACCTCCTTCATCTTTATTGTAAGTGATATTAAATTTGGTCATCAATCCAGGAACATCAGAACAATACATCAGATTTTCTTCTTCTTCAAAGTACTTAACAAATTCCTTTTCTCTATTCCTGTACCAATAAAAAGACGTTCCCTTGGCCAATAAGTTTTTTTCTTTTAATCTTCAGTCCAACAATTCAGCGGCCTCTTTTGAAAGGCCCAGATATCGAGTGAGATCATTAAGTTCAACTTGAGAAAAAAGCTGAGGGGAATCACCTCCAGAGGGCTTATATTCAGTATCAGAGCAGTAACTTCTAGGTGTTCTGGGTTTGAAGACCCTGAAGAGATGACTGGCAATTCAGTCGGAGGCAAAGGCAGTGGTACACCGGGTCCATGAGGGACAGGGTGAATGGCCGATGGAATGTTATCAAGATAGGAAATTAGCTTGTAATTTTTCCGGTTAAACCCACGAACATGGCAGGAACAAAAGTAGCAATCATCATAGTGATTTTTTCGTTCCCTCCATGTCATAGGCATTCCAAAGCGTATAGCAGGCTTCTTCCCTTTCAACCAGTGTCGTAGATCATTGAGACACTTCACATAGACTTTATGAGGAGCCCACGATTTGTCCTGGTCTCCGAGTTTCATGCCAAACTACGCAAGATAAAGTTGTCTAACATAATCTGTAATGTTCCTCTTACGGTTTTTGATAACACTATATTCACCGCATATATAACAAAAGTCATCTGTCAAATCTTCACAACGTCTCGAACTCGAAGCTATGCTTCACGAAAGTCACAGAGAAAAGCAAATGTTAAAATTATTTCTGTGGTGTCCACTTGTCACTATGTCAGAGAATGCGTGATACTATATAAGACTACACTCCTAAGAGGTTAGCGAACCAACAGGAAGATCTGAGAAAAGGATTTGCGCGACGCTATTGGTTATAGAGGTACCGCGACGTGAAGGGAGGGATGGCGAAGGTGGGAGGGGTGGGGGATCACATTGGGTTATTCTGTATGTTTCAGTTTCACCCTGGTAGAATGATGGTCAATCACAAATAAATAAAATGGCCCAATACAATTCTATGGTCAGGCAGGGAGCGAAGAAATTCAACCCGAAACATTTTTATGGTAAATATTGATAAAAATCCAAATAAAATCGAATTTTTCAAAAAAACGTGACGTGATAGAAATTTTTTATTACTATTTTTGAAATCAGCATTAAAAAAAATATAAGTTCAGCTTTCAGTTCCCTTGTATTTTTTTCATCGCAGGCCTGTGTTATCGATTAACCGTTATTTCAATGAATATTTTCCTGTCTGATAGATAATCTATAAAAATGTTTTAGAAGAGTCACGTTTATTAAAAATTTATGGCATATATTAAGTCAACAAACTAATAAGAGTAACATTTAAGGCCCAAAGTCATAACTGAAAGCGACTGCTTTAACTTGAATTGCTCATGAGGCGTATGGCAGAAAACTGTAACTGAGCAGTTGCGACCGGGGAATAAAATAATTGGTTTTCGGCATGGAGTGTCCGAGTTTAATCCTAGTTCTGAAAATAATTCTTAAGAAAACTGAAACTATGGACAATTCATCCGATCAATTTTTAACACTGGATTTGTTTATTTTGGGCATTTTAAAGTAACCTATTCCTCAGCAGATGCAGTACAGTGGTTATAGGCAGTGGCTTGCTAGGCGGCGGACCTGATTTCGAACCTACCTCGGTTGAGTGGAATTCTTATATCCTAAAATACCACTATCTGTCAGAGCATCACAGGGGTCCTTGGCAGTCCTATATTTTCTAAAGTTCGTATCTCTCTATTTTCTAAAAACAGTAACGTCTGCTGTCGCCGCCTACGCTGTCAAGAGCTTGTTCGGCTATTCGAATTTCGACTAAGGAGTCCACAGATTCGGAAAATTCCGAGGAACCTGATTAACTGACTTAAATTTCCACAATCGAATTATTTTAGAAGATATTAATAAATAACTGAAAAAATAAACGTAATGGTTACCAGATTTGGCATAAAAGCATTCCGAGAAAAAAATTAGAAAACGGTGGCCATAAATATAGTGTAATCAGAGCCTTCAAAGCCAAAGAATGGTTGGAAATAACCACCAAATGAGAGCAAGTGGGCTTAAGCCTAACCACATGTATCCACATGATGCGGATTTGGAATGGAAAAATTGAAATGGTGAGCTCAATCATCAGGCGCCACCGCACACACATTTCAATTTAAATGTAAAACAAAAACAGCTAGGTTTCTGCAGGTTACCTGACCAAAAAAAGAGGTCGTTTTTGTAGCATGGGGGCACGACCATAGCTATTAGAAATAAACAACGAGGTAGCGAACCAGATATGAAGATCGAAGCTCAGTTATAGAGCCAGTACTAGTGAATGATGCAGAGAGAACTAAATGTCATTATTAGACAAGTATTGCCGTGGAGTAAAAAAATAACTGAAAGAATAGAAAGAAAAGAAAATAAATAAAGGAAAATAAACAGAAAAAAAAGAAGAATTAAAATAAGGAATTAAAATTTAAAAAATAAATAAATAAATAAAATAAAGAATGAATTGCTTCTAAAACCATATAGTTATTATATCTTGAAATCCAGAGAAAGGAAAGGGAAAAAAAATAATAATGTAAACAAAACACTAGTATAGCTAACCTATGCTTAACGTAGTACAAGCTGCTGTAGCTAAGAAGTACTAAGGAGAAGTAGTGGGGGAAAAAAGAATAAATTAATTATAATAGTAATGGTGATAATAACTATATTAATATTACAGATGTATTAATTGCTATTAGTGCTAATATTATTCTAAGATGTATAGGTAAATATGTATTTAGTATGACTATATTGTGTACAGGAGATGGATATATAATCCCTTGCTTACAACGGACACTCAGCTGCTAACAAGCAACAATTTTATCTAGTGATAATGTGATAAAAACAAATTCAACAGAGTTTTTAATATAAAAATTATTCTCATAATATTTTGTGTTTTACTTTTCGATTTCTATCCACGAAACATTTATTTTCTGCTTTTCTAGACACCGGCAAAAATTAAAATCACCACAAACTTTATAAAGTGAATAAAATATTACAATAATTTTCCTTCTCAACTACTGTCAGTTCGATAGGTATAATCGCTGCTATTAAAAACTTCGGATGAACGCCCTTGCGGTTCTCCGTGTAATTGTAATATGAACCCAAACTAACGTGTATTGCCTTCGCACTCTCGTAGGCAACGCGTTCGCACCGTCACAGTTAGGAATGCCACTAAGTCGTAAGGCCGGTATTATTGTCTCCAATAGGCGTTCATATTGAAAATTTCGTAAAGGTTCATAACAATGTAAGCACAGAACCTTATTATCGCATGGGCAAATCGGGACTTTGCCCAGGGCCCCCGGCTCGAAAGGGCCCCCAATATCAAATGTTGTTCTGAAATATTCATTTTTATATCAAAATTTTATGAAAAATAAAACAAATTTCATTGATAGGGGCCCCCAAATTCATCAATGCCCGGGGCCCCTGTTGGTCATAATCAGGCTCTGTGTAAGCATACCTTTAATTTCATGATCAAAAATTATATTGCCATCTTTTGTTATAAAAGAATAGACAAGGGTGGATTCAGAAGCTTTTTTCAGGAAAAAACAGCGCAAGGTTCGAATACTAATCAAGAATTTCATAAAATGTGTCCTTCTTATCACAACGATCATTTCATTTAGTTTAAATGTATTATCTCGTAGGGGGAGTGATCCCCTTGGATCCGACTTAGTACAACAAAAGATATGCTGAAAATTAAAATGCGTAGTTCAGATATTAAAAATAATTTTAGGAACAAGTTAAAAATGGTAAAAGCGCGTTATATGACACAGAACCATAGAAAATGCTGTTCTCGGGTTCAAGCATTTTTCAAGTTTCGATTTTTTTTTTTTTTTTTTTTTTTTTATACTCATCTTTAACACTAAACACTCAGCTTTAATTAGTATGCTTTTTGATATGGATTGGTGTGTAACAATTTTTTATACGATCATTAAAATTATAATTTATAAATGGTCGTTTAAAGATAAAGAATGTTGCAAAACTATATACACAAAATTCTAAATCTGTTTTTTCACTTTCGCACTTTCAAGAATTTCCTCCCATAGGCCATAATGTAAAAGAAATCTTTGTCGTAGCCCTGTAGAAAAACTGTAAATCCTATACACATCAAAATCAATACCGGTCTTGCGACGGTGATTTATAACATATATATCCAATTTGAGCTCAATTGAATGTACCGTTTAGGAGCTATCGTGTTCACTCACATACACACACACACATCTCGTAAAAATAGCATAAATAAATTCAGAAGACCTCAAAACGTGTAAATACACCAAAATCTCGAGGTCGAATTTTTTCATGATTACAATACTTTCCTTACATGGTAAATGTTCGGAAAGTATCAAGATTACAAAATGGTATCGCATCTATTGACAAAGCAACTAAATATCAATCAATTCGGTTAAAATATTTCAATAATTACATTAGAAATAGCTTTAATTGAATTTTACTAACGTGTCTAAATATACCGCTTAAAAGTATTACGACTGTAAACTCAGAAATATGTATGACTAATGGCTAATTTATCCACCTTTTATAGCAATGAAAAAGACGTTTAAAAACATCACATATTTAAAGTTGCTGAGATACACACAAAATGTTAAGTTTAGAGAAGCAAAGCACATACAATCCTTGGCTCCTTGGAATCTTGCCTAAGAATATATAGTGACCTTATTTTATTTGGATTGTAAAATACAATTTTGTTTTAAGTTCCATTAAATTTACGGCAGTTGGGGGTGTGGCTATATATTGATGGCATGAGTTATTTAGTTAGTAAAATTAGTTTAGTAAATAGTTTAATAACTGTACTAAAAGAAAAGTTTTAATAAAACAGTTGGAGTAAAATGATGAATGTCTGGTCAATTCAATCATGTTGGACGGTACCAAAGATCCGCCCTTTTTCAGTTGAAAAAACATTCCAGACATGAACAAGAGTAAAAAGCCTGGACTTAAGTAAGCCTGTAGTTGCAGGCTTTTTAATTTTTGCAAACTGAATGTGTATATATGAAAGGGGGCCGCATTACAAATATATGCCTTGTGCCCCATCTTGTCTAAATCGGACCCTGGGTCCGATCCTACGAGATACGGCGTAGTCGGAGGAAGAGTTATAGTTTGTTGCCGCCTATACTTTCTGTCACTTTCAAATACGGTCACAGGTGAGGAGGGGGAGAAAAAGACGATTCGCACAGTGTGTAATGTGTTCGAGGGGGAAGAAAGACAATAAAAATATTCAGATCCCTTCTTCTCGTAATTTTTCCGTGAAATATATTCACTTTCCCTTTAAATTTGGTATCAAATAAAGTCCACGTATCAAACCCCGATTTGATGATATCGGGCAAATAACACAGACAGCACATAAGCTTAAATCAAGCTTGACATTTCTTTGACTTATTAATACAACCTTGACAGCTCAACTTATTTTAAGCTGGCAGGAGTCAAGTTGAATTGTCAAGCTGGAATACAGCTTGATTTTTCCTTTCGATAGCAAGCGTTGATGCCGCCATCTGTGAAATAGAATGGACATTAATTGTCTTAGCATTTCTCAAATTTGCTCAATAAAGAAAAGTTCGTAAAAGTTGCGTTTTATTTTATTACGCGCAAAACCTGGTCATTAGAACACGCAAGGGGAAGGAATGAATGGGATAAGCCCCTCTGAAGTGTAACACGAGGGGAGTTTTAGTTTTATTTACATCTAATTAACATTAGTGATTCCATTAACTAATTAATTAGCCCTAAAAATAAATTTTAATATAATTAACACAATTTAGTTAGTTAATATACTTCACTTTATGGGTGGTAGAATGAGGCGTAATCCGGCCTCCACAAAATAATTAATCATCAGTCATAAATGTACTTGACCATAGAATTAAAAAAAAAAGATTCTATATTTCGAAATATGGAAATTCTTCAAAATAAAATACAATTATACTACGAAATTGATTTCAAAATCAGCCTTTTGTCTCGATTTTGAAAGTTTTAAAACGTGTGCTGTTGTTAAGTTTATATTATGTTTATTTCCATATTAGTAGAGTCTCTAAATCACACATAACATTATTTTAATTTTGATGCATCCCATAGAAAAATAAAAGAAACAAATAACACATCGGACACTTACCAAACTGGCCAGAAAACTGCGTGATAACACCCTAACAGTCACTTCAAACTTTAGTCATATCGGCCCGACTGTGAGTGGCGCAACGGTTAGGACGCTCGCCTCCCAACCCAAAGGTCCCGGGTTCTATTCTAGCCGCGGAATCTTGATGGAAACATACTAAATTAAATTGAAATTTCGGCGTACAGGGGAAAATGCGTGGCAAAATAAAATATGTGGGGCGAGTTCGCCGACCGGCGCCCCGTGTAATTAGGAAATTTTTGGGGGGGGAAATTTTTTAAGCTTGAAATGAAGCTTGCTATGTCAAGCTTAATGCAAGCTGGGCAAGTGTAAACTAGAACACTTGATTCAGGCTTGCATTAAGCTTACACGCTTGAAATTTTCAAGCTTAATTCAAGTTTATTCACTTGATAAATCAAGTTTGCTGTGCTGTCTGGGAAAGAAGGCGCGGGTGAATAATATTTTCTTGTGTTACTCAAAAGTTAATTAATCATAAAGGACTTTTTCTCTCTTTTTTTAAAGGAGATATTATAAATTTATTTTTACCTGCAACAAATTTAAATTTGACTGTTTACATTTGAAAGATGAATTTTAGCAAAATTTAAAGCTTAGAAAAGTAGATTATTCCGCAAAGTAGTTATATTGTCCCCCGTTCGAAAGACGGCTGAACAGAGTGGTATAGAATTTGCAGTGAAGAAATGAGACTTGAATTAGGTTATTTTCCTTTTCTTATTGAATTTCACATGGGCAGAGTTATGATGCAGAGCAGAGCATTATTAATGTTTCCAGGCTTTCAGAAGCTAAATTCAATTACATGTGTTTATTCTGAATTTCTATTGAATGCTTCATATATATATAAATATACAGGGTGAATTTGACATAATCTGCCAAACGAAAATGGGTGAAAGAGCAGCCCATGTTGAACATAAGACACCATAGAAACCCTGTCCTATCTCTAACCATTTCCGAGTTATGGTGGATAGAAGGAAATTCTGATTTTTGTTATACCGTCTGAAAAAAACAAATTTTTGAGGTTTCGGAAAGACCTACGTTCAAAATAAGCACATATTTTGAAAGAGCAGAAAAAATCCTATGAGGTGGAATCATTTACATCAGGATATCTCTAATTTATGAGGAGCTACAAACGATGAAACATTGGCAAAGTTAAAATTTGAATTGTAGCCAAAAACTGTAGCCGGAGATTCCGCAAATACCCTTTTAGCTACAAGCCGTCAAATTGCCAATAAACTGGTCTATTCTACAAGCTTTAAAATGAGCCCAAGATAAAGCATATTGGTGTTACAAATCATGAGAAATATAATTTTTTGTCTGCAATACTTCACCGAAATCAGCATTCGTCTAATAAGGCATTCGACGAAATTCGCCAAACCAATACTAGTTGTTGAGTAATTAAACGTATACAAATCTGTTACTAACTTCATAATGCATAGTATGTGTTTTCATCATACTAGTAGACAGGCGCATAGCCAGGAAAATTTTTCGGAGGGGGGGGATATGAACTTATATGTGTATAAATAGACGAAATTTCATCACTAATCCAAAAATTTTTTGGGGAGGGATATATTCCGATATCCCCCCCCCCCCCCTGGCTACGCCCCTGCCGTGAGGTATGTCCATCCGCTTAAAAAGCGGAAGTCTGGAGTTCGAATACGGCTAGGCTCAGTGGAAGTTTTTGAATTTAGTTAATATCAAACGTTAGTGGCTCCATCTATCAGACTAATTTAAAAAAGGAAATATTCCGAAGTGATATATATGGGCACAAAGAAATCTTATCAGCAGGCAAACTCATGGTTGTGAGGTATGTCTCTCACCCGAAGCGAGGAGTTGTGAGTTCGAATACAAGAGAGCATGATGGAATGTTTTGAAATTAGCTATTATCAGAGGTTGGTGGCTCCATCTATCTCATCCAAATTGTGTTGCTATCTATTGGAGCACTATTTAATTAAAATGCCATTGCTTGGAATGTTTCTAGGGTACATAAAAGCGACCTGTGCATGAGCAACCGTGGCTGTGAGGTATGTCTTCGGTATAAAAGGTTGAAATTCGAATGCGGCTAAGCGCAGTGGAAGTTTTTGGAGTTAGCTAACATCAAAGGTTAGTGGCTCCATATGTCCGACTAATTTAGAAAAGAAAATATTCCGAAGTGACATATATGAGGCACATAAAAATCTTATCCTCATGGAAACTCATGGTTGTGAGGTATGTCTCTCACCGCAAGAAAGGAGTTTGTGAGTTCGATTACAGGAGAGAGCGATGGATAATTTTTAAATTAGCTAGTATCGAAGTTTAGGGGCTCCATCTATCTGACTAATTTAATAAATGAAATAATCGGAAAGTGCTGTATATTATAGGGCCATGGGTGCCGGCAGAATATTTTCCAGGGGAAGGCAAGGCAAAGACTACACAAGGGGGGGCAAAGACTACTTCAACATATGGTTACCATGTATGAAAGAGCAAAAAAGCAAGGGAAAACACTACATACAAAAATCCAGGGGAGGCATTGCCCCCCTTGCCCTATGCTGCCAGCGCCCATGTATGGGGCACAAAAAAGAACTGCCATTGTGGCCGAAGTTGGACAAGAGGTGGGAATCAGCGTTCACGCTCTCCTCTGGTAATGCGTTCTACGCCCGTTGCGGTGCGAATGTGTGATGGATGCGTGAGTGTTTGGTGGTTCGGAATCCACGTTAAACTCTAGGTCCCTGTCCCGACAGTCTCTTCTCTGTACCTATCTCTCTCGTTTCCTTCTTCTTCGCCGCATGCAAAGGAATGGGGCGGAACTTGCATGGGATTGATCAGGGGCGGAGACCCCTTCCTTGTACCGGGGTCTGAACTCCGGTCACTCCTCCAGCGCTTCTGCCCTCAGCTTCCTGACCATAAGGCATTTTCCTACTATCGACCTCAGCTAAGGAGGTTCAGTATTTTTCTGCAATATAACTTCCTTGAGACGAATTTCGGTGAATCACTTTCTTTTGGTACTAAAATACGAAAAAAAAATTTACTATTCATTTATATAAAATTTATTTTTGGCATCATAGCACACACACACACACACACACACACAAAATTAAATAATTAAATTGATTTTTTTTTTACTTCCTCTGAATATTTTCATCATCTCTCTCACATATATACTCACTTCTCATACATGATAGACTGATTAAATACAAGTAACAATTATAAATTTTCTAGTGATGTTATTCAATTATTCAGTAAAATGAAAGCATTTAATGGAATAACTAAAACAAAAATCTCCTTGACATTTTTTTTTTTCCAAGTTCTCTTGCATACTTTTACTAAATACGAAATGTGTCGTGATGATCAAAACACTGCTGAGTACCCCAGGATAGTGTTTTGACATGCTCATAGACAGTCCTGGGGAAACTTCTAGGAATCAGTCTGACAGTGGATAAAGCTTGGAAAAGAAAGAGAAACAATAAAAAACAACTTTCATTTTCTGAATGCCAAATGAGTTGCCTAGAATAAAAGAAAAGACGCCGAATATTTGAAAATAGTGTGAAAATTGCACTTTTTAACCCTTTAAAGCGCAGTGATCCCACTCTGGGAACACCCAATTCTGATGTTTTGACTGTTGCCAGTCACGAAGAATAGACTGGATTTCTATAAAATTAGTTGCGGGTGGCATAGCTCCACGAGAATCCTTTACTTTTTAGCATGTCATTTCCCGTAAAAAAAAATTGGTCACGATTCTTTTTAACAGCACTGACATCTGCTGGAAAATGGAAGAACGCGAGAACAGCTGGATGATTGCCCAATGCTGAAAAAAGGGCAGCCGTTGCTATCGCTCAACTTAACTACCAGCAAGATGGCGGACGATCAAAACGCTCATCGCGTGCCACAGATCGAGAGACCCCTTTTTTGACGACAGCTGGCTGTCAATGGCTGCCCTTTTTTCAGCTTTGGGAAAGGGTTGCGCCTCAAAGGGTTAACCGAAAAAGTATCTCAAGTTTCCCCATCTTCCATTTATTAGCAGAAGCCTCCTTTTTAGTTGACAGAGGACACCCTGCATCTGCCACTGAGTAGCAGAACTATTTAGTTTCTAGTTTCATTTCAAGAAATGTAAATGAACTCTTACTCATTTCGGGTATTTTTAAAGTTAAGTTTAACTCCTTGGGTGCATTTGACATGAATGCATTGTGCCATGCACTTGCTTTCTCCAAGTAATGTAAGAAAAACACGTTTCGTCATTCAAACTGGAACAAAAATGACCCTTGTTATTGAAATTTACAAAAAAAAAAAAAAAAAAAAAAAAAAAAAATTTACTATATATATATATATATATATTTTTTTATTTTTTATTTTTTTTTTTTTTTACAAAAGTGACTAAATCCATGCTTAAATTTTTTAAGTTACTCTGCACATAACTCTTTGAGTGGCTGTCCGAGCTATAAAAAACCCACCTAGTCAGAACTCCTGACTATGAACTCATTCATTTGACATGTGAGTTCCATTTAGGGTGATGTACATTTAAAAAAAAAAAAAGGTGAACTGATAACCAATATTGTGAATGCCCCAAGAATAACTAACCATGCCCAGTATAAATATTTAAATGTTATTAATAAAGATATAGAAAAACAAATTATAATGAAAGTTACTGATACAAACACATCAAACACTATTTTCAAAAGAACTGAATACATATAACATATAAAACTAAGAGTTCTGTCAAAATGCAAATTTTCTGTCAGCTCCCTTCAAAATTCTATAGGGGCATAACAGCTTTCATCTTCAAACAAAGAATTCATCTCGGGATCTAAATTTAATAAAAGCAATTGATTTATCTTCCCTTGTTTTTGTTATGATATCATTTTGTATTTGTTATATCATTTTAAAGTCAAATTAAATTAATTAATAAATCACATAATTAAAAATGCTGACTTTAATCAGTGAATTTTAACAGTCAAGTAAAATTACTAAACATTTTTGTTTATTAAATTTGTTTTTTCATACCAATAATTCAAACCACATAAATGAAGTTAAAATAATAATGAAGTGTTTAAAATTTATTAAATTGCGTGTATCAATAACATTTGATGACTCATAGCTGACCCCCCCCCCCTTTTTTTATTTACTTGTTCGATATTTACCGTTTTGGCACCAAACACAACGATCGTTAATGCTAGCGATTGTGTTGCCATCATAGTGTAATGTAATGGTATATATGTGTTCACGTAATTGAAATTATTTGTACAATTTTCTTTTAAATTTTAAATACATGAAGCATGATTTGTAAGAGCTGACATTAATTTTGAGAGCTGAAAAATGTTTTTAGAGCTGACGTTAGTTTTTCATAAAATGTTAATTGGGGAATTGGTAATTTTCTTTAGAAGAATTTCAGAGATTTTGGTAATTGCATTTAAGTTTCTTTTTTCTTTTCACTATAAGTATCTTCTCTAGAATTCTTTAACTTTCCTTTTTATTTTAATAACATCCAATATTTACAAACATCGATACTAATATATCGATTTGAATATCCAAGAAGAAGACAACAACGGTGCAAGACTACACCAACGATGCACCCACGCTATTTCAAATTTAAAATTTCTACAATAGTTATATCAACAAGTACAACTTTTAAACATCATACATCATATCATCATCAAAGTTCAAGTTTCAATGTTTCATAATAAAAATATAACAAGTTTTCAACAATCATAAATTTTTATTCCGACTGAACTATTTATCGAGCGGAAGGTTCCATGTAAAAAAGTTCAAGATGATTTAAGGTGTGGACAAGCGTGGGTGTGCTCTCTTGGCTGCTGACTCAATCTCTCTCTGACGTCTACGTGTGTCCCGTCAGTGGAACGAGGAAGAAAATGGAGAGATCTGGAGTGAAGTTCAACTAAACTGAGATGGGGCCCCTCTCACTCCAACAACCGATATGTCTTCCTTTTACTTCTTTCTTTCATTTTTTTTTTTAACTTATAATTGAGCTCAAAGTAGACTAAATTTAATTTAAATATGTCAGGTCGGTGAACTTAAGACCATGGTTAATTATAAAATTGTGGTGTGGTTATAGTATTTCTTATTTTGTTTGGTAATAATGTTAAATATAAACTATATGTAAACGATCTAGAAGTCTTTTTAATAAATGTAAGTTTGTTTGTAAAATGGCTCCTCTTAACTTACCTCTCTCTTCATGTAAATTTTTGAATTAGTAGTTTTCTTTCAGGTTTTATTTTTCAGATTATTTCAGGGTTTTGCACGTATGCCGTGAACCTGGGGTTATTGCAGTAAACTTATCTGATTATGTCTTTTGCTTTTCGAGGAACAAATTAAATTGAAACACTTTTTCTAATTAATATGTTAGGGTACTTATTTTATTTAGATGTTGAGAAAAGTGATTGAAGGCACAACATTTTCCTGTAAAACCACACAGCTCTCAAGAATTTCAGGGACTATGAGACCTACACATTTTACCAATAAATGCACCTTTTTTTTAAGCTCGTGATTACCTTATAAATCATGTGATCTTAGGTAATAAAAGTGTGAACACTGCCAAGAAAGCGGATTTTTCATGAGGTCTGTAGCCACATAAATCTGCGTGAAAAGCTGTTCAAATAAAAATATGTTTTAAACTATGAACATTAATTAGTTTATGTTTGACAGTTGCACTGCCCCTTACCTGCATACATTCAATTGAAAGCTTTTTAGAATGCAACAATAAGAATTATATGTTTTAATGATTAATTTAAGAGCATATTTAAGCAAAATAAATTACAGAAAAAATACTTATCCAAAACAATCAAACAAGTAAAATCATCAGATATGAAGTTTATTTAGTCAAATTCAACAAATAATTTATTCAAATCGATTTATAAATGTATTGCACGAAAATGCAGCCTGATAAATATAAATAAAAATAATAAATCAGTGCAAAAATAACTTTTTTTTTTTCAAAAATCATTCACAAGTTCTTCAAAGGTATAACATCACTACAGATAAAACTCTGCATAAAAGTTAAAAATGAAACAAAAAATACTATATTTTTAAGTAAAAAAAATCAATAATTACAACCATATAGTATTCTAACACATTAATGAACTAAAATTCCATACTTTATAAAGGTTTACATATTTTTTATTTCTAAATAAAAATTTTTAACTTCAATGCTTAAAATTGTGTTTAATCTCGTGGCATCTGTATATGTTTCAGCTCTTTTGACAGAGCTTGCGCTATTTCTGGGCATGAAGCACAGACTAATCTTCGAGCCATTAAGTCAAGTGGTCCACCTGAAAAACAAAAAATAATAAGTATCCCTTTAAGATGAAACTTAAGTTTGAATTTGTATTCAATTACATGTATTACTGGTGGTGAAAAGAAGTATTTGAGATTAAATTATCTGTAGAATAATGTTCACTTTTTATAGGTACTCATTGTATTTCACTGACTAGTAAGAAAAATGTAAATTCCTAATCCACACAATCATATGAACTTGATCTTAAAAGGACATAAAAGGTGCTTCACTGAAAGTTACTGCCATCCACTCCATTTAATAAAAGTAGTAACTTTATTGAATTGAAAAAAAAAAGAAAGAAAAAATACAGAAAATGAGATAATGGATCTTCACTCTTACTGCAATTTGGAAAGATAGAAAATTAAAATATATATTTATTCAATAAATGATGTCCGAGTCCTTAAAAATGAAGCTTGGGTGAATCAACAGAAATATGGAAATAATATGTTGTACGCTTATTTTTTGCAAAAAATCAGACCTTGCATCATAATTTCATCAAATCTACTACATTGGTGGTGTAGTTTGCCAAAAGAAGAGCAGCTACCGACTCAAAAGCTATTTAAATCTTTTTTCTTTTTCCCCATTATTTTAAGATTGGTATGAATAACACCTGGGAAACCTTTCAATGAAAACTGGCCGGCAACAGAGAGCTAACCAGGGATGCCAACCCTCAAATGGGACTTATCAATAGTAATTGTGAATATTTTCAGTACATTTTTTATGTTTGTTAGTAATCAGTCACATAGCAAAATTTTGGAGAGAGAGAGAGAGTTTATTATTTTTCTAAACTATTTTTAAAAAGTTTAATTATACCCTATTAAAAATTGATCTTAATTATAAATATAAACTTAGAATGGAATCTATCACCAAGCCTTTACAGTTAACCCTTTAACGTGCAGTGTTCCCGCTCTGGGATTACCAAACTCTGACGTTTTGACTGTTGCCAGTCACGAAGAATAGATTGGATTTCTATAAAAATAGTTGCGGGTGACATAGCTCCACCAGAATCCTTTACTTTTTAGCATGTTATTTCCCGTGAAAAAAAAATGGTCACTTATTTTTAACAGCACTGGCATTTGCTAGAAAAACGGGAGAATGCGAAAACAGCTGGATCGATTGCCCAATGCTGAAAAAAGAGCAGCCATTGCCATTGCTTGACTTAACTACCAGCAAAATGGCGGACGATCCAAACGTTCATCGCGTGCCACAGATCTAGAGACCCTTTTTTGACGACAGCTGGTTGTGCTCGCGCACAGCCAGCTGCATCAAAAAAGGGTCTCTAGATCTGTGGCACGCGATGAACGTTTCGATCGTCCGCCATTTTGCTGGTAGTTAAGTCAAGCAATGGCAACGGCTGCCCTTTTTTCAGCATTGGGAAAGGGTTGCGCCTCTAAGGGTTAACAAAGCTTGGTAAGCTTGAAAACAAAAGCAGAAGGGAGAAAAGTGTAAAGCTTAAGAAAGGGGGGGGGGAGAAAGAAGAGAAGTCCAGACTCAACACTTTTTCTCTTCAGCCGGTGCTGATTACAAATTCGATCCTGAATGCATCCGATAATTGTTTTAGGCTTTGGGTGTGATGCAATAATGCTTGGTGCTTTTTTTTTCATCATTAAAATAATGTAGCTTAAAAACATTAGAGAATAAATCAGTTTATATTTAAATTTCTGTAAAAATATACGCCTTTTTCCCGTAGTGAATCAAATTTTAAAAAAAAATTCAGTAGAAACTCAAAATCTGTAGTAGTTGGCATCTCTGGAAAACCCATAAATCTTTCACTAAGTAATTTAACAACAAATGCTAAATGACTTTTTCATCACACCTACTTATTTCTTAAAAACAGCAACTACAGCATGTATAAATAAATTTTATTTTAATCGAGTGACGACAGTAACTTTGAACTGGAAACAACAGAAAACTATCTTTCTGAATGCACTTCTTGGAATCAAATGTCTATGACTGTTAACTGATTCACTACTGTTCAAAATTCTTAATGCAGCACTTTGGTGGGCATTCGGACAGGCCCTGATTTTCCATTAGGCCCAGGCTCGAGCCTAGGGCCCCTGAAAGTTGAGGGCCAACAAAACAAAACCCCAATTCAATTTTTCTTAATTTTATCTTTTTTATAGCAGATTTTTATATATATTCTTTCAAATTTTTTCAAACAATTTGCCAATCTGATCGATGACTGGATGGCATTTATAACCATGGGCTGAAAAACGTAAATTCTTACGTATTTTATGTATAGCTTGAATTCGTTTGTTAAATTCATCATGAAAGATAATAGACGACTGCCATTTTGGAAAAACAAGCACAGACTTTCGACAGATGGGCACAGTAAGACAGTCATTTATCTTTGGTAGCTTTATGCTGCCTACATCAGTGTTAGGGGGCCCCCAACCTGAGTTGTGCTTATGGACAAGAATTTTCTAAATCAGGCCCTCCATTCGGATCTTGTATAATCACCTTTATGCTACCTCGTCCTCAGTGAAAGTAAACATTAAAATTACAGTAGCTAAAATTTTATATATATATTTTAATTCTTTAGTAAGCATGCTGTAAAATTGAAAAACATATCTTATTTAGGGAGTGGGAGGTCATGCTAAAAATACCAGAAAAACCACCTGCTACAGGTAATTAACAAACAGCTTTAGCTGTACATTAACCAAGAACTAAGTTAACCCTTTGAGGCGCAACCCTTTCCTAATGCTGAAAAAAGGGCTGCCATTGCCATCCCTTTTTTGACGACAGCTGGTTGTCGTCAAAAAGGGGTCTCTAGATCTGTGGCACGCGATGAATGTTTCGATCGTCTGTCATCTTGCTGGTAGTTAAGTCGAACGATGGCAACGGCTGCCCTTTTTTCAGCATTGGGCAATCTATCCAGCTGTTTCTCGCATTCTTCCATTTTTCAGCAGATGTCAGTGCTGTTAAAAATAATTGTGACCATTTTTTTATGGGAAAGGACATGCTAAAAAGTAAAGGATTCTCGTGGAGCTATGTCACCCTGAACTATTTTTATAGAAATCAAATTTATTCTTCATGACAGGCAACAGTCAAAACGTCAGAGTTTGGTGTTCCCAGAGCGGGATCACTGCGCCTTAAAGGGTTAATGCACATTGTAATGCAATGCAAGTAATGCACAAACTGTAGTCCACCAATAACTCTAAAATTTTTCTGCCTCAATTTGATGAATAAGTTCTTGTTTTAATTACTTTTTAAAAAATAAGGCTTTTTTTAATTTCTTTGCCACTCATTCTTCTTCAACTGAACAGGAAAGAACATTCTGAAAAAGGCACAGAATGAAACGAAATGATTAGGCTTGTTTACATACTAGTAAGCATACAAAAAAGTTCCTAAATGTTTCTCAAATGCAGAATGCTGATCCTTTTTGCTTTGAATTAAATATTGCAGAAATTGCTAGTACAATTTAGTCTCAACCATCACAGTAATATATTTGTGTTGATAAAAGAAGCATAGTCCAGAAAGTTTAGCTGTGATATTTTATGCACTAAGCTTTGTGCTGAGCTTATTTTATATTTTTAACATTGTAATAATTAATGCAATAGTAAACCAATATATTTCTCAAGAACTCATTATTATTAGTGTTGTTGTTAGTTCATATTACTTTTGAACTAGTCTATGTTTACCCTTTGCTCGGTTGAGAAATTTGGATTTTCTTTAAGTAAAATAAAAACAAACTTAGTGTAGAGCATACAAAATAGCATGCTTTCGTGTAGCACATTCTCACTCTCCTGCCTGTTTGAAGATTGGAACATTTTTGCAACAGAAAAAAAAAAATTTGTCTTTTGCACTGCTTGCAATATACATACTGCACTATTTTTCATGTATGTGTACTTTACAAAAAGCTATTTATTTTTAAGTTGATATTAATACCAGATTTGTAGTGCTTTTTATTATTTTCTTGAATTGTTTTTAAATATTCTGTTTTAGCAGGGTGATTTTTTTTTTCTGAATCAAAAATTCTGATTTCAAAATAAGTGCCTATGCAATAAAAAAAAAAACCACCAACACATGTTTATAGTAGAGCTGTTTTATATTCTATCCAACTGAACTGAGACTTTGAAAAGATCATTGTGTAATTTATTTTGTAAGCATGTTTTCAAAATAAAGTTATTAAAGGAAAATATCCAAATATGGGAAAAACAAACAATTTATTTCGCAAATGATTCAGATTTAGGCCTATGCTTGACATACACATTGTTTATGAAACTGTTTTCAAAGGCGGATCCTATGAAAAGAGTCTAATTGAAAAGTCACATTCATTTTTTACAACAAATAAAATACATTCATTTTTTACAACATCACATCATTTTTAAATCACATTCATTTTTTACAGCAAATAAATAGGCACTTTTAGATTTTTCTTAATGAAAATAGCCGCCATAGTCAACTTTTGCTGAAAATGCTAGTAGCAAATAGTTGGCAGTTTTCCTCCTCAGGTCAGAAAGGAAAAGAGACCACACTGAGTGGATTTTCGACCCCCTCCCCCTTAACATTTTATGCAAAGCATTTATACCTTCAGGATCAATAACAACACCACCAGCTTCTTCAACAATTATTTTTCCTGCAGCAATATCCCAACAGTGAATAGCATATTCATAGTAGCCTTCAGCTTCTCCACTAGCAACAGAACACATGTTTAGAGCAGCTGATCCCATCATTCTTATTCTGAAATATAAGAAGAATAAGGTTAAAATAGTTGTATAAATGAAATTATATATATATAACCTGGCAGAAGGCACGCACCCAAAACTGATGTTAAGAGATAACATGGGGTGACTAAGTCACCTCAATCAGCTTTACTAAAAAGTCATGCTAAATTAAAAAAGAACGTTTGATTCTAAACATTTTTAATTACCAATTAAAAAATGCATTTCTTTACTCAAAAGATTTTATTTTCATTTGTTAAAAAAGAAGCATACATCCAACTCTGATCTTGAAGATCACGTGGAGTGACTAGGTCACCCCAATCAGTTTTATTTCAAAATTATGCTATAAATAATAATAATAATAATCTAAATGTTCTTCATATCATTATTTGATAAATAATGAATCAGAACAAAAAAGAAGTAATACACTCCACACAATGAAACTAGGTTGGTTATGATAAAAAAATTTCAAAGAAATAATGATCACATGGGATACTCAGTCACCCAAACATTTCAAGAAATTATTGCATCACTCAAAGAAAGGAAAGACAAGTCAAAATAACTGTATTCATTTCAAGAGGAATGTCGCACAAGAAGGTACTGAAAGAATGATTGTTTTCAAATACACATTTTTTTTCCAGGATTGTTGATTTTCTAAGCTTGGGGTGACTCGGTACCTGCACACCATCTCCCAAGTTAAACATGCAAAATATTAATGGAGGAGATATGAATGGTACATAAAAATTTAAGGCAAACAGTACCAACTTTGCCAGACACAAACTGAATTCTAAAAAATTACCCATAGATAATCAAAGAAAAGTTTACCAATTTTTTAGCAGACTACATTTGGTATAACTTGAACACATAATCTTTTTAAATGCAAAAACATTTTTGTGCAATTTATAGTTTTTCTTTATTCAAAAAGGTAAAATAATTTAGCAAAATAGCTCATATTTTAAATTAGAGTTCATCTAAATATGTATTCATGAAATATACTTAAGTAAATCAAATATAGCGCAGTTGTTCGAGCCTCGTCAGGGGGAGACCTGAACCCCCCTAATTTTTTAGTTTCATTATTGCCAAATTAAAACGATATTAATTGACTATGTCATTTTATCTCTCACCCCTATTTCTTTTTCTTTTATTCTTCCTTTATATTTATTTCATCGACTGGAAGTAGGAGGGTTTCCCGATCTTTCCTTGCAATTGCAAACGTGCGTTGATAATAACTGAAGTAACTTATATAATTTTTAGTATCTATCTTAACATACCAAAAATTTTGCTTTTCGTTATTTGATATTGTTCAGAGAGCTTCAGGTGAGTAGTGTTGCTCTATTTTGCCTGGTAACTGATTGGCGAGTCATCCGGAGTGGATAAGAATCCCAGGCTGTTAGGCTTATGTTTAAAAGTATTTGTTTTTCCACTTTCACATTCGCTAGCCTATTGCCCGATGCGTTTACACCTTTTACAAGTTATTCTTGATGCATCCTTAATTTATTGAGTCCATGCTTTATGTTTCCATGTTCGTAATTATCTTTATTCAGCATTTCAATTCGCCAAGTTCCAGTCGCCATTTTGAGGATGAATGATGCAGCCTTGAAACGAAAATTAAAAATCAGCAAATAAATAAATGAATCCCTCTGGTGTCCATAACCTTTTAGAAATGTCAGCAGAGTTATGGCACAAACATAGTAAGTGTGGGATTTTAACATAACATTTACTTTATTAAATTAGAACGGAAGAAACAGACACATCACATAACAAGGTAACATCGAAAAGGTAAAAAGTATAGAAGAAGTAAAAAGAATGTATGCGCGAGCGCAGTTACAGTTTAGTAGATAAATGTTTTTTGAGGGATACAGAATTCAGGAGCGTGCCTTGCACAATAAAAGCAAGACATTGCACAATAAAAAAATAATCAATTCAACTCAACAATTTCCTTAAGTTGTTGAAATTTTTATGATTGTAACCTATTTATAGAAAAATACATGTGATGGATATTCTACAGCTTACGAAATATCTATTGTTACAATAGATTAACGCTGTTGTGAACTGAGTATTTAAATATATGTAAAATACTCAACAACTTTTATGCCCCATACTTTTATGTCACATTTTTGGGACAATTCTACATAAAGAGAGCGAGAGATAAAATGGCATAGTCATTAAAAGTACTTATTTCCATTGATTTACTTGAAAATAATAGTATTTCTACAATTTTTGAAATTTTAAAAAATTTTATATATCAGTGTACTATTTTGCATATAAAACATAAGCTTAAGAGATTTATTTAGAGACATGAAAATTAAAAAAATAAAGCTTTTACAAAGTGCATCAAATAATTGATTTGTGAATATATATATATATATATATATAAGCTACATAAATCCTTCACTCAATAAAAAAACTCAGATATTAACAATCGCTTTTTTGTTTTCTTGTTGTCCATTGTACATGTGAAAAATTAAAAGGAAAAATATTTTCAGAGTCAATATCCATTCATTTGGAGCATATATTGAGGTATATACACAGCACCAGTAGCATACATAGTAGCAGTGGCGTAAGAAGAAATTTTTCATGGAGGGAGGGGTACAACTACTCAACTCATATATGTGCATACATGTGTGTGTGTGAAGAAAATACATTCTATATGACAAAAAAATTCCTCATGGAGGAGGATTTGTACCCCCTTGATCCCCCCCCCCTGTAGCTACGCCACTGCATAGTATCCTCTCCACAGAGAGGGCATGAGACAGAAATTGCTACACTGAGTCTATTGAGATACCGCTGGTGGTAATCATAACCCATTAACAAAACACAGAGACGGTCATTCAGTCAGAAAAGGGGACACCGTGAGTAGGTGACTATCACCACCACACTAATATTAAAAATTAAATTGTTACGATCATATTTTTAGGGAAATATTTCTTTCCTGCCATGCTAAGAACAGGCATGCAGCTAGTCATAACTATAATTTTTATATTTCTGTAAGTTATTGTATTAATTATTGTGAATTTCATTAATTATTACTATTAAATTTAAACTTCATGGATCTTAAAATCTAACTTTTCCTACATTTCTCAGTTGAAATGAATTCTTAGCTGAATGAAATGCCAATCCTGCAGAATTGTGGGATCCTGCAGGATCAATAAGTCATAATCCCGAAATCTCGCAAACCAAAAAACAGTCTGGGATTGCATTACCTAGTTAAGTAGTAACACTTTTCAAAATATTTTCTGATATTAAATAGGTTATTGTATTTTACTTATTTTAAGTATATATTTATGTGTTGGTTTATTGGATGACTTTCAAGCTTTCAGTACATTATACATAAAACTCAATATTTATTTGTTTAAATTGTATATAAATATTTCAGTTTTTAGTCAATTTTTACAACTACATTAATATAAAATTTTTATGTTAATAGTACAAGTATCACAAAATGGAAATTCATATTTTTTTTTATCAACTTAATTACAGGATTAACAATAAATATTAAAAATGAAGCTATGTATATGATGAGTCAACACTAAAATATGTTCTGGCCAAATTTTGTATCTTATTAAAATGAAATCGTGTAAAAAAATGTACAATTTATCAACAGTTCACATTATTAGCAATTAATCCTTTATGTATGAAATTAAGAACTTTTTTAAATAACAACTCGAAGGAAGCATTTTTTTCTTTTTGATATGACACAAAGAATGGCCTGAATGGAGTAATGTAATATAAAAATAAATTATAAAAATTAATAAATACTAAAGATATGTTTAATAATAGCTCCACTAGCAATTAATAAGTCTTTTCCAAACAAAATATCATAAACAAAGTTGAAGGGACATCATAACATCTGATCATATGTTCCTTAGGGGATTTAATTATTTTTCCAAACTAAGGGCAGAAAACTGGCTCAATATGATTATAAATAAACTGGAAAATATGAATTTTAAACAATCCCAGTTCCATAGACACATCCTCATCATGATATAATTTGATTAAGAAGTATTTATCAGTGATTTTAAGAAAAGAACATAATGATTGTATCAAATGTTTTTTCAACAATTTAATTTTTTATTAATTTATTAATTTTATATTTATTCACTTATTTTTGCATACAACTAAATCAGTAGATAAATGATTAAGTTTCGGAAAATACAATTCCTTCAACTTTCATGAAGACTAAAAATAATTCAGAGGAAAGTAAATCACACTAAGTATGTTCAAGCTGCCAAAATTTAACTGTATTTTACTAACCTTTCTCAAATATTTATGAATTTAAAAAAAATTCTACTCATATTTTCAAATTAAGATAACTTCAACAGTTTTTTTGTTTCCCCAGACACAAATATTAATATAATAAACATTGTGTCTAGCACATTAAATGAGACTTATAGAGATGTACAAAAAATGAATGCAAATATTACCCATGTACTTTCTTAGACAGGTTAGTAAAATTTGCAAGCACATGCTCCATAACTTCAGGTGTCCTATTGCTTCCAATCTCTGATATAATTAACGCTTTGGAAAGCTCTAAAGAAAAGAAAAGGAAATATATATACCAATTAATATTCTGCCACAAAATAGCATACAAAAATTAAATCATAATGAATTTATATAATTATATAACATTCTGTGATAATTTTATAAATTATTTTAGCTTATATTTTTACGCATATTGCTCATTTGCCGCAACAATGCCATTACCTGAAAATCATGATTTTTGTGTTAATACCATAGGCACGAATGTGCAATGACACTAACTTTTAACTACTAGAGTGCCATTTTGGAGCTTTTAAAAATTTTCCCATGGATTGTAGTAGAAGTGTAGCGTTTTGGCAAAACTACATTTCCTCCACTGTGTTAGTTATACAAACATATTATGTCAGATGAGAATCAGCCGTACTGTAGAAATTTTATCAAGTTCTCTAGAACAATGACCAAGTCATACCATTTTTTTACTTTATATCATAGTTGCTGAGAATTAATAAAATATTTAAAACTTTGGATTGCCTGAAGAATTGCAATTTTTGAGTTAAGACATTGTTTGCAGCAAATGAACAACGTGTACAAACAACAGTGAAATCAATGTCAGTATGTCACCGCTTAAGACATATCTCTGGTTACTAAAGATAATTTTCTTTTCCATATCATTTTCTGTTAGAAATTAATGTTAAGGATATTGCATAATGCAAACTGCACAAAGGCTAATGCATATAAACTTTTCACAAATTATTTGAAAGAGGTTGTTTGTGTGCCTTATTTATCTTCAAAAGTAATTGTGCATCTTAGAAAGAGCAACGCAGACATGATATTTCAGGAGGATTAGATCTGAATAAATTAGATGCAGACAATTTTGCATATTTTTATAATCTGATTGTGTTGGAGAAACTCTTGTGTGATGAAATCATAGCTTTGGTGACAGCACAGAGATCAAGTTCTTTAATGACAGTGATGAATGATGAAGAGGACATTTCAATGATGTTAGATGTTCCAGGGCATTACCAGGCAAAATCTAATGCAGTAGATCAAACTGTGGAAAATTCTGATGCAATAAAAAGATCATTTGTTCAATTGCACCAAAAATAAATAAATATCTGAATATTTCAAATGAAGTTAAATTAAGTAAAAGTTTTTTTTAAAAACTTCACGTATTCTTTGTTTTTAGTAAGTAAATTTTTTTATTTTTTACAATAGCGTAAGTTTATTCGCATGATTTTTTTACTAAATAAAAAGCATCCTTTTATCAATCATTGTAATCAATTGTTCTTTAAAACTAAATCCTATAAATTTAGCAGGACTTTTTATTATACCACAAAAATATTCACTTTGTTTAATAAAGACTTTATACAAACAAAACATAATGGTCCTTGGTTTGCTAATTTTGTGTTATGGCAAGCCGGAAGCCCCAGATGTGGAGAGGCATCTGTCTATGGGAGGTTCATGGGCATAGGACTTTTTAAGGGATTTTATGCACATTCACATTATATCTGCAGAAAACCAGCCAAAACTCCAGACGATTAGATCAACATCCGTGCGGGAGGCACAAATGCGGGACCTTCATACTTCAGCCATCTACTGTGTTCAGCCTTATCCACTCAGCCATGATGGGGTCAGGTAACCCTTGAGATTTGCACTAACAAGAATTTATTGTAAGTCTATAAAAAAATATAATCAACCTTTTTCTGAAGATACTTCAATCTTCTTCCCATTGCAGAAAGCACCTCGACCTTTAATAGCAGAAAACATTTTATCCAAACCTGGATTGTATACAATTCCTAACACAACCTGTAATTAAATAACATTATAGAACAGAATAATAATGCAAAAGAAATAAAGACCGAAATGTAAAAAGAAATAGAGAGTTTTAAGTCTAAAAATCTTTCCATGAATCTTGTCATGATTCCCTGAAAAAGTTTGCCTTTTTTTAAAAGACAATAAATGAAGCTTTAAAAATCTAGCTAGTATAAAGATCAGCAATGAAAATATATTTGCAACTTAGATAAATTACACATGCAAGAAAACTGTTCAGATTTATAGTAGTAACATTAAAGTAAGATTACATGTCTTCATGAAAAACATGACTCATGACTATATTTTTAACAATTTGAGAAGAAAAAAAAATCTTGATACAAATACTGGTTCACATTTAGATTTCAATACAATCACATGGTTGTAAAAAAATATTGATTGCAGGAGAACATTTATTCATTTTTTTTTAGTAACTACACAATCTGAAATAACCAGCTTGTAATACAATTACATAATTTCAATAAATACTTACTTCCTTATTAACTGCTAAACCAATAGACACAGCACAGTGAGGAAACCTATAAAACAAATTTCACAGTTAAAAAAATGTGACCTGAAATATTCTAAAAGCTAGCACAGACTGTTTTTGGTAACTTGCTAATATTAAAAAAAAATATGAAAAAAAGAGAAAATAAAAATTATAAGAAATGTTATGTAACCAAAACACAAACGATTCCATGATCAAATACACTTTGTCACAGCATAAAGAAAAAAGTGGTGAAAAAGAAAATGGTAAAAACATAAACAGAAAGTATTAAATAAACACAGACAAGAAAACAAGAACCATACGATATTGTCATCTATCTTAGACAGTTCACTATCTTAAAGAAAAAATTAACTTTTTTCTCACACTGTTACATTTGCCCTAGTCCTGGAAGCAGAAAGTGCTTAAAAGTGTGTCACAGAACAATCACAATCGTTGCAGAACATTTCATCCTTTAAAAGAAAGAAAAAGTAAAAACTATATGTTCTGCAGAACAATTTAAACCAAGTGCCTTTTATGCCATGCTCTCTCTCTTCACTTTAAGCACAATTTTCATATATATTTTGCATTTTACTGTGGTCTGCCAGATTTGGACAAGATGCCTGCAGAACACTTGCAACTGTTTGAGGTCATGTTTCAGAACACTGGATATAATTCTAGTCCTGGGGTCCTAGCATGAATAGCACAGCTCACTGATCAAATACAAGTTTTTAATATTTTCTTTTAGTTCATCTAATTCATTATTTATCCCTCTCTTCTCTAATTTCAATTTGATAATAAATCATTAAGTTTGTAACATTTTTAATGTCCCATGAATAGTGATGATACAATATAAACAAATGTTTTAACCATTTTTCCAAAAACATGAGGCAGAAAATTCAGTAAGGAAATCAAAATACAGTTAGCTCTCTGTTTCACAACTTTGAAGGAACTCTAAAAAATCGTCCTTAAATTGAGATAATCCTTAAGCAGAATTCGTAAAAAAAATAACATTTTCCTTCACACTTAACAAGCTTAAGACTGTCAGTAAATTTCTCATTATACTGGCAAGTTTAAAGATTTATTTTTATAATGATTACTAGCTGAAGTACCCGTTCTTCGCACGGGAATGAATGGACTTTTTGATATTACGATTTGTGGTGATTACTATTCATTGTAATAAACAGATATAGCAAAGTGGATATCGCGTTATATTGTGTCCAATAATCATGCATACCGAATTGCAAGGCAATCGTTTGTACGGTGCAGAAGGCCATGCGGCGTAGCGCAATCTAGTGGCGAGTTTTAGCAAAACGGATACGGCGAAAATATTTTTCGCATTCAGATATCGATGTATACGAATTTTTATGACTATCGGCTGGACAGTCCTGAAGTTCATGTGTTGACGCGACATCTAGTGGCAAGTTATAGGAAAATGGATAGCGCCAAACTCTTCCCCGTGTTCAAATATCTATGTATACCTATTTTCATAACGATCATTTGCACAGTCAAGAAGTGATACACTGCAGGGCCATCTAGTAGTTAATTAAAGTAATGATTTGCTACAGCGCCGTCAAGTGGCGAGTTATAGCAAAATGGATAACGCCAAAATATTCTCATTGTTCAAATAGCTATGTATACTGATTTTCATAGCGACCGTTTGAATGGGCAAGAATTTGGCCTGCTGCAGCGTCATCTAGTGGCGAGTTAAAATAATAATGCATTGCAGTGTCATCCAGTGGTGAGTAACATCAAAAGGAACGCAGTTAGAATATATTCTTCGTGCTCAAATGTGTAAGTATAAAAAATTTTATGCCGATCGATCGAACGGTATAGAAGTTGATGCTTTTCAGCGCCATTTAGCAGCAAGTTATAGCAAAATGGATAGTGAAAAATATTCTCCGTGTTCTAATATTCGCGTGTACCAAATTTCATCGAAATCGGTTGGACGATATTCGCATAGCAAACGGCTAAACGGAATAGAATTCGACGTTCTGCTGTGCCACCTGGTGGCAAGTTAGAGGAAAACGGATAGCATAAAAAGCTTCTCCATGATAAAAGACTTAGGTGAACCAAATTTCATGGTGCAACGGTGCTCAACGGTGCTGGAGTTTTTCAACCTCATACACTCATACCAACATTCATTTTTATCTATAACCAGTGTCATTATATATCCCAGTCTCAAATAAAATCCAGTTTCAAATCTAAGCCGTGCCAACATACGCCATTTTGCAAGCGTTTTCTCAGGAAATCATTCGAAGCATTGACTTAGCAGCAATAATATATGGGAAATGGTTCGACCGCGAAAAAGTAAAGCAAGCCTTTATTTGAAAAGTTGAATCCCTTAATACAGCCAAATTTTTTAAAATTATCAACTATAACGTGTTTTATTCATCATTACTCCGATGTACTAAATGAGAAGATTTCAAATTTTCTGAAATTTGGCGGAATTCCCCAACTTAAATCAATGTACTCAATTGGCGAGAATTATGAAGTTAGATCGCTTGAAATCCCTTAATAACTGCATTATTTCTTCACGGATCATTAAAATTTAACGCTGTATTCTAATAAAACCTTTGCACCTGTTTTCAAAAATCTATTTCCTTAAGCTTAAATAAATTGCGCCAAGCCGAAATCTGCGCAAACCGCTAGAACTCACTTTCACAAAATCGGCATTTGAGCCATTTTATATTTTCGCCAAACTAAAATAATTTACCTATTAGCCTCGGAAATCTTCAATTCTTATTGTTTTGCGTGGAAAGCATTACATTCCTGCTCTGATTTCCCATGCACACGATATTATAATTTAAAAAAAAATAACCTTACGAATATAAACTAATAAAAAAAATATCATTATTATTCTTTTATTTTTACTTTGAGAATTTTAAACATTTTATTCGGCAAAATCGCCACACATGGCAACCACGATCCTTATTTCACACTTTTTTCACTACAGGGGTTACAATTACGGAAAGATTTTTGCGTGAAGAGCATAAAAAATCTCTTAAATTCCGGGAACGGGTGGACTTTCAAAGTTTTAAAGTGGACTATGAGTTATTCTATATTATTTTACATATCTGTACTAAATTTCAGGCCGATAGGTCCATTTTTGTGGATTTGTATACGAATCAAATCCACAAACAAACAAACAAACAAATAAACAAACAAACAAACAAACAAACAAACAGAATTTCATTTTTATTTATAAGATATAATTTTATTCACAAAAAAATTATTGTAAGTTACCTTAAAAAAGAGAACAAGAAAAAAAAAATACAATGAAATAAAATTTAGTTTTTAATAAATGTAAGAGTGTTGATTGCTTCATTTTTTCGCATTGTTTTCATTATTGCATCATCCAGATTTTCTAGCACGTTAAATGTGTCATTTTCCATATTCTTAATTTTGCTAGCCAACCAGCCGGGCCTGAAAATTTTGCATTCCAAACTTTTCTGCCAGAACAATAGCATTTTCTTTAAATATCACTACGGAAATTAAAGTTATGTATTACGTGATGTTATGGCAAGCCTACATGAGAGGCATCTGCCTATGACGGGTGTGTGCCTTGGTTGGAGGACTTTTTAAGGGGTTCTAATGCACATTCATGTTAAATCTGGAGAAAACTGACAAAAACTCAAGACTTTTAGATCTACAGGGGTAGGCCCGAATGCAGGACCGATACACTTCAGCTGTCAGCCTTGTTAACCCTTTAATGCGCAGTGATCCCGCTCTGGGAACACCAAACTCTGACGCTTTGACTGTTGCCAGTCACGAAGACTAGATTTGATTTCTATGAAAATAGTTGCGAGTGACATAGCTCCACGAGAATCCTTTGCTTTTGAGCACGTCATTTCCCGTAAAAAAAAATGGTCACGATTATTTTTAACAGCACTGACATCTGCCTGCACAGCCAGCTGTTGTCAAAAAAAGGGTCTCTAGATCTGTGGCACGCGATGAATGTTTCGATCGTCTGCCATCTTGCTGGTAGTTAAGTCGAGCGATGGCAACAGCTTCCCTTTTTTCAGCATTGGGAAAGTGTTGTGGCTCAAAGGGTTAAGTGCCTTATCCAAACGGCCATGGGGGGATGCTTCATGAAACAACTGCAGGAGTTCCTTATCAAACTTTTCTGATCGGCCAGATGGAATTTTATGCTGTATAAATTTGGATCCCCAACCAAATTTTTGTACTGTTTCAAGAACTCTTTGCTAGCTAAAATACTTTTGAGAGTGGACTCAGGTGGCTGAAACTGTCTTGCAAATTGGACATTCAACACTTTTTTCCCCACTCTTCAATAATTTTTACCTTTTCATATAGTATAAAATGGTTTCGCTTTGATACCATTTTCTCTGCTCACCTCGTATTAGTACTGGAATGAGCTACTTCATACAACCATAAATTCCCTAAAATGAGCAAATAACCAAAAGACCCTGGAAAGTCCTGGTCTGTTATTGAAACGAATACAGAAGGCTCCCCTGCTGCAGTTAAGAAGTTGAAAAAAGAAGTCGCACAAAAACATGGTCGTCTTTGAATAGAAATTTTTTACACCCGACGGGGCCGGGACTTTGAAATATCATCCTTAAATAGAGATCGTAGGCAGGGCCCTTAGCAAAAGGGGGTAGGGGGAAAGACTCTCCCCATCCCCACCCCAACACTTGCAAAATTCTATTAAGCTTGGCAAAATTAGATACCTAGTTGGCGAAATGGGTGGATAAATTTTAACGAAAACAATAATTTACTTTCTGTTTCGGGTACACTTGGTAAAATTATCAAATCCAGTTGGCAAAAGTAAAAAGTGAGTAATATATAGAGTTGTTAAAAAAATAAGTAAGTTGGTAAAAACCGATATTTGACTTGGCAATTTATCAAGAATTCCAGTCAAGGACATCTGGCTAAAACTTTGTGGTTGTTGTAAAAACTACTTAGCACTATAAACATGTTCTCATTCAAGCCCGGATTGGGTGCTCAGGGGACCTTTGGCTAGATATTGAAAGTGGCCCCCTTACTGATCAATTTAGAGGGAATAGAATATTAGACTATCCAATATTTGGAATTTAGGCTAAAATGCCTAAAAACCACATTTAACTACTTTAGAGCTTATAGGGCACCTGACTCATCAGGGGTCCCCCCTCGAGCCACGTGTTTCCAAGGATCCTCTGCTGCACCACTGAACAAAGGTGCAAGATTACTAGGAAATAAATAATCCAATTACTCTGATATATATAAAATTACTCTAATTACAAAGTAATATATCCATTTGGGGGGCCTCTATGCCCCCCCCCCATTGAGCCGTGGGCCCTCAGCAATCGCTGACCAGCCAACCTGGACAGTCTGGGTCTGTTCTCATTCCATTTAATGTATATTATTGATTGCACGGGCGCAAGGATGGCTGCTGAATTAAAGCAGAGCAATTCCTAGTGACAACAGACTATACAAAATATAGAACAAAATTCTTTTAGTTTCAGTATTGATTCCCTCTATAACGAAAATTCTCTTTATAAAGATATATTATTTTGACCCCAAAAATATTCTTATAGAGGAATTTCAGTATATTACAGTAATCTGAGAATGTTTCAGCTAAAATATAGTCACAGATATTTATTAGTTCTGTTATTATGCACTGGAACCTCTCTAATGTGACCAACTTCAGAGATAATAAAACTGGACATCTACCAAAGGTGAGAAGGTGTAGCAGTTGTAAAGTGAAATAGTACTTACAAATTAGTTGCAACAGATAGGTGCTTTACTTAACAAGGTGATTATTTTATCAGGTCCCACTATAGTTGTCACATCTAAATAATTTCAAATTATTTAAATGTGTTCACTTTATTTATAATTTGTCTGCAGCAATATTTCTTGCTCAAATTTATTAGTTTTGCATGCACATATATATATATATGTATATAATATATCAGGGTATGTAAAGTTATATGCAAAAATGACAGCAATATGCCTTTAGAACTGGATAAACATAAACATTTAAAACCAAATGAACTTCAAAAATTAATAATCAAGCAAATCCTCACCCATGCACAAAATTCATAGTTCCATCAACAGGATCCACAATCCAAGTAGGAGAATCCGTAAATTCAATGGCTGTAGCAGACTCTTCACCTATAAAACTAACCAATTATCAAATTGATTATAATATTAAATTCCAAAGTGTATGACGGGACGACATTTTATATTAGTCAAAGTAATTACCCTCAAGCTATTTTCAAATGTAAATTGACTTTTTAGTTTGTACATGACTACTGTTAGAATAAGAATTTAAAAAATTTATATATATAAAACAATCTTCAATTGCAATTCTTCCTTTTTGAGTAATTTCTTACTGTGCAATGAAAAGATTTTTTTTTTTTCTTCCACCCAATTCTACATTAGTACATAAATTTGGAAACTTCTGTAACAATTTAGTTTTTAACCCTAAAATACATCACACTGAAAAATGGCTGAGACAAATTCTCTTCCCTACAGTTTAAAAAAAAAAAAAAAAAAAAAAAAAAAAAGCAGTCACGTCAACATTATACAACAAAAATCCAACAAAAGAAAATTGAATTAAAAAGTTATGAAAATGTGTGATTTATTTTTTATTTAAACTATAAATGTTTTCTACTGAAGGAAAATTAATTTAGTATGTCTTTTTTTTAAAAAAGCTAAAAGTAAAAAATCACACATAGTAGGGTTAAGCTAATTAATAATTACCAAGATTAAATATGAGATACAAGCAACATGAATTTATAATTTAGAGCAACCTTTGAGCAAAAACGTAGTTTAGTGCAGAAGGTAACAAATAAGCATCAAAATACAATGTATAAGAGTACTAATACAAAAATTATTTTTGCATTGTTGCTCTTATATGTTGTTTTTGCCGCTTATAGAGCAACCTAACTAACTACAGTTGAAATTATTTACTGTCATTTGATATAACAAAATGACTGAAGAATCGACACTTTTATGGAATAGCCTAACATATTTGAATGTTGTTAAAAGGTTCAATCAAAAGTGTAATCTCTCTTAATAAAAATCATACTTTTTTGGTAATGAGGCATTACTTGTCACCATGCTAAAATATTTTTTTACCATTATTATTATGTTACTTTAGTATTAGAATATTTTTTATGTTTACTTTAATCAGAGATGATAATGCTTTAAAAAAAATTAAATATATAAAAAAAAAAAGGTTGCTAATTTTGGCATATTGGCTCTGATGTTCCATTAACAGAAAAGTAAATAAAAACATATTGTAATAATGCTTTATTTATGTATGTTACAAATTCAAAATTCCTACAAAAACTAAATGTTCATATTTCAAAGTTTGAATTACAAAAGTGTCAAACTATATGTAAAAGACAAAACAAATGCAGACTTAATTCTGTATTAATATGAACATGTATGTGCAGCATCCTTAGATAAAAATTAACCTATCCATAAATCCAACATCAGAAATTCACACTATTTTTTCAATTACAGGACACTCTTGAAATGGATAATTATATGTGGAGCACTAAACTACACACTGGTGCTGCAAATGCATTTGCAGCTTTTTGTAGAACACTAAAAATTGACTGGTATGGTAGCAAATGCTCAGTGAAAAACAATCTACAAAACATGGTTCCTTATAAGTTAGGAAATCCTGATATAAAGGCACTTAAAGAAAAGGAGAAACCTTCATTATTCTTTAAACATGTTGAGTATATCATTATAGGTGCCTTGATTTTTTTTTCAGCTATGCCTGCCTAGACTCTTTTGAGCATACAGTATTTTTCATCCATTATGCATAAGAAATTGCCTAGTAAAATTAAAAATCATTAAAAGTTATTAAAAAAAAGGGGGGGGGGGTCTTGTAAGAGGGTCACATCTTTCGTTAGCAAATGCATGTGAAAGCTCATTGTCAGGAACATTGCAATGGCTGGGAATTCATTGCAAGACAATGTCTTTCTCTGACTTAATTAAGGAGCTAATCTGCAACTTCAACTCAAATTCAACAAACAAAAATATGGCTTTTAATTGTTTGAATAAAATCCTGAGAATCAACAAATAGAACAACTTTTGGAACTTGCGTATTATACCCTCAACTATTTTCACCAATCATTATTTTTTTCTGAATTTGTGTAATTAACCCTCTCGCTGCGTATTTCTTTTATCAAAATAGGTTCAAAAATTGCGTCTTTCTTAAGCTAGCTTTGAAAAGTGCATGCAAAATGTTGCAAAAATTCTCGTATATTTCGCAGAAATGTGGACAACTAAAGCCACCTGTTACCCCACATCTAAATAAACAATTAAACATCACTAAAAGCCGAAATGAAACCATGAACGGGAAAGAGCGGATTGCACAATTAAATAGATGGAAAAAAAGCATCCCTGCAGAAATTGGGGGTTGTGCAAATTTTGCTACTTCTACGTTGCCCGTGGAAATCGCGGGATGCACAGCGAGAGGGTTAAGTGCCAACAGTGTTAAACAATTACACAATTCTCTGCTACTAGTGTTGCTAACCATAATTTCATTACATTGGAATGTCATTTACTTATTTAATATATCTTAATTTTTAATCGCACCAGCTTTAAGTGTTTTGAGCACCAAATTAAATAAGGTTGATTTGACAAAAAGTACTCAACAGAAAATTGATGTTTAAAAGATGAAATAATTAAAACTTTATAAAATAACACATATAAAAGGTACTCATCAGTTAGTTTCTGTCAGTTAATGGTGCAATACGTATGTAGCCAGTTTTCTTTCAGCTAAATTTTCGTTAGTTCTAAAATCCACAATTATTCCATGTAACTCAGCATCAAAATTATCACAGAATTTCCCAACTGCCTCATAAATTGTCAAATAATTCACGAATTCCAGTTATATTCTCCTTTTATCACAAAATTCAGATAATAATGAGAAAATAAATAAATTTTTAATTAGTTATTTATATTTTAAAAAAAGAAAAAACTTAAAATATATACCGATGGTCAGGAAAATTGTCCTTAAACCCTTTTTTCAAAAAATCTTCCACTTGTTTATCAGTTTCAGTCACCAAATCCACATTAGATTGCTTTGTTTGAATATTTTTCTTCCTTCCAGATGCATGTTTGATAATCTGAAAGACAACTGCTTCGATAAACAGATGCGAAAAAACAAAATGGCAAACAAATGCACACACTAAACAAATAAAAACAAGCTTCGTAAAAGTTTCTATTTATTTCTTCTAGGAAAATTCTAGGCTTTCATAAAAGCTTTCAAGGACATCGTTTGGTAGAGAATCAGCACCTATTTTTCTGCTTTTTATTTATTTATTTTTCAATTTTTGGGTCATTTATAAAAGTTTCGTAGAGCTAATTTCACAACAATGGGTTTATATTTCCTAATATATTAAATCCCATACTTTAATTGATTTTATGAAGAAGGCGTAGTGCAGTTAGTTTTAATTTTAGAAGTGCAAATTTTGCTAGGCAACACTAAATATTTTACACATTTGTGTATCACTTTCTAATTTCAAAAAACAATGGCCATAGCCTCATGGTTTCTAGGATTTTTCCAGGTAAGCAGCAACACCATTGAGAAAGAATGCATACCTAACAAGAGCACAGCAATACTCCATTGGACACAGAAGTCATGGTAAAAGCTTGAATATTTGCCACTCATTGACGAGATGAAAATATTTGGGAGTATGTTAATTATGCCATTATGGGTATGGCAGTTTCAAGCATAAAAATATATTGAGAACTGTTTTAATGGTAACCCTTAATGGAAAATGATTAATTATCAATTACGTGCATTACAACTTTTCAATGAATTAACTTATACAGATATCAATGCAATATAAAATTTGGGTTCATTTTGCGAATCCTTCACAAAGCTATAATTAATTAAAACAGTGCTTTCAAAACAATGAAATTGGTTAAAAATGGCCCCTGGTTAAGGCCTTGCCTTTGTTGGAAGCATTTTTTGTAGTGTCCCCTTACTACCACTCTTTAAAAAGCCATTAAAGCCCCATAAAACCACCCCTATGCTTTATTGTTTACCCTCAAAAATAAAAAAGATATAATTTGAGAAATTCGTGCTAACAGCTTTCTTTCTTGGAAAACTTGATGCAGTTTTACCTTTGAGTGCAAACAGAATTGGGTACCAGCGGTGCACCAACACGAGCGATTTTTTGCCAAGATAAATGCCGGCCACTTGAAATTGTTGATGGCTTGGAATACGATTGGCAAATGTTTGCCAGCACATTTGACGAAAAAATAGTATGGCGGGATAATACGTAAATACCCAGAATTGCACTGCTTTTATACCTCTCTCCTCTTTCTGCCCTTGGGCAATGACTGTCCTACTTTATCTCCTTTTACATTCTATTCATGTTGCCTCAAGACCTTTTTATAAGGGTGCAGCACTTAGCAACCCTTTATCGCATGGCAGACCTTTATCTCCCCCTTTGCCCTGATATGTCCATGCTATGTACTTTAATTGATTTTATGTCATATAGTCAAAATGTAGGAGGGAAAATCTCATGGTAAGTTTGCAGTCCTGTAGCTGTGATCGTGGCATAATCTTTACAGCACCAAGCAAGTTCAGTGGCCACTACAATCCTCAAGTACCAAGAAATAAAAAGGAAAAATTTTAAATATGGATAATTGTCAATGAATAAATAAGTGAAACTATTTTAATTTAAAAGGTGTCTTCAAATCACTTTCCCAAGTTTTGATATACCTTTCTCTGACACATACGCTACAGTAAAAAAAAATAAATAAATACATAACTAAATAAATTTTAAAAAGTAAGGAAATCTGAAACATTTTCAAAATTTAAACATGCACTAAAGTGTTACATATTAAAAACGTATCATAATATGTGCGTCTTTTTTTTTCCTTATTCCTTTAAGTTGAAAAGTTTATCATTATTCATGAGTGTGCCATATTTTTCTCCCTTGTTCCATAAAATGCATCTTTGGAATCGAAAGCTATCTTAAAATTGCCTACTAAAACTTTTTTACAATTTCTGCCAAAGCATATTCCAACTGTACTTCACCATTTTAAGTACTATTTGGAATGTGCATCATAATCCATGAGTGTGCAGTGTTTGACTTTCTCGGGTTGATTTGTAGGTACTTGCGTATTATCCCAGCGGTCATTCTCGCCAAACTATTTTTTCGTCAAATGCGCGGGCAAACTATTGCCAATTGTATTCCGAACCACTAATAATTTCATGTGTTTGCCATTTATCTTGGCAAAAAGTCGCTCGTCTTGGCAGACCACCGGGATAATACGTAAGTACCAATTTCTACTTTAATGCCCCGACTGTCGCCAAGGTGGTGATAATTAAACATATGCAATTACCATGACGATTTTTTGTATTTATGTGGCAGCCTTAATTTAGAATTAAAATGGCGATTTGGAACAACATGTATGTACAACATTCTATAACTTGTTTATTTAGTTTGGGTTGCCAATTAAAGTAGTTTTGATAATTAGGTGTCTTCCAATTCTTTAACTGGTGCACTTATCACTAATCACTTTCAGGTCCCTTTAGTTTTCATCTAGTTCTTTTGGGAGCGTTGAAACTTGTGTGTAACCCCTCAGAGACCCATAACTGCAAAGCTCGCCGAAGTGCGGCAATTTTTTAGGTTGCCGAGAGTGGGAGCGATAAAATAGGAATCAACTCATGTAGTTAAAATCATGTACGGAGATACCTTAGTATAAAATTAAAACATAATTAAAAGCCTTAAAACTCCGTTAAAATGTTAAAAACAAACCATTAAAACATAATTAAAATGGATGGTTTGTTTTTAACATTTTAATGGAGTTTTAAGGCTTTTAATTGGAAAAAACACTCAAAATACTGGTGTTAAACGATAAACTAAATAAAAAACTTTGTAAAAAACACACATAAGATGTTATAGGTAAGAAGATATGCACGTTTCGACCAAAAATTGTTTTGGCCTTCATCAGTCCAAGCCCTTCGTCGCAAGGAACACAGGGAACTGAAAAGAGATCTGCAAGGAACACAGGGAACTGAAAAGAGATCAGGAGACTCTTTTCAGTTCCCTGTGTTCCTTGCGACGAAGGGCTTGGACTGATGAAGGCCAAAACAATTTTTGGTCGAAACGTGCGTATCTTCTTACCTATAACATCTTATGTGTGTTTTTCACAAAGTTTTTTATTTACTTTTAATTATGTTTTAATGGCTTGTTTTTAACATTTTAACGGAGTTTTAAGGCTTTTAATTATATTTTAATTTTATAGGAATCCACTCTTTCTTGTTCCTTAAAGCTCATCTTTGGAATCAAAATCTATCTTAAAACCGCCTACTGAAACTGTTTTACAATCTTTGTCAAGCCTATTCCAACTCTACTTCATCATTTTAAATACTGTTTGGAATGGTCATCCTAATCCATGAGTGTGGTGTGTTTGTCTTTCTTGTTTCATAAAACACACTTTTCCATTAGCCGGGCGCAAGTGAAAAATTGCCAAATAATGCAGAATTCCACCAAATTTCTTACAACCCTACAACCAACTAGGGGAAAGGGGTGTACCTTGGAGGTATTTTCAAACTTTGATTTTTTACAAAAAAAAGTGTTTGAAAAATATCAGTAAAACATTTTTTTCCATAAATTTTAGGATATCAGGAGTTACATATATTTTTATAAAATATCCAAATACATTTCTATACTCATTTTTAATTATTTAAAAAATAGCTTACTATACAGCCAAGGTACACCACCAGTGGTGTACCTTGGAGGTATTTATTTTTAACAGATGGAGTACTACACAGCATGAAGAAAAGTTGGTTTATTATTTGTTTACAGTAATCTGACTTTGCATATGCCTACTTTGGGCTAATATCAGTCTAATTAGTTTTAAATTTAGTTTTTTAAACATAAAATTGTTCATATAACTAAAATAATAAATGGAATAGCTTAGGCATAAAATAAAGTTCAGTCAAATAAAAATAACCACTGTTTAATATCTTCTCTTTTATGTGTAACTCATTTAATTCTATTCCACGTTCAGGTGATCTAAACTTATGCCAAATGATAATTTTTTAAAAATGCAAAGTGTAAACTTTTCTAAAAATGCAAAGTGTTAAAAAATATTATTCATGGAACAATAATATATAAATAATTGTTAATATATTTATTAAAATATTTATTTACTGTCTAATGCTAAGCTCAAATAACTTTGCTTTTGAATTTATATTTAGGTTTACAACTTCAGGAATTTAGCAGTTCTACATTGACTTAGGCCTATTTGACCAGCACTTTGGTTATTAAAGTAAAGAAATACTTTCTAACAACTTTTACTTATAATTATTAATAAATTTTGGAAGTGTACCTTGGTGGTACCTCCAAGGTACACAACATTAGCTACCCCCAAGGTATGCCACAAGCAAGTGTTTTACAAAATGGCTTCCATACCTTATTATGCTAAGAGTTAACCATTTTCAAATATACATAAATGTAGATGAAAACATGCTTTTAAACTTGTGATTATTGGTTCAAAACAAAATTTAATGCTTACAGTTATGGAAGAAAAATAATATGTCCTTGAAATGTAACTTTTTTATGCTAAAGACAAACTTTGGTTTTTACATCAGCAACACGTGTGTTGATCAGTCATAGAACAACTTCCCGTGAGCCTCTAGTAATAAATATATGCAACTAATATTTTAGTTTACATTTATCTCTCCTGGTAGCTGCACAATCAATGTGCCTCCAAGGTACACAACCTTCCCCTATATTGGATATGAATCATAATACAGTTGTAGGAATAATTCTTCTTCTTAAGAGAAGTTTGTGAAGAAGTATTAACGGAACATGAGCAAAAAAAAAAATCGGTGGTCCTGAAAAAATAGTTGAGATAGACAAGAACTTATTTACAAAACGAAAGAACAATGCCGGACGACAAATGCTGAATTTATGTGGAGACGAGGAGTAAAGATCCATTTGAGCAAATTCTCAAGGACATCACCGTATTCTGGAAAAACCAATAATCATAAGCATTCTTTTTGGGTAAAACTGTTTTGTTTACAATTAATTAATATTTGTTTACAGTTGAACTTGTTTTGCTTACTATTAATTAATATTTGTTTATAGTTGAATGTTTTCGACTATTATTCCATTGACTGTTTTGTCATTCGCTTCGCTTGGCGACTTGGCTCGCAATGGTTCACAATTGGCATCATTTGCACCTGGCTAACAGAAAAGTACCAACACATATTTGGAATTGAAATTTATATCAAAATTGCCTAACACTATTTTAGAATCTTCATCAGGCATATTTTAACTATACTTTCCTGGTTTCTTGTCAAATTCGGAAGATATTGCCAAGCTCGGTTTTGAAGTTATTTATTGGCAGCAAACTTGGCGATCAGTTATTGAAAATTGCAAACCTTGTGCAACTTTCAATATTTTAATCTCCCCCCACCTCCGCATTATCTGGCTAACACATTTGAAACAATCTTCGCTGTGACAGTTCATGTCTGCAAAACCTCTACAAATCATTTCGACAAAATTGCATGGACAAAAATCTGGGACTGAACAAAATAACTCCCTAGGGCTAAAAAGTATGCATTATAAATGTTGGCTTCATAATGTTTTACAAATAAAAACATCCATGTTTTTCTACGTACAGGTAGCCATCCAAGCAGGGTTCGTTGATTTAAATCAGCTTGATTAAAATCATGATTAAAATCACGCTTTAAATCAAGGGATTTTTTTTTTTTAAATCAATGATTAAAATCATTTTCCAAAAATGTATTTTGAATTGAGAGATTGATGATGATAATCTAAATGAAAATCTTCAACACTCAAATGAAATTAATTTCTTAATAGCATTAGATGGCACTGCAGTGGTTTAGGGAATCCTTCAAGGGGGGGGGGGGGGCGGGAAGAGTCACTTTTGAGTGTGACAGTGTGAGAACAAAAGAAATTTGATCAGGAAAATTGGCATTACTAGAATTATTTCAGATTTTAGAACACGCTTGTTTAGGATTCCGTGTTCAGAGAGCTATTGCTAAAGTACAAGGATAATGGCAAGAAAGATAATATTTGGATGTACTTTAATGAAGAGCAGACAGTTTCTGGAAAAGGTGTTAAAACCAAATGCAAGAACTGTGGAAAAGTTATGATGGGATTAGTAGCCAGAATGAAAGCACATGTAGATAAATGTTTCTCCTCTGGCAGAAATGATATTAATAGTGATCAACCTCAAGAAACAGTTGAGAACAATTTAACTTGTACAAAATCTGAGGCAGCCAAACCTATGAAAAGAAAAATCAGTGAGATAGAAAATGATGTTGGTGTTCTTAAGAACATCATGAATGATTATGTCATAAAGACCACTAAAACTCAAAAGCAAATAAGAGGAAGTGGCAAGATATATTTATGACACCAATTCTGCTTTTCATCGGGTTAATCATCCCCAATTTAAAAAGATGATTTCTGCTTTAAGGCCAGGGTATACTGCTCCAAATAAAGTAGAAATAGGTGGAGCATTACTTGATAATATATATGATCAAGAGAAAGAAATTGTTTCATATTAAAATTTGTTTATCTATGCACTTATTATAATAATAGCTAAAATAGCATAAAATATATTTTATATATATTGTTTAAAATGTCATACTACTTTTATAATATATGCAAAATAAATTCATATTAGGAATTTTTAAAACATCTTTAAAAAAATCTGATTTAAATAAAAAAAATCTGATTTAAATAAAAAAAATCCGATTTTTTATATTTTTTTTAAAACATAAAAAAAATCACGAACCCTGCATCCAAGTGGTTTTATCGATGTTTCCTCTCCTAAATTCGTCCTTTCATTTCCATTGTTGTTTCTGAAAATGTTAAAGCTTGGATAACAATAAACAGGGTTTCTACAGATTTCCTAGCTTTTGCTTCCCCGACATCTATCATGCTCTTCCCTGACTTTATCTCTCGTGCTTTCCCGAATTTTGTGTTTCTATTTTTAACATTACATCCTTTAATTAATAATTTTATTATATATTTTGCCACTTTTTCTACAACTATAATAATAATAATAAAATTAATATATACAAGAATCTTATTTGACATCATTGGATTCTAACAAAACCACGTTTGATAATAATTTAGGATAAAATTAAGCATGTTTCAACTGCACAAGATATGCTCATAAAGAAAACATTTTAAAATTATTTATAAGGTTGAATGAGAAAATTAAAATAAAACAATTTTTATACTTAGGTTCAAACAGCAAATATTTTCTTGTACCGCTAAATTCAATTTTTCTTGCATTTCCCTGACCTTTCTTCAATTTCTGCTAATTTCCCTGACATTTTTCCCAAATCCCTGACTTTCCAGGTCTGTAGAAACCCTGATAAAGCGCAAGATCTAGTTCATCCTTGGTTCTGGCATCTCCATTAGTTGAACTGGGTATGCCCCCAAATATATGGTACTATTTTTTTTTTCTTTGAAGTTCATGCATGCTATAAAAAGCAATTACACAAAATCTCTATCATGGACTAATAATTAATTAAAAAAAGCTACTATTTTTATAATGTCACAATCAACATACAATAACAAGCATATCTTTAAAACGTACACAGTTCAATCACCTCAATTTTTTCTTTTTTTTTTCCCAATAAAAAAATTAATTAATTTTACTACCTCTCCGGCTCCTGAAGTAAGTTTCACAGCTACATTATAGCACTTATCAATATCTATACCAGACAACATGTTCGCAGTTATCTAACAATACTTGAATAAATTGGAGTTTTTGACAGTTTGAAACAAACGTAACTGCTTCGCTGAAAAAAATGCAGACAGACAAAATCAAATTTTAAAAAAAACTGACGTTCACTTTTGTGTTAATCGGGTTTCAATGACACTTCAGCAGATCCAATTTATAATTGAGTCGAGGATTCTATTCTATTCTAATCGATATTCGATCTAGCAGAATTCATTCATTTATTTGTTTATATCACGTGACTCAAGTTACGGTTAGAATGGCAGGTTAGTAATTTAAATAAAGAAAAAAATGAAAATTAGTTTTTATACTTAAAATTCATTTAATTACTATATGCTTTTTGTGCACTTTTTCTTTTGTCTTACAATGAGATTTTTTTTTTTTAATTCAACGCGGGTATTCTATTGCTTATCATTTAACTGCGGTGCTGCGGTCTGTACCATTGGTCAATGGTCTATACACGTTTTTGTTTTGATGTTTTGAATCTGTAAATGCATGCATGTATTGTACTGCTTGAATTTAATTTTTACTTGTTATAATTAATTTTACCTCATTAATAAGCTATTAAATTTGTCAAAGTAATTTTATAGTCTGTGTCTCTCCAGATAATTTTAGTCTTCATTTCAGGTGATCAAATATTCTTTGTATTTATGTATATATATATACATTTTTTTTTTTTTTTCCCTTGTACAAACCGGTATGATCATGTTGAGGTTTTCTTATTCCTATGACATGTCGGCAGCTTGCTTTTTTCGTGTTATAAGTACATCGTAACTTTATTGTTACAGTAAGATTTATATTTTAACAGGCTAAATGTCGCTTCAATTTGTATTATTGTTATAATCAATTAAAATATTACTGATTAATTTTAAAAATCCTTGTAGGTTAGACCTTGTAAATCGGTAAAATTGTGAGTAATCACCGTACCTATTTCACTTCTACCTATATAAATCAAGTTTTAGATATATTTTAATGCTTCTGTTTACCTTACCAGTAGTTCACAACCTTATTTCCCTTTGCGGATTCCTTTAAGAATCCGATACAAACAACACTTTAATGATACCCAAATGAAATGAATAAAATATTAATTCAACAAGTTCTTATTTACACATTTGTTGAAAAGAAATTTAAAAATTGCGGCAATATTTGTGGCTGTTTAATTGAATAAAGAAATTCAAAGTTTGGATCTTTGTCTGGCTGGCAAGTCTTAGATTTGATTCTGCATTTTATCTGTTTCTATATATATCTTTCCATTAAGTACCATGCAAGCTGAGTTCCTTTCTTGAAACATTTTTTTTGTGTGTGTCATATTTGGCAATTTATCTTTAAAAGTCATCAAAAGTCTTTCACCAAGCTTGATGACGTTTCACACAATTTTTGTGGGAGACACACAACCATCATTCGACCATTAGCTAACTGTAGAATAGTTGAATGATATTGAGCTTGGAGAGAGTGAATGTCTGTAAAACTGTGTTTGACAGTAATGTATTTGGAATTCTTTTGAGTACTCCTGCAGAAGAACAATAAATGATAGAAGCACAATTGTTGATGGACAGTTTTATCTTGTAATCCCTAATAACATATACAGGGTTGTATCCAGTAGTAGTAGAACTGGTTTTTTCCTGCTCGTGCGGAGCAATGGAGGGGGGTGTGCAAGGCCGGATGTTGTGGAGGGGAGCCTTGGGAACAGGTTTCGACATGCAGCAGTCGCCTGCGTGCATTAGTTGAGTGTGGACCACTGTTTTAGTGACCTCCTGTTGTGAAGCCTCATCGTCAGTTGCGATGGAGCAAAATTTAGTGCAGCGTGGATTGTGAGGGATCTCCTCGCCAAATTCGGCGTTTCCATGTTGGCTCCCCACCCCCCTATAGCCCTGATGGGGCACCTCCGAAAAGGAACTTAACATTTGATTGGCAGCTATACTTAAAATTATTCAAAAAGAACTGCATATGCAGGGGTCTGTTTAGCAGAAATTCGGATTCATTAACAGACTCTTCAGAAAATATTTTATTTTAAAAACAGGCCCTCTACAAAATATTTTAGTTTTAAAATGGACCTGTCACAAAATATTTTATCGTAAATTCATACCATTCACAGTATTTTTTCATTTTGAAAATGGATCTTTCACATAATTCTTCCATTGGTAAAATACCCCTTCACAAATCTAATTGTTCAATTTAGTAACAGATTTCAATTAAGTTATCACACACATTACAAGCTTTATAGAATGAATAATTAATTATAAAATGTTTAAAATAATGATTTTGCACATGCAATTGTTATTTTTAAAAAATGTAAAATAAGATATAATATTAACTGATATTTAAATTTTAACGCTGAGCTAAGGAAAAAGAACTTTAAAAAAAAAAGGTGTACAAATGTCACACATGTTACAATGGAATCGGCCTTCATATTAAACTAGATTTTTCTTGAAAAAATCTCTATTAACTGCAAATTTCGATTATTCGATGCTCGTTCAGTTTCAGTTACTTTAGATAATCGAGGAATCTATAATTTAACAGAAAACCAAACAGGAAAGTGTGTCAGAATCTGCAAAGAAACCCTAAAACTACTTAATGGTAGTAACACCTGCTTATTTCTAGAATAGTAACTGTGGTGAAATGCACGTACTATTTTTTAAAATTCCAGCATGCTAAAGAAAAACTTACGTGGGGTCACCGTTTTCACTCCAAAGGGGACTGAATGACTATTTTTTATTGAGCATTTCTTAACTTAAATTTCCAATGCTATAACAATTGAGAAATTTGGCCTTTATTTTATATTGAATTTTCTTTGTCATAATCTATTTAGAGTCCACGCGTAGCTAATCAGCCATAATCCCGCAAAACAAAATTAAATTTCTTTAACAGATTTTTCATGTTAAATATATTTATGATTTTTTAGTTCAAACTTACCTAAAACATAGCTGCCAACTCTTCCTATTTTCCAGGAAGACTTCCTGATTTTGAACTTTTCTTCTATCTTCCTGCAAGAAGATTAAATCTTTCCTTTTTTTAGTTTCCTGCCATTTTCCCTTACTTACTGCTAAAAATAAAAAAATAACAGGATATTTTTAATGAGAGAAGTGTGAAGATTTCAATTATTGTCACATTTTGAACACAGCCTTTCTGAACTGTCACAGTCCTCCTTATCTTGCCCTTGGGTTGGGGCTTTTGAGTAAAAGATCTGTACTACCCATACGCATTTGCTGAAGCATCAAAAAAGTCTAAAGTACTAAAAAAGCAACTTAGTAGTAAAATTTAAAATTGCTTTTCGACTGTATGTGACATGAGTTAAATACCGAGTGCTTATTTAATAAAGCACAATTTACCAGTCCTTGATTTTGAAACATGTTTCCTAATTCAGAATAATGAAAAAATATATAAATATGTGAGAATTAAATCTTCTGGTATCAATGTGGATGAAAAAAGAAAAAATTGATTAGCAAAATTTGGCATTAAAGCTGCAAATCCTTACTTGGCCCAAAACAAGCAGATGCTGCTTGTAACAGCTATTTACAAAAATGATCAACTTTAGCAATTTTTTTTTTATTTTTTTTGATGGTTTAAACTTGACTGGGAAAAATCTTCCTGTTTTTCAGGGAATCTTCTTGTTTTTTTACCTTAATCTTCCTGTTTTAAGCCAAGATAGGTTCGCAGCTATGCTGAAAGATACTCTTGAGTAAAGTGACCAGACGTCCTGCTTTTGGCGGAACAGTCCTGATTTTTATCTTTATGTCCTGCTGTCCCCACAGAACCCAAAATGCCCTACTTTTCCTTTCCTGTCCTGCTTTATGAAAAATAAATAAATAAATAAATGTGAAATAAATTCACATGAAAATGATTGTGTTATTTACCAAGTTTTTTGTTACTTTTATTTAACACCAGTTTTCTTTAATGGATGAAAATAATTGTTTTATAATTATTATTAATTCATACCTATAATCAGTGGATGGTGATTCTATAGTTATTGTTAGAAAGCAAACTATTTTGGAAATTTATCCAAAAATTAACAATAAAATTATTTAAAACCTAAGTTTATATAATAGGCCTATTTTATTATTATTAGCTATATTTTTTCAACTTATTTATCTCATAAAAGTAGAAAGTCAAAATATGTGTAGAAAAAAAAATCTTCGGGGGGGGGGGGGGGGGGGGGGGGGGTTCAGGATTAATTTTTACTCCTCCCGACTGTGGTTTAAAAGTGTCCTGATTTTCGGTTCAGAAAAAATGGTCACTTTACTCATGAGAAATGAATTTGTGAAATAATATTGGCAGTTGTTAATGAAGATTATGTCTTATTTCTTCTCCAATTTAATATAACAGAATATGTTATAGTAATTTTAATATTATGGGCTGCTATCTTAAGTTTAATTACAACAGTCCTGATCTTGTTTACTATTACACATATAAGTCACTACTCCTACTTGTATTATGTACATAAACAAAACAAAACTGTTTGAAATGGCACCTAGGTGAAAGAATTTGGCAACTGAATGAAAATGGTTGGTTGCCATTGAAGCTTAATTTTTTTTCTCCCTGTTTCACACTAACCAGATGTTCGTTTATGCGGATTTTACTTGCATAGGGAACTGTGAATTTCTAGAATAGTAGCCTCATTCTGGGCTTACAGATCTAGACTAGACTATAAACAATACGCTTGGCAATGCACAGATACAACGCAGCATATTGGCAAATGAAATTGCGCAAAATGACGCATTGTGTTAGCACATTGAGAAGATGAATAATGTATATTTACCGCAACAAATAATGGAGTATATGATCTCATAACGGATCAGAATGAAAAGGGGCATACAAGGAAATGAAATATGGCAGGAACTAAATGAATGTAAAATTCTGCAAACCACATTTCTGTACATATATCTTTCATGTCTAAGAAAAGACGTGTATAACCAGGGTGTCAATGATTTAAATCAGGGGTGCACAATTTCTGGCCTACCGGTCATTATTAGCTAATGACACCCCATTTCCATTCACCTGCCAACTCAGTTGCACGCTAAAAAATACAAATCAGAGTCCATCAATTCAATTTGTAAGAAAAGGTATTACTTGTAAAAATTTAATTATTTCAGATTTGTTTTCAATGGTCATAAACATTGCATCTGAAAATGTTCAGTTATAATTAATTGCCTTTTATCAATATGTGCCATCCTATTTTCAAGAACATTTATTTGATTGTTGGGTGATTCCACAGTATTGTGAGTATTTATGCCCACAATACATTAGTTATTCTTTAATATATTAAGACTATATTACTTAAAAGAACACACTACTTGATTGACCCTTGATACCTTACATTTCTGAATTTCTGAGACCCACAAGCTGAAAGAGGTGATGCATGATACAATTATTGTTATGGAATGTGAATAACATATCTGTAAATTTTTATTTCTGAAAGCTTCGCTTTTGAATTTATAATGTCAGTATATAATAAGTCAATTTTGCAATGCTTCCAAAATCAACCCCCAATATTTTGTTTGCAGATTTATTATACTACTATCAACAACTAGATGCTACCAGTTGTCTACACCTTTTCTATAAAGTAGTTAAACTTATTTAAGCTATCTGATCTTATTATTTTTTTTAATCTGTATTTTTAAAAATCTGATTTTTTTTTTTTTCACACTTAGTATATAACTTCTTCATCTTGATTTTGATTCATCTTTGAATTTATATCAGTTCAAGCTCATCATATAATTAGCTACACACTTTCTTTTTTTATGAAGGATAGGTATACCTTATTCTTGAAGTAATGTAACAGCTGTCTACTCATCTTTAGGCAAATCCCATAGTTTAAAATCCATTATGTAAAAATGCAATCTGATTTTCTGACATGTTCTATATTCATTATAAACTTAAGTGAACAAATTTAGTTATTGCATTCCATGAAGTTGTGTTATCTCCATGATAACTTTCTTTACTGTTTGTTTTTCCTTGATTTCATCATTATTTCATTTTTCTGTGTGTTAACTGTTGTTTAGATTGTGTTAGTTCTCATTATAGGTCTTGTTCCATTTTAGAGAAAAAAATGGAGATGCAACAAAGACAAACTTTGTTTCCTTGGATTGAAATTGTAGTTGAGAGCTTTTCGCAGTCTTTCATGGATGACTATGACAGCAATATTTTGTCATTTCTCCATTGGTTTGTATTTTAATTTAATTAATTATTCCATGACTATTTTTTTGCTTGCAGAAAATTTGTATGTATGTTTTTTAAACAATGAGCTTTTAAATGTTATGAATCCCTTGGTTTTACTGACAATTTTTTTAGCCAAATATGATAAAAATATTTCACTTTTTGATACACATTTTTTAATATATTCAGTATCTACAATTTTTTTAATATGTATGCAAAATATTTATGTGTATATGCATATTACTTACTCTGAGATATGCCCAAGGAAAAGAAGAAGAAAAAAAAAACATGCAAAATAGGATATGTCATCAAGCTTTTTCTATATAAGCTAATGTTGACTCTAGAGCAATTTAGTAGGGTGTAGCACCCGGCAGCCCTTTTAATTCCTTTTTAATCCCCGGTGCCCTTTTTTCTGTTTTTTCGCACCTCTGGCTTGATGTTTTAACTGCTAGCCCCGTGGCAGAAACAGGGTGACACCGTGACATTGCCGCAGAAACAGAACGATCCTCTGCAGACAAATTGTCTTTAAAAGTGTTGAAAAATGCACTGAAAACCACTTTCATGCAATTGCAATTTTTTAATTAGCAATGTTTAAATGTACACACATCTTTGGTGTACAACATGCATGCAAGTATATATATATATATCAGGGGCGTAGCCAAGGGGGGGGGTCATAACCCCCCCCCCCCATGAGGAATTTTTTGCTATACAAAATCTATATTCTTCACTCCTTTATCACACACATGTATGCATATATGTGAGTTGCAGTAGTCGTAAACCCCCCCCCCCCCCCCCCCCATGAAAAATTTCTGGCTACGCCCCTGATATATATATATTGTGTTGCAGAAAAATTTTGTATTTCTGCACCTTGCCCCAGAAAGCATGACAAAATTCTGCTAGTCGTCAACATTATTTTTCTATTTTCCTAACATTCGCGCGATCAAGCAAAATAGTGAGTTTTTATGCACCAAAAACTTATTTTATCTACTCTAGACTTTATTAGTGACTTTACACCTTGAATGAGTTAAAATATGTTTCCTGCACACAACTCAAAACCCGTGGCATAGCAAGTGTTACTGGTGCCCAATGTGATCATTCAGTCGGGGCGACTGCCCCTCCCCTCCCCCTTTCCAATCAATTGCTCAAAAGGGTCCTACTTAAACCCTTTCACGAGCGGTGGCTACTATGTCTAGCCACCTAAAATTAATTTTTGTCCTAAGCAGGCAGTGGCTAGAAAGAGTAGCCACCTTTTATTAATTGAAAGAAAAATGAGTGCAGATGGTGACACGTGACTTTTTTTTTTCAATGGGATCTTCTCGGGAAGATTCAATTCGGTCTGATACATGCATTAGGTGCTACAAATTGAATTTTAATTATAAAAAAAATTCTGGCGTATTAAAAACATTTTAACAACTCAAATGTGTATTTTTCTGTCATCTTTATAGTTTAAGCAAATTCACAAGAAAAAGCAATTGATTTTAAGTAGGTGTTTGGAAAATTTTTATAGGTGGCTAGAACGTATAGCCACTGCCCACCTACAGCAAACATAGGCATAAATAGGCATGTAACATTGGGGGGAAGGGAAAAATGCTTCCTATTGAAGAAAATACTATTTTCAAATAGTTAATTTCTGAATTTTCTTATTTTTTGGGGTGGGGGTGGCAATTGACACCCATTACCCCTAGTAACTAACTTTCCCCCCCCCCCTTATGCCCACGAGAGCAATATCAATCAGTCCTCACTCATGAAATAACCCCTCACTTTTCCCTCTTTGAGAGGGCACTTAAAAACGTGTGGGACTGTTTAGAGGGTATAATATAGACAAAATTTGTATATTACATCTGATAAGTTTTTGGCAGAAAATCGTGAGAGGGTTTGGTTTAGGTTTGAAAGGATTTATTTAGCTTTCCTGTTCAGCTAGAATGCTCACTTTTTATTGATGCGCTGATACGCATGTGATATTTGAATTATTTTATTTACTTAGATTTATGCGTAGATTTAGATATTTTTTAAACTAAGATATCGCTTTTATAAAATTATTTTCGAATAAATTGTATTCAAATTCACAGTAAAATGGCTGAAAACCATTGGCACTTTGTAAGACTGCACAATGGCAGTCTTGCAAAGTGCCATTGTGCCTTCGAATGAATGATCCTACACAGGGGTGTAGCCAAGAAGGGGATTAGGGGGGTCATAACCCCCTATGAGGATTTTTTGCCATACAAAATGTATATTCTTCACTCCTTTATCACACACATGTATGCATATATTGAGTTGCAGTAGTCGTAACCCCTCCCCATGAAAAATTTCTGGCTGCGCCCCTGATCCTACATGCTTTGACAAGTTTAATAGCAAATAATAGTGTGCACTTCTATGCTACCACATATATTTTCATACTAATATTTATGCAAGTACTCCAATTAAACATTTTATTTTAAAGCTGTTGATATATAAAAGGTGTATAATAGATTATATCAAAGAATATATAGATAATCTGAATATATTTTAGCAAGTATATTTGAGTGAAAAGTATGTATATTCTGCTATTTTATTATTAATGTGTTTTTTCATACATTTATTAAAAAGTTTTTAGCCGTAAAATTTTTTATAATGAAACTTTTTACTTTTGTCCTAACTGGCAAATGAAATGTCCTAGGTGGGCAGTGGCTATAACGTCTAGCCACCCCCTAGAAAAAAATTCCCTCATCCAGAAAAAAAGTTATTCCCAAATAATGCTCACATGGGATGGAAACATGATATTTATCATGGATTTTTTGTCAAAAAGTTGTATTTTAGCTTTGTGCCCGCAAAAGGGTTAAATACAGAGTGCCTTTTTTATTGAATCCTCGCCTGCCAGCCATTTGGTTTTAGAGTCAACACTATAAGCAGAGCAAATTTTTGCCATTCTCATTCTAGCACTGACGACGGCATGTCATACATGCCGAAAACGGCCTGCTACTTTAATTCTTGTATTGGTGCTATCATACCTTGTTTCTTGATGCTTTTTTTTACCTTCTGCATCAAGCTACGTTTACGTGCTTACTACTACTTAGTATTACCCTGAAGATTAGTAAAACAACTATTTCTGTGGCTGTGCTATGGTAAGCACCCTGTGTTATGCCATTTTATCCCCTCTTTTGATAAGAGGACTTCAACGAAATAACCTAGATATTGATGCAACTATTCCTAAATTAGGTTATCTGTAATTTCTTCTTGTAGATATATGCATTATATAATTTTCTCTCTCTCTTTCTTTAGGAATATTGATAAAGAAATAAACTTTATTTACTCAAGTAATGAATACACAGTTGCAAGGTTTGTAGCTTGTTTTATATTATTTTGTGTATTTTAGGTGTTTGTTCCCACATAAAACACACATTTTTAACTAAAGGAAAATTTATCAAAATTTGCACATGTACATTATACACTGGCTATATAAATGATACCTTTAAAGTTGGGGGGGGAGGAAATCATAAGAGAGTACTAATTTAGTCTGGTGCATGCTATAAAAATGTTAAATAAACTGAAAAAACAACACATTTTATAGATTTAAAATTGTTATTAGGCAACATAAAATTTTTGTTTTACATTTTCAAATTTTTCCTCTTTGAGCGTATCATCAAAGAGTGGTAGATCCAGAGTAGAGGCTTGGGGGCTTAGCCCCTAACTCCCCCCCCCCCCCCCCACAAAAAAAAAAAAAAAAAAAAAAAAAATTGTATTCTCTACTGCAGGGATGGTCAACTTTTGTGTACACAAGATCTATTTTTTATCTTTAAAATGTGTTGCGATCAACTTGCTGTCATAGGCATAGTTTAAGAGAGGGGTAAAAAATACCATAGCCAAACTAGATAAAGTGCAGCTAGTTTGGTCTTGGAAATGCATGCACATTGTGTTTCAAGAGTTGTTGTAGCCCATTGCATAGCTGTCAAATCTTATTGATTTACAGGAAGACTCCCAGTTTTGAACTTTTCTTCTGCCTTCCTACTGGAAGATTAAATTTTCCCAGCTTTCCTGCAACTTTCCCTAACATACTGATGGAATTTAAAAATAACAAAGAAGGTATTTTTTAAGTAAAAAAGTTTTAATTTAATTTGCATTTCAAACACAGCTTTTCTGCCTTGTTGCAGCCCGTTTTTGTTGGATTTATTTCATCCCATGCCTTTAAAGTCCAGTTACATATTATTTCAAGGGTTGCATGATGCATATAATTTCCCTTCATAAATTTGTTTCTCTCTCTCTCTCTCTCTCTCTCTCTCTCTCCATGTGTTGCAGAAATGAATCTTAGATCATTTTCTGGAGAGGCAACACCACCTTCTTCTAGCAATCTGAATTTTTCGCTTAATCTAACAGGGTTTGCACTAGGATAAAAAAAATTGGATGAGATTCTCCCACTTTAGCTTCACAAAATTAAGTGGGATTTTTTAAAATCTGAGTGAGAATTTGGGAATTTTGTTTATTTTCAAAAATTTATTTTTTTTTTAATATTTTACAAGCAAAATTAATATCATTACAAAAATTACAGTGCAACTAAGATTATAAATCTCAAAATTAGCAATATAATATCTAAATAATAAACGTATTGTTCGTAACGATTCCAGGGTCGACTCGTTGTTGTCGGCCAGTGGATCTGCCAAAAGCAAAAACTTTATTTACAAATTATATGACAAATTATAAGACTCGTTGTTGGCCAGTGGATCTGCCGCCATCCGAACGAAAAATTGTTGAAATTTTGATAAAAACGACATTTTTATCTCTTACTAAAAGCAAAAACTTTTTGTACAGCTTGAAAAAGTAGACAGAAAAGTGAAGCACAGAGAGAAAAAGTGCAACAGGTTGTTTGGTGACGACATCTATGAATTATATTGTTAACTCAATCCTTAAAAGCAGATTTCTGCTTTACCTAAGGAGTAATTTAATACAAAATTCATGTATAATTAATTACTTCTAATTTATTTACAAATTATATGAATCATTCAAAAACTGCAAAAATTATAATTCAAAATAGGAATGCACCGAATATTCGGTTGGTATTCAGTATACTGCCTATTCGGCAGACAAGCCGAATATTCGGTTCGGCCGAATACTTAAATATTCGGCAACCGAATAGTAAACAAATTTAAGTATTCCCCAATCGGTAAACAAATGCATATTTTTTATATCATGAATGAAAGATATAGTATAGTACCATAGTACTAAATTAATTCGAGTTGTTACTAATATCAGATATGAATAAGCATTCGAAACCCTTATAAAGTCCTCCTACCAAGGCACCCCCATCCTTGGCAGATAGCCCTAATGTAGCATTCCACAATCACACAAAAAACCAATATCCCAATGAAATTAGTTTTAATGTAAGAGAAAACACCCAGATGTTAAATTTGAATTTTGGTGCTTTTCAGTTTTTCTTAAATCTTATGACACATTACATTAACCTGTGCTATTACTTACGGATTTAAACTTGAAACAGTAACCAGGGGGAAAAAAAAAAAAAAAAAAAAAACTCATTACATTAAGTGTTTAAACTTGAAACAGTAACCAGGGGGGGGGGGGAAAAATCATTACATTAAGTGTTTATAAATATGCGAAGTCAATTAACTGCTAATTTTTTAAATAAAATATGTAGGTAAAAAAATTACCAGCATTTCACTAATATTTAAAAAAGTTATCAATAATATATAAAGGCAACACACTTGAATATTAAATTTTGCATTTTAATTTTTGAAGTTTTACACCATATGAAATATTGTTTAAGAAAAAACTAATTAAATTAATCATTTCAATCAAAGTTTAATAAATTTCAACCAAATATTCGTTATTCAGCAAAATATGGTATTCAGTGCATCCCTAATTCAAAAGGATTAAATAATTTTGCAATTGCGCAAAATGATTTCGCGACCATATTTTAACTAACCAAATTTATTAATTAACTATAGTAAAAAAAACTGTATAAAACCATTCATATAATTAATATTTTACTAATATTTCACTAATTTTATTTATTTAAGTACGAAATTATGTTCGAGCGAAAGTTTTATTGTTACAAAGAAAAATATCTCGATATGTTATTTTTTTTTCTCTTCAACGGTAATCTCCCCAGCCGCCCCTTCAAAGAGATTTTGCTACTAACAATTGTATTTATTAAAGTATTGATTTTAAACGAAAATAGAATTATTTTAGTATGTTGTAAATTTCAGTCCAAAGAGGCCCATGTGCCGTAGATTGCACATTTTGGCCACAAGCGGCCATCGACGGCCAAAACTGATTGCCAAAGGCAGCTAGTACAAATGAATTTGGTAACAATACAATTTAATGATATCTTTGATTCTTTACCCCATTAAATATTTTAGCTGCTCCATAAAAATCGAATAACAGGGTGTCGACAGATCAGGGAAATCAGGGAAGTCATGGAAAAATCAGGGTACTTTATCGATCTGGAAAAATCATGGAAATATCAGGGAATTTTGCAAAAAATATTTAAAAATCAGGGAACTTTCATTTTTGCCTAGTGAACTAGATCATTTTTGATTGTCAATCTGATGCGCAGCTCTGTTCTGTATCACACGATACTAAACTCATGCACAGATACACACATTTTACGAATCCGAAACCAGAATACAGATCATACGAGAACATAGAAATATGGCCTCACCATGGCACAGTGGTTATGTCACTGGAAATGGTAGACGGCCAAAGTGTGAAGGTCCCGAGTTCGGGTCCCATCGCGCGTCCGTCGACCTAACCGTTCGAAGTTCTCCTGTGGTTTTCTCCGAAACTTAGCGTAAATACAGGTTAGGACCCCTTAGGAAAACCCCCACGGAGGGCACTCCACCCATCGGCCTAGAGTCCACGCATAGCTAATCGGCCGTAACCCCACAAATAAACAAACATAGAAATATGAATCCCAGACTCAAGTGATGTAGGCACTATCACTCTACGAATTCGAAAAAGTGTATATATTCGGACTCGTTTTAAGATGCGGATCATACAAGAAACCGGATATGCAGATCATATCGATATGTGAATTAATTTTGCATGTGAATTGCTTCCTGGATAAAGTCATTGGTAAAAGATGATTTAGTCTTCTACTCTGCCCTTGTGTTTTTCAGAGTGATGCCTGCTAAGCTCCCCCACAAGACGATTTTTTTTTTTATAGATAGTGCTCAATTTTTAGCCTTTTTACATATTTTTTTTTAATTTGAAACGATACATTGATTGAAATAAAATAAGTTGACTAGGTGGCCAGTTTATTTTGATCAGTCATCCTTACGCTTAAAATTGAACACTATCTTTATAAAATGAGGAAACTTTCTGCTACATATTGTCTTTTAGTGTTCAACTAAATTTTATGTTTGGATTTATGAAAGTGAACTACAATTTTATTAATATTAAGCATTTTTGTGATTTTCTATTATTTATTTCCTTATATGAAGCATTCACCTGTTGGTGCATGATACAAAATGGTGATTTACATGTAGCATTCACCATGAAAGATTATGTTATGTATATAATTAGTTCTGGAAATTTGATAAAGATAGTCAGGGAAAAAAATCAGGGAACTTTTTTTCTCAATTTCTGTAGCCACCCTGAATAACTCAGTATATGGGAAAATCCCAAAAGTATTTTTTTTTTTTTTTTTTTACTGTGATTTAGTGCGGTATTGCGGGAATCACGCAATCCTGCAGTCTAGTGCGAACCCTGATATAAATAATTTTCCGAAAGCATGGGGAAACTCTTCAAACGACTGCCAAGTGGACATAACAACATGAACTGTCACATGATGCATTTCTGAGAAATGTTCTTTCAAAAAGTATGAATGTGGGTTATACGCCATAATGCATGGTATATTGAATAAATTGGATTTTTTTAAATGTGTTTTAGTGTAAAAAACATAAGTAAAGAAACTCAAGTTTCTCATATTAATACAGTTTAGTTCCAAATAAAATCTTTTTCAACATAGGTATCCTGCTTTAATGAAATTATTTTCAGGTGACTGGCTCAATTTTTAGTTCAGAATAGATTTATATTCAATGAACAGTTTTGGCCGCTGAGTTGCATCAGTTGGAAAATTTAATTTTTACAGTAAAAGTCAAATATTTTATATTACCCTTCCCAGAAACTTATCCTATGGTTGTTCAAGTATCTTGTTTGTGCGTGTATACATATTGACTAAAATTTATGCACTGTCTGAATTTTTTATGACTTGTCTTAAACTTTCCTCTTTATATTATTTTATTTTAATACTTTGCTTATTTAGTTCTAATATAATTAACTGTTTTAGGACTAAAGCTCTTTATAATGAATTAACGCACCTGTATGAGCACATGCGTTTGAAAATAAGCCGGCATTCAGTAAGTTCATTTTAACCTTATTTAATTTAAAAGCTATACTTTACCTAATAATTAGAAATGTATTTGAATCTTTTGTAACATAATTTTTTCATTTAATCATTGATCTTGGTTGCAAAGGAAAAGGGGCTTCAGAAAAATTGTCAATAACAAATATAGTATGTTTGCAGAAGAATACCTGAACTTTAAAAAGTTGCTACTAGGAAACGTTGTAAGTTAAACCTTTATGAACAAATTAAATTTTTTATAGCTTGTAAAATTAGAACTCATCTCATACTGTTTTCTGCCATTACTGACGACGAACTGTTTTCTTCGTAAAAAAAAATTCTGTCTTACTGTTTTCTGCCATTAAGACATAGCGAAACAGAAAATATTTTCAAACTATAACATTAGACAGCAGGGGGGAAAAAAACTGTATTAATTATGTATCAGTTCTTTTTTTGTAGGTTGCATTGAATATTTTAAATCACCATTTTTTAAATATAATAAAAAGATATAAGTTTAAAATACTTACTGATAAAAAAAACAGCTGCCTTTAAAATTTAAGATTTTGTATGAAAGCACTTTTTGGTCGCCCTCTGTGACCATAATCATTGCCTGTTCTGCCTTCTTGCAAGTTGAGTGTATTGATAATAACCAATCTTTATTTTGATTGGAAATTATAATTGATTTACTTACCAGAGAATATTTATATTGTAATATGATACAGAATAGTATTAGTAATGGATTATATTTATACAGATAAACAAATATTTAGACTCATCGAAAATGTTTAGGCAACTTATGATTAAGTAATTGAATACTGACTTAGCTTTAGCAAAGCTCCCCTTGAAAAAAAAAAAGAAAAAAAAAAAAAAAAATCATGGCATGGAGGTATTCAACTAATTACTTATATTCATAAATTTCAAACTCACTCAGAAAAATACCTAGGACAGGATGGCGACAAAAAAATCATGGGGAAAATCAGGCTACATTATCGATCTGGAAGTATCGTGGAATTTTGTAAAAATATCCAAAATCAGGGAACTTTCATTTTCGCTGTGTGAATGAGACCATTTTTAGTTGTGGATCAGCATCTGACTTATAGTTTCATTCCGGATCATACAATACTCAACTGATGCAGACAATTTGCTAATCCAAAACCAGGATACGAATCATATGAGAACCTCGAAATGTGAATCCGAGATTCAAATAATGTAGGCACTGTACAAATTCAAAATCACAAATATTCAAACTCTTACTAAAATATGAATCATACAAGAAACCAGACTATAACCAATCATGTGAATCAGACGTATGAATGTGAATATGAAAGACTTTTTTGGGGTCAAAACTTCTGCATTTGGGCAATACAGTAATGAGTCATATTGAAAAGTAACAATTCCTTACCTCTTGTTGTCAATTGGCAATTGCCCTTTTCACCAAGAGAGTGAAATTTTGTGGTCATTATGACCCTTGTTCTCTTATTCCACTCTGAAGTTTTCTACTGTCGCAGGAATTTTGATTGTTGTCAGGTGTGCGACAATCAGTGGAAAATCAGGGAACTATTTTTCGCATTTTCTGTATCCACCATATAGGACCAGCACTGCAGAAAACTTTAAAGACATTTTAGAATTTAACACTAACAAGACAGACAGCATCATCTCTTGAACATCAAAAGAACTAATGATCAAAACTACATCCTTTTGGTACCCAACAAAAGATTTTTTTATATTGCAAGATAGTATGTGTAAACCCTTCAGGTGCCATATCAAAATTATCACTATATGTATTATTTAAATTGAAAGCATTAAGTATCATATTTGTTGACAGAAATTTAATATATCTATTTTCAGACACCCCAAAAATCCCTCATTCCAATTTTTTCCAACCTAAAAACCTCTTGAAGAATAAAAATCCCCCTGAATTTGGGACAAAACTCCAATCTGGCATCACTGATCAGGTCTAGGACAAGAAGCATTACCATTTGTATGATGAATTTTGAATAAATTGAAATTGAAGGCTCCAAGGTCAAAAATTTTAAATTCTCCGTAAGAAGTTAATAAAGATTTAAAATGCAAATAGAATAATAATATCCGAATTTATAATCTGTACATATTAAGATTTTTATAGGGGTGAGGCACAACCCTTTCATAAACCCATTAAGGGAAACAAAGTTACTTTTTGGTAAGAAAAATTTTCAGAGTTGAAAATAAATTAAGAGAGAATTTTGTTCATGAAATTATTATTATTATTTGAAAAGCAGCTTCACCACTTTACAGCACCGCTCCTCCCTTTTTCACACTTGCAATTTTATCTTGTTTTAATATTTCATTGTTTAGTTTTTCTTTTTCTATTTTAGGATTTTTCAAATTCAACTTTATCATGCATCAGATTGTTATCTCAAATAATAAAAACAGGATTGATATTAACTCAAGGTCTTCTAAAGTCTGAATGGATTGCCCGCCTTTTAACAGCCATTAAACTATTTCCAGGTAAAATATGCTTGCACTTCAATTTATTCACGCAGAACTTTTTTTTTCAACTATTAGTGAAACTTATATTCTGATATGCTTGCCCAAATATCGTGTGACATATTCTGCTAAAAATCTCCTGGGCTTAAGTAAGAGCAGTAAAATTTGGTTCATCCCATAACAAGGGTTATTTAGGTGGTCAGAGTAATTAATTTTTAGGGGTTTTCATTAAGTGTGTATAAAGGGCAGGATTAATTAAAGTTCCCTACTTATATGGCATCATTCTCTCTTAGGGCTATATTCATCAAACTGTGGGTAACCTGCATGGCCGGTTTGTCTCACAGACAACTTCAAAACTGTATTCACCAACTTATTTTCCCCCAGGGTTAACCTGACTCTGGAGCTATCTGAAACTAATGTACCCAGCTTTGAAAGCTCGTCTGTGATTGGTCAGAATAATTATTGAATGAAGAGGTGAACTAGGTTTAATGTTCACAAGATCTAACCCAGCTCCTGGCACACACACTTCCTTATGATATTTAATTTTGTTTTTATGCAAACTGCACATTAAAATGTAAAAATCAATTTAGCTTTTTTGTAAAAAAAAATATGCTGATTAAACATATAATACAAAATTACGGACAATATTTTTTTATGTATAAAATTATGAATTTCATGTCGGTTAAACTCACTTCAAATTTAGGAATTTTTATATTTTTTTAATAGACAAAAATTAATTTGTGCAGTTTTGATGTTTTCTTTTTAAGGCTTAGAATTTTAAAAATTTGGAATCTTTCAAAACAATGCTTAAAAACTTTATATGCAGCATTTTTATTTCTTGAGTTTTGATTATTAATAATTATTGTGTAATATAATAATATTTATGTATACATATAAAATATTACGTATTTACATATACACATTAATTAAATTTATGATGAAATCAGTATGTATGTGTATATATTATATATATTTGAGTTTTATATAATATATTTATATCAATAATCATTGTATATGTACTCAATACGTAGAATATGTATGTCTTTTAAAAAATTCTATACCGACATTTCTTTTTTTTTTCACACATTTGTGTGAAAAATTGTTAATTCACTATGCCAAAGTGCAGTACACTACAATCAGACAAGATATCCCCCCCCCCCCATCCATTACACCTAAATCATTTATTCTTTCAATGTAAATATTTTTCTCCTGTCTCTTGTTACAAAATAAAAGGTAGATCCACAGTGCTCGGTCTAAATTACCCCTCATCTGTGAAATAAATAGGAAAGATCAGAATTTACTTATTTATTTTCAACATGAAAAATAATTAAATAAAAAAAAAGGCGTTAAATTAGGAAAAAAATAAAGGGAATGGAAAAGTAAAGTCAAACAAGCAAAGCAAAATAAAGCCAACAGATTGCACCTGCAGTCTCTATGGGGAGGGGAAATATAGTCATTCTACAGAGTTTTTGAATCCATTGTTCAAAGATTTCTGATCTCTTTTGACAACTTTTATAGCTTGCTGGGTGGTTTCCACAGCAGTTTCCATCTCTCAAAGCACAAAATATTCAAGTATTTGCAAATTTTTGAGATTTTCAAAATCTATTAAAACAACCCTCAAATCTGCCATGTTTACATTAAAGATTTACTGTGCATACGTTGCCCGTGTCAAGGAGTCAACATTCCAAAATTGCGAGGTTAGAATTTGCACCTGGGGTCAAGGTCAAATTGTCGAGTAGCATTTGTCTTTAGCATCATGAATACCATTTTCTAACTAACCCTTGAAGTAGAATGCTTTCCTGAGTTAACTCCAGAGTTTACAGTTTGGTGAATACGGCCCTTAGTGCATTTTGTTATAAGTTGTTTCAAACAATTATCTCTAATCCTAATTTTAAGTTCTTTTTGTGTTGTAGGGTGATAACATACCTGCCAACTGCTCCGGTTCTTCCAGAACAACTTTGTTAATCTGTTACTACTCCGGACACTCCACAAAACACAATTTTTCTCCGGAAAATATCCAATCTTGGAGTTGAACTTTAAAAAATTCAAATTTTGCATGCAAGAGAAATGCATGCAAAATCTGAAAGAGCATGTTTATCATACAGGAGGAAAAAAAAAAAAAAAAAAGAAAGATCCATTGCCGTACGGGTTTAAAAGTAGGAGTGTGTGACATCAGTACTCATATTTACTTTATACTAATTACACTGATTTATTCATCGGCGGAAAAATCTATTGCCCTACATACCCGGGGCATGTAAAATTTTAAGATAGGCACGTGTTTCTTTTTTCCCCTTTCCTGATTGGGCATGTAAAAAAATCGGATGTGGAAAATTTATAAATTACGTTTTTAAAAAATGATGCATATATTTTTTAATGCCATCAATTTTTCAAATTTTGTTAAGGAAAAAATAAATTTCCATTTCTATTTGTGATTTTATCAATGTCCTAGTGGCATTCTCAATGCCTTAACTGTAGTGTAAACAGGATACAGAACCCCAACAATAATAAGGAAAGATAAAAAAAACCCACATTCATGTGTTTTTAAGGATTTTCTGATTTTTCCTTCAATGCAAACTATCTGAATAATGTAAATTTTACAGAGCAATAAAATGTAGGGGTTTTTTTGGGGGGAGGGGGGCAAGTAAATTTTGAGTTCAGGCATGTATTATTTTAGGTTACATGCCCGTTTGGACATGCAAATGTTTGGAGATTTTTCGCCCCCTGGATCTATTATTTTTGATGTCTGAAATATTTAAGATCAGTTGAACTCCATTTTTAAGGATATAGTGTAAATATATCTTACAATTAATGATTAATATTTTTATGTTAATTATTGATGCATTATTTGGTTAAATTTTAAATACCTTTTTACACGAATAAGTTACAACCTTTTTGAGAATTGGGTCACAACCTGCTCCTGAAGACTTTTCAAACTCCAGATATTTTCTCAAGTTGCGCCTGATAAATGTTTTTATATGTTGGCAGGTATGGTGATAACCTAGGTTAATAATTTTCCAAATTTTCTTTAGCATTTGATAAATTAATGACAGTTGTATTCCTCTTTTTAAAGATTTCATAATCTGTTTCTTAAGCTGCTTTGCATTTTTTTCCGATCTCTTCAATTCTTTTTACTCTTCATTAGCTGAAATTGCAAACTTTAAAAATTAATGTTTAATATGTTGACTGTTTTATTTTTACTTTACCTTTAAACACATTTTACGCATTGTGGTTAAAATTATTCCTAGATTCTTTAAAACCCTGCCACCCAACCCCCCTCCTCCCATGGATACAATTTGTTTTTTTATATTAGAACATTCACATTTTTTTTTCTTTTTGTAGGAAAACCTGATTTAATATATGATGCTCTGCTTCTTGTGAATGGCTTAAAAAAGATACATTATAAACCTTATGGCTCAATTTTAAAGTTAGTATTTACTATCATCTATCTTTGTATTAGTTAACTTTGCAGTTATGTTTGTATTGTGGGTGTTTTTTTTTTGTTTTTTTTAAGAAAAATCTAGTTTGCAAATATGTATACTAAAACTTGTAATTTAAAATCTTTATGAACTGAAAAATAATATTTTAGAAAAATTAAATTGTTTAATAATTCGCCTACTGACATTATGATTTTAGCAGAAAAGCAATACATATTTTTAGCTATGAATTTCCGTTAATTTATTTTTGTTTATATTAGCATTACCTTGAATTAAAAAATAATTTTCTTCACACTTTCTGTTCTTTAAGTTACCATAATTATTTTGTTCGGATAATTATAACGTTAGTTTTGATGAATTTTACTTATTTAAGGGCTTGTGTAGCACTGTGTAATTATTTTATTTCCTTTTTCAGTTACCTATTGATTCAAGACAATGATTATATTACAGATCCACTCACTTATTTGGAAGTGATATTACTTTATAGGCGATTAAAAGCTCTGATCCCGAAAAAACATAAAGAACATTATACTGTTTTGGCAACCAAAATTAAACCTCCTTCTAATCTTATATCATGGTTGACATCTCTAGATGCGGATGGATCTTCACTTCTAAAAAATTTACAGCACAAAAAAATAGCACGTCAACTTATGAAGAATGATTTACCCGAGTCATTTATACGAATGATAAGAGAAGTAAGTAGCTGTGTGATGCTTTAATAAAATTTAAAGTTTTACCCCTTTAAAATCCTTTGTGTGTGTGTGTGTGTGTGTGTGTGCGTCCATGTGCATGCGTGTGTGCACCAAAAAAAAAAAAAAAACATAACATTAGAATGTGAGACGAATTAACTATTTTAATTTTGTGAGTAACTAATTATATTTTTCATGTATCAAACTCTTCAAAAGAAATATCATGAAATAGTTATTTTATACATGATTCACTTTATATAAAGAACAATATTTTGCATGTGAAACAAGCATAGAGAATTTAACTTACATTCAGGTTTTTTTGTTTGTTTGTTTTAAATGCAGATAACCTGCACAATTGTGTCAGATCTAAGAGTAAGTGGGTGGACAGAAGACAAATTTATTAGCAATTTTACATAATTCGTTTATGTTATAAAATCTTCCAATTTTACTGGATCTTTCCCGATTTTTGTCGTCTTCAGCCTTTGGCTTTTCAACGTTTGAGGACATGGAAACTTTATGATCATTTTTGTAAATTCGAAACTATAATCCGTAAAGTAAGAATGTCCGTCTGATGGTCCCCTACAAATGCCACTATGCCATTTACAGGAGTGACGAAAATACTTGATCTGGGTATTCAAGTATAAATTAGGTATATAATGAATGATATTTGGCCTATTCAATAGTTTTACTAAATATTTGGTAAGGCTCAATACTGGGCTGGTATTTGGTTGTATATTGCTACTTATTTGGACAGATATTCCATAATAATTAAAAAAATTATACTTCTTAAACATGAATGTTGAAAAGATTTAAAAAGTATAATTGTAATTCAGTATGTTTAATTAAGAATTAGAAGTATCCCAACACTCATTTTGATAATTTTCAGTTTCAGAAAGCTTTTGCAGTTCCCAATTGTCTAAAACAGTGATCATGTGATATACCATCTATATGCTGGACATAGACAGATAACTGTAAACTAAATGGTATATCATAAATGAAATAACGTCATTTTGATGTCACAAGTTTAAAAATGCATTAGAAATTTTAATATTGTGTAAAAAAATAATCATGCGACATACCATCTATATGCTTGCGATTGACATAACTGTAAACAAAATGGCATATCGTAACTGAAATCACGTCATTTTGATGTCACGAGTTTAAAAATGCATTAGAAATTCTAAATAGGCTACCAAAGCTTTGACAAAATATTACACCACAAGTGAAATAATAATAGTCTTAGATCATATACTGTCAAAAGTATGTCTTATCATATACTGTCAAAAAGTAAAATAACGTGAGTTTTCTTTTACTAATTCATATTAGATATCTCAAGTGAGAATGACCCATTTTGACGTCATGAGTTTAAAAAAGGAGTTAAAATCTACTTAGGTTTTAAAGGCTTTGACGTAAAAATTTACTATTATAAAAATTCAAAAGTATTTTGTTTAATGCATGAGCTAATCTTGGCTGCCTTTATTTTTGAGCACTATGATTTTTCAGCAACCATAATAATGAAAAGAAAGAAGCAATTTCCAAAATCATGTGAAATTCTTGTGGTTATTCTGTAAATGTTAATAATATGCATTGTCACAAGGGGGGAAATACATAGTATTCGTTATCGGCTTGACGACAGCTGTTGTATGCATTCCCAAAAATCGCGCAAAATGTCGTCAAGTTTTGACGACTTTGTGCAGTATATATGTGTATTAATTATACTTTTTTTTTACTGAATTCAAGCAACTTAACAAGTTCTTGCACAAAAGTTATGTCATTAGCAAAATAGCTCCAAAAAATGTTTGAAATACATTAGTGTCCCCCCCCCCCCTTGATTAGCTAGGCATAAACCCCAGCATCACAAAATTAATTTTAATAAGCTCTGTTGCAAGTGAGTTTTTCAACGTCTTGAGTTTCAATATTACTCTGTTTGAAAACTACTATGAGAAATAACCAGACTCAACTACCCTGCTCAGAATGTGACGTGATAAATTAAAAAATTGCAGAAGATGAAATATTTTGCGGTAATAAATTCAACAATCTGACAATTATGCTAATGCATAAATTGCAAAGAATCATCAAAAAGTAGAAAAGGCACCATTGGTTTAAAATATCTAAGCTGTTTCTTTAACGGTCGTCTTACAACTAACTGAACTATAATCCCGTGTTGCGTTAATGTATACCGTGATAGTTTCAACAAAAGAGACTATGTGATTTTTATTTATTGAGATTTTGTTTTATCGCAGGTAGTTATTTTAGGAAAGTATTCGTTTCCTACTGTGTGAAGAACAGGCACGCAGCTAGTAAATTGTGAAATTTGATGTACTAGGCAGTCATAATTAAACTTCGCCACTTTGAAACTAGCATTCTGCAGCTATAACCGGTGAGCAGATTACTACTCAATTTGGCATATGGACTGTACACAAGATGCACTCAAGGAAATATTTCAGAATTTTAGTTTTAAAAATGTCCACTAGATGGCACTTTGCATGGTGAAATCAGCTCAAATATTACTCAAATGAGTGAATAAATGCCCAAAAACTATTGAATAAATGTTAAAATTGTTTGTATATGTTCGAATGAGCCATTTCCATCATTAAATTTGCCGTTTTTCATGCAAAACGCCACCTAGTGGACATTTTTTGAACTATTTTTTTTTCCAAAAAAATACCTTCGGCGCATATAGCGTTGCCAGGCGTCCGGATAAAGCCGGACATAGTAGGCTTTTTGATTGCTTGTTAGGCTTTTTACTGGTGACTTTGGCTGATTAGTAATAAAGTACTTGAACTGATTTGGCATTCGATGTTATTTATATTTCATTAGAATTTAACAAGATTCATGGTAATAATCAGAAAATCTTGATTTTACATACAATTTTTTTGTTGTACCTATTAATACAGAGACAAAATCCTCATATTGTAGGCTGTCCGGCCTTTTTACACATATGTTCGGGCAAACTGGCTGGTCTGTCCAGCTATTTGGTTTGGCGACCTGGCAGCCCTAAGCGCATATCATGTATAGCCAATATACCAATTTTGGTTGCAATTCGTTCGCCCGTTTTAGCTCTAGAGCACTGTTCTTGAGAGAAGTTGAATTATAACCACCCTGTGTGTAAAAATTACTAAACCTTTATAATGTTTTCCTTAAGTATAATAGCTTGAAATTTGTCAGAATGGCAATTTTGTGAAAAAGCAGTTTAACCTTTTAAAAAAGATTCCCTTTTGTTCGTTTTACTTTATAGGAGTTACTTTTTTTATGTGCAGTTCTCAGACAAAATAAAAATCTGAACTTAAATGGAACTTACAGTTTTAATTGACATACTGATGAAAGAATTCTTTTTTACACTTTTGTAAATGTGTCTACTATTGTATAGTAATTTTTCTCTTAAGAGGCGATATCCATGTTGAAACAAAATCTAAGGATTAGAAGCTCAATTATGATCCTGACACTTAATATTTGAAATCAGCATATCAAAAAACTGTAGAATGCAGGGATGTTAATTCTGCGCCGAGCTGCACCGAAACACAAATTCTTGCGCCGAACTGCGCTTTTAGCCGATTTTTGCGCTGGTCTGCGGCGAATATGTCATTTTGACTCTTTCAGTATGCGCCGAAACACAAATATTGCGCCGAACTGCGCTTTTAGCCGATTTTTTGCGCCGGTCTGTGCTGAATACGTCATTTTGACTCTTTGTTAAATTTTTGCCACGCTCATTTATCTTTTAAAGCGTGTATGGAAAGCTAGTTAGCAGTAAAGCAAGATTCAAACTGCGTACGAAAGCTGCATTCCGAAGCCGTTCTACCCGCCCCGGATCGGACCAGTCGGGCTTTGTTAGTCACCTCAATCAGGGCCGGCAAGATAGACAAACAAGTACCGTAATTTATGGAAGAAATGCCGCGAAGTTTATGAGTTTAAAAGTTAAAAAATAGTAAGTGCGGCGTTTACAATATTTTTAATTTTTTTTAGCCGATCTTCAACGAAAAATCAAAAAATTCGTTTAGTGATAATTTTCTCAAAAGATGGCGCCACCACCGACACGTACTCTTTAGCGTGCACAGATCACAGCGTAGCGAATCAGAATGCGAACCTACCCCCATAGAAAAGAGGTTTGGAGAAAGTCAGAGCACCGTGAGATGGGTCCATGTCCCGTGCTCTGAAGTGGATGGCTTCATACATCCAACCGATGTCTCCTCAATTAAGTAAAAAGAAAAAAAATAGAAGTAAATCTTTACGTCTACATTTTAGAACTATAATTAAATTTTAATGAAGTTTTGAATATATATTTTGAAGGGTTAAAGTTCTGCAAAATACCGCAAAAGTGCACTACCCTCTATTAAATGCACCCGTTTTTCACATGAACCTCTATTGTTCTTAAAATACTGAATTTCAGCCAAAATTAGTCAATGTTGCGCACGATGCGAGTTTAACCCTTTCCCCCCCCCCCCCCCCCCCAAAAAAAAAAAAAAAAAAAAAAAAAAAAGAATAAAGTTAATCTGAAAGATTTTTTTTTTTTCACCGTGCGGCTTTGCGCCCTGTGCACATCTATGGAATAAACACTGCCAACTAATTGGTTATGCTCAAGAAATGCTGAATGCTTTTAAAATAAATCCCAATGTTATAAATATAAAAAAATAATAAATAAATACCATCAAGAGTTGTTACACAACATTCAGTTTAAAAACAACAATTTGCTGAAGCAAGCTCATTACGTAATCAACAGCTGGCCATCTGCGGGGGGGGGGGGAGATGTTTACTTTTAACTGGAGCCTCTTCTCACACATCGATTGCTGTTTTCATTTTAATGGCGCCCTGGTAGTCTGTCCGAACTTTGTGCGGATGCAAGAAGGTTTTTAGAAGTTATTTTTTTTTTTTTCTATAAATTCACCTTTGTGAATATAAACATTGATATCTGATTATTTGAAAATAGAAAGAATAAGCTTCGTAATAATATAAGCTTCGGATAGAATAAGCTTCGTAAAATAGTGGCAAATACTTTAAAACATTCTATGGGTCCATGCCGTGCTCTGAAGTGGATGCTTCATACATCCAACCGATGTCTCCTCAATTAAGTAAAAAGAAAAAAATAGAGTAAATCTTTACGTCTACATTTTAGAACTATAATTAAATTTAATGAAGTTTTGAATATATTTTGAAGGGTTAAAGTTCTGAAATACGCAAAAGTGCACTACCTCTATTAAATGACCCGTTTTTCACATGAACTCTATTGTTCTTAAAATACTGAATTTCAGCCAAAATTAGTCAATGTTGCGCACGTGCGAGTTTAACCCTTCCCCCCCCCCCCCCCCCCCCCCACACACACACACACACATAACACCAGCGATCGCGGCTGCGGCGTTTTTGACGATTTTCTAGCTAACTAAGCTCATTTTTGTGGGTGGGGCGTTTACGCCGGTGCGGTGTTTCTTCCATAAATTACGGTAATCATCGCAACGGGCACAGTTTTTTGTTTATGAAGGGGCACGATTTGCTATTTGGAGATGAAACATTATGGACCAATTCGTTTTTCCACATGTACACATGCTTTTTTTTTTTTTAAATTGATATTGTACCTTTTTGAGAAAGAAAAATGGAGGAAAATGTTTTTTTGGTGCAAAATAAATCTGCTGTCTTTAAATGAAAACTTAAAGGAGAAATCAATACGCCTTTCATAACTTGTTATTCGAAAAGTTTTTATGTATTCACACTGTTTACAAAAGCGATTCATATGTTTTACCTTTTCGAGCTTAAAAAAAAAAAAAAAAAAAAAAAAAGCCCCCTCCTCTGAAATGGGTAACGATCCGCCACAGCTCTATGTATATGTATTTTCCCGATTTGAACTGGCACTATTTTTTTCGGGCCCCACCACTGAAGCAGGTCACGAGCCGCCACTGGCTGTTATAGAAAGTGGACAGATTCTATTAACGGAAGGGAAGGATAGACTTGCAAAAACATTAAAACTATTAGAAGAAAATGAAAAAGCTCAAGAAGAAATTAATAAAAATAAAAAAAGAATAAATAGAAAAGTAGATAACTTATGATACTTAATTTGTAATCTCATTAATTTCTTATAATCTTAATTTTTAACTTCCCATAATTCTTAATTTCTCTCAACAGTCATTAAAAATTTTTTGTTTACATTTGCTTTGTATATTGTGTTCAAGTATTATAGATGAATATGTAAATATTAGATGAGGTTAAATTACTGATACAAAAGCATATGCTATTAAAAGTACACACATTTAATTATTCTAACCATCAAATTTATTTTGTTTTCGATACTGCTTACCAATTATGTGTTGTTGTATAAGAGGTATAATATTTAGGTTTTCAAAAATCTCCATTTAGTACTACTTGTGATTTGTAATAGAACCAAAGAATGAGATAGAAGCTTTTGTTTTAAAATTTAGTTTTCATTTTATTTGTGCTCTCTTTTTCGAGAGGAAGATTCCCTAAATGATTCTGAAAAAGAAAAAAAAAGGGACAGGGATTGGCAACCTGTGGCTCGCAAGCCGCATACAAATCATACTCATGGTTCTTGAGTAGGAAAAAAATGACTTAACCACAGAAAGGTTGCTGACTCCTGATATGTATTGTTTTTACCAAGTTGCTGATAGCATAGCCTGTATACACCCTTTTTTTTTCCAGAGCTTTCCTAAAGTGCTTTCAAACAGTGTTTTGCTTTTAGAAAATGGTGTTTGCTCGCAAACTTTGCTTTTCTTGTATGGATTTATTGTGTTCCTAAATCTTCAATTTTATGCTCCAAAATCATGTTAATTCTGATCTCGAATCTTAGTTTTCCTCTCGGAAACTATTTTTTTTTTTTTTTTTTTTGTGCTCCCGAGGTGCTCCCAAATGGAATTTTTCTGCTCCCGAGTTGCTCCCAAATGAAATTTTTTCTGCTCCCGGGGTGCTCCCAAATCGAGTGTTGGAGTTAACATCCCTGAGAATGCAATAATTCATTTATTTCTAGTGTGCGAGTTACCAAAGGAAATGACCTCAGTAATGTTGAAAATAAATTTTAAACTGTTGCCTTAGCACTCTAAACATTGAGTATTTATTGTTATCATTTAATTCAAAATCTTATTAATTTATTAAACCTCAATCACTGCAATGATGACTTTTTTATTTGTTACTATCTGTATGCCCATTCTTCACAAGGAAGGAATTGAATATTTTTCTTACTACTGTGAATAAAATCAATGCCATCATTGCAGAATCTCAAAAGATTTGAGATTGTTTGACTCAAGACATAAACTTTGCTTTACAGACACTAACTTGAGACGAATTATAGTGCAACTGTAAAATGTTTGCACAAAAACTCTGTAAGCATTGTTTGTGACCAGAAAAGAACATAAGTATTTTGCAGACAAGTTATTCATTTTCAAAATATTTTTAAATGCTGTTTGAGGCTATTTTGCAGCTTTCCCTTCGCATGTGTGGCAACAGACATTTCAACTTACCCAGTGCTGCACATACATACTATAGGTGGCTATTACACCAAAAAAGCGGGAGCTCGAAATAGATGCAAGTGTGTGGGAGGGGGGCAAAAGTTGATTTTTTTTTATTGTAAAATTGGGCTATATTATTGGATTTTAACGTAATTATTGATTAGATCTTCTCTAATTATTGATTAAATGACCTTCAGAGGCAAACTCTAGCTTGCTCGTACTCATTTTCTTTTCTTGATTTGTGTATTGGATTTCCCTCTATCATTTTTTGATGAATCATTGCTTTTGAACTTTAACAAGTTAGATTTATATATATATATATATAAAGTCAATTCTTACTTATGTCAACAAAGAAAATTTTTATTTTAGTTAATTTGCATTAAATTTAAATTAATGCAGGGCCGTTTGTAAAGCAAGGGCTGATACCATTAATACAGTTTGTTTGTTTATTTTATTGTTTTCATTCGTTTTTAATCCCACATAACAGGATCTAAAATTAATTAATTTAATTAATGAATTAATATTTGAAAAAACTGTATTAAAATCAAGTGTCATCCCCTACAAGTTTAAAAAAATGTATTTGAACTTGAGTAGATGAATAAAAAGTATTTTATTAACAATTGAAAATTTGAACAAGATATATAAATATAGGGAGAGTGTGAACTAATAGTAGGAATTGAAAAAAGTGCGGGGGCAAGGCCCTTTTACTTTTATAGGTGAGGGAGCTGTTGCCCCCCATGCTAGAAGAAAATTAGAAACATCCGTGAAATTAGAGACATTCATGAATAGAAACATTCATAAATTTTTATTTTATTTAAATCAGTATACTTCAAAAGTTTTGAAAATACATTTTCACTTGAACCAGTAGTTTTGAAAATGTCAACTAATATAGTTTAAAAAAAAAGGTCCCTTATGGTCCAAAAAGGACATATGGTCCCTTAAGGTCCATATGTTTAGCTGTTTCCAGATTTTTTATTCACTTGAATTTGTGATGATTTGACCTTATGCATGTACATCTGAATATATAGAATAGCTTCTTGTCTGTTTGTTTGTCTATTCGCTATAGTCATCTAAGCCATTTGGGACATGACTAAATAGGGCAAGAAAAAGCTATTGCTGGGAGAAAAAAAAAATCAATCCAATTTTTAGTTATTTTCTGTTTATCCAGTTTTTGGCCATTTTTCATGCATTTTGCTTACACAAGCTACATTTTTGTCCAAAAACTATATTTGATTTATCATCGGAAAATCCAGAGAATGTTTTTTTAAATGGACTATTATGCAACATTATAGCTAATTTTTTAAAAATTATACGCACAAAAAAAATAGCCTTTTACAGCATGTTTTGAGTCCCTAGAGAAATTATTTATAAAAATATCCTTTTAAAGCTTGATAATAATTCAGAGTCAACAATTATCTTGCTAATAAAAAAAATTGAAAAAGAACAAAAATGTATATTTATTTTTAATTTTTTAAAGAACATCTGAAATATGTTATGGATTTTCCCCCATTCCGTCATTCTTTTGCAGTCAACTATGGAGAGGTTTCCGTTCTCCTAACCATGCTTTCATAGAATGTTGTTGGCTAATGCATTAACGCGTGCATTTGAAATAAGATGCTTGTAACTTTGTACATTTGAAAGGGTTTCTCTGGAACTATTACAAGGCTATATTAGGAGTTCTATGAGAAAACTACAGTCTGGAATACTAATCTGTGAGTTGTAGTTTGTTTCATTTATGTAAGATTTTGCATTTCACATAATTTAATAAAGACTGTTAATTTTAAAACTTTTGTATACTAAAGCGAGATTCTGATTGGTTTGTAAGGGTTTCTTTTTAGAAGTTCGCAACATTGTTTAATATCTTTGAACCATGCTTTGAACTTAGCAGTGTAATTAAATGTGATAATTTCTTTGATGAAATGTTAATAATATGCAAACTAATGTTTTTAAAATTCACACTCGCTTTATGCATTAGAGATTGCAAAAATAGGCCATGAGACTAAATTAGTGAACATCAGCAAACACTTTTTTTCCACCAAATTATGCCTTAACACTTAATGCTTCCAGGCTGTACAGCTTGTTTGTATTAATTTTTCAAAACTTATTGATGAAAATAGTAATATAGAAATTGGTGAATGTAAAAATCATGAATATTAGATTTTTTAAGTGTTAAAATAGACTGCTGATTTTAAGAGTCAAATATTCTTACTGAAACAGTAACTCATTATGTTATCCAAATATTTTTGTTTCACAACACATTTAATAATTAAATTTTCATTTTCATTTCAGATGGCTTTAGAAGCTTACTATTTTGAAAGCTCCAGCGAAGAATTTAAACTGAATGAAATTGAGGAAGAATCTTTAGATTTGTTTGTAATTGACAAGTCTTTAACCAAAAATTGTAAAAGTAAAAGAACTAAAGCATCAAAATTGGACACTGCTAAAAAAGTAAATTCCTTGACCAAAAGAAAAAGAAAGAAAACAAGCTTGAATAAAGGGAAGCAACATAAGAAATCAGCAATGAATTCACATTCTCCTGTGTCATTTATCAATAATTACAGTAATTTAGTTGCTGAAGAGAGCTTTCACTCACTGAGTGAGAATGATGAAAGTAATTCGTATGTTCTTGAAACAGACCTGAAAACAAAGGAAAAAAGAAAGAAGTGGAACTTAAATAAGAAAAAGAAGCGTAAGTCAACAGTGAATCCAGATGCCTCATTCTCTATTGATAGTTACAATAATTTAACTGTTGAAGTTACAGAAGCTGCTGTTCATAAATCTGACTCAGAAAAGAATGAAAATGTAGCTATGCTTGAGAGTAAAAATGCATCACCTACAGATTCCTTTTTTGAAGAAAGCGATGCAGACATTTTGTCTGCATCAAATATTGTGCCAAAAAGAAGCTGCAGTGAAGATACAGATGCAACCAAAGATGTCAACACAGAAGTTACGAAAACCAAAAGTAGAAAAAAACTAAAACTATGTATGAAAAGTAGAAAAGAAAAAACGGATAAATTTGTTTCTAACGAAAATGTAGAATTCTCCAGTATGATACCACATCGTGCAATAACTTCTGAAAATAAAGAACATATAGACTCAAGAGAAAATGATGATGATGTCATAATGATAGCTGAAAATCATAAACCTGATAAAAAGTTACCGAATTATGAAGAACAAAGCCCTTCAGATTCAACATGTGAAGGATCCTCCCCTAAAAAGAAAGCTAAAAAAGCAACACCAGACAAAAATTCTGATGTTTCTGATAGTAAATGCATGTATTTTAAACAACTAATGTTACAGCGGGTATCTTCTGTGGCTGAAATGCCTTCAGTACATTTGAATGAGAAGGAATTAACTTCTGATTCAAGTGTGATATTAAAAAATGACAATATTGGAATAGAAAATGCATATTGCAGTGCACATGAAGTTCCTGCTACTTCAGACTTTGTTAGCATTTTGGATACATCTGAAACCAGAGCAAATGAAAGTGTTTCTTCCAAATCAAATAACTCTAAAACCTCTGATCATAGTTTTGATACCAATGACAATTCTAAAAGTAATTTAGCAGAAATGGGTTCATTTTCTAATAATGCACAAGAAGATAATCAACTGCTTGTTGAAACAAAGTCTTTAACACAAAACAGGAAGATAGGTATTGAAGTTCAAACTCAAAGTAACATTTCATCTCATGATGCCAACCTGAGCTCTCAAGTGTCGTTATCGGATACTTTAGAATCCAAAGATCAAAGTCCTTTGAATAGTTCTGTCACGTGCAAAGAGTCAAATGCTCTATTTGGCACTCAATCTCCTAGTCTGGAAGTAAAACATTCTAGAAAAAGAAAAAGTTCTGAAAACACAGATAGGCCACTTGATAATTCTTTGACTGATGAATCAAAGACTGATGTACCAAATCTAGAACATGAAATTTCACATACGAGTGTGTGTCCAGCCGATTCTGCAGAGGAAAATTCAATTTCTAAAAGTGTGGATCCACCTCAGAGTAGCTCACTAGAAGAAAATAACCCTGTTGAATGCAACACTATGCATGTTCCAGTGAACAAAGATGAAAACAAAAAAGAAGAGAAATACGTTAACGAAACTGCATTTCATACTACTGGTTCTGTTTTGGCTGGTAACCCTCAGTATGATGCTGCACAAAACCTGGTAAAGTTTTCAAATGAAATTGTCGAAAAAGATATACCCACAACTGAAGTATCTACCAATTCATCTTCAATAAATTGTGAAACTGAATCTGAACCATCTAAAACTTACACCAAAATGACTGATACTTCTACAAAATGCTTCAGTGATGATAAAACTGAAGAAAAAAGCAATATATCTTCTGAAAGCTATCCAGTGATTGATGATAGATTAAATTCTGTTCATGTAAATGAAAATAAAATACTTGAAAAATTACCATGTAAGACAGAGCTAGTATATATTGAGGATAAAATTGAAACAGAACAGAGTACAGACTCTAAAATTCCACATCAAGATTCTCATCCTGTTTACGAAGACATTAATGCAGGTGCAAAGAAAAGTTTTGTTTTTACAAATGTTTTGCAAAACAAAGAAGAAGTATCTGAAGAGAAAATGCTGTCAGATACTTCATCCTCTCTTGCAGACATACATAAAATTGATAATTTTGTTGAAAATGAGTCATTCTGTAATAAATCCAAAAGCTGTGTAAAAAAAATTACAGATGACTTATCAATAAATTTTTCACCTCAAGAACTAGTCAAACCTCTTAATTCTATTGAAACCAGTGATGTAGTTTCTAATGAAAATGACTTATCTATAAAGAAACCAGAAAATGTTGTAAAAAACCAGGATATACAAAATAGTGATTCCAAATTAGTGTCTGTTGACTCTCAGAATAATGCTAACTTTCCTCCTACTGCTATTGAAAGTTCATCTTTACAGAAAACTATTCATGACAGTTCAGTCGTAGGGTTGGAAGTTAATGAATCTGAAAAGAAACATCAAATGGATAATGAACAACTTACCACTCAAAGTAAGTGTAAATCTGATCTTGAAGCATTCAAAGATTACCATAGTAAATCAGAGAAAAGCGACACAGCTGAAGAAAACACTTTAAACAAGAAAAATGAAAATAATTTAAACAAATTTGCAGATGTAAGAATTGCTACTGATTCTGATATATTATCTCATACCAAAGATATTTTATCTTCAAGTGTGAATAATGAAAATGAAGATTCATTGGAAGTCAAAGATTTTCAGGATAAGCCTGTGCCAAAAACAACTATCATTGAAAAATCTGTTGAAGATGAAATACCAAATAGAACTCATGATAACTTGTCAAACAAAGAGGTCCTTGTAGTAATGACACCTGATTTAGATGAATTTAAATTACCATCTACCATAAATGTTTCAAGTAATCTTGATGACAACAAACATTCACTGAATGATGATCCAACAAAAACAATCATCATAGAGAAATCTACTGAAGATAGCTCAAATGAAATAACAGATAGCTTTCAAGAAAATTTAACTAAAAATTTATCTGTAGAAGTAGTATCTAAAATGGAAGAACTTGATTCACCCCCTACCATAAATGCATTAATTACTGTTGATAACAATGAACATTCACAGAATTCTGATTCAGTGAAAACAACAGACATAAAGAAATCTGTTGAAGATGGTTCTAGGGATGCATTAATTACTGTTGATAACAATGAACATTCACAGAATTCTGATTCAGTGAAAACAACAGACATAAAGAAATCTGTTGAAGATGGTTCTAGGGATGCATTAATTACTGTTGATAACAATGAACATTCACAGAATTCTGATTCAGTGAAAACAACAGACATAAAGAAATCTGTTGAAGATGGTTCTAGGGATGCATTAATTACTGTTGATAACAATGAACATTCACAGAATTCTGATCTAGTGAAAACAACAGACATAAAGAAATCTGTTGAAGATGGTTCTAGGGATGTATCGGATAAGAATCGTGAAAATATAACTGATAACAATTTGTCTGCAGAAACTCCGTCTAAATGTGATAAATTACTCTCAGTAAATGCTTTCATCGGTGTTGATTGCAACGAACATTCTCAGATTGGTGATCCAAAATCAACTGACTGTAACATTAGTGAAATAGTCGATGAAGTTCAAACAGAAGATAGGCAAAATTCTAATGAGTTGGATTTATCTTCTACCTCTAATACTTCACCTGTGGAAAATACAGAAGTTACATGTAAAAATGACAGCTTACAACAAAATGTAACTGTTCCTAATGCAGAAAATTCACTTGTATTAGTGAATAAAACAAGTGAAGCTACAAATGATTGTAATAAACATATACATCAATTAGTCGAAACTAAATCATATGTATCCGATACATCCTGCTCAGAAAATATTTCTCCTAGTGACAGTAGCCAATCATTGACTAATGAAAGTGATTCACAAACTGAATTGACCTCAGAAGTAAATAGTAAAAAATTAGCAGAAGTAAGTGAAATTGCAGAAAACAATAAGGACATGATCAGTGGAGATCAGTGTGTTGTATTATCTAATGTGGATTCTAGTAGATTGAAGGGACCTTGCAGAACTAAAAACAGCTCCTCTAAAAATGATAAAGAGCTTGCATGTGAAACTGTTTCACAGAATGAAGTTGTATCTGAAATGGATGAACCTGATCCATCAGTGAAGACTAGTTTAAATAACATTAATAAAGGAGATGGTGACGTAATCAGGGATGATTCATTTAATACAGCTTCTGTTAATTCAGATACATTGAACTTACCTTGCAATGAAGCAAATAATTTGCCTTCCAACAATGTTCCTGAATACTCTTGTGAAAACAGTACCTCAAATACTGAACTTGCATCTGACAGTATTATTAATGAAAGAAATAATTCTTCACCTATTTTTAAAGTTGGAGCTGTTCCTGAATCTGTGAGGCAAGGGGATTCAGATTGTAATGAAATGTGTGAGGAAAGCTTAGAAAAATGTCTTTCAGAAAACACATCTGAAATTTCGCAGTCTGAACCTGTGCCTGTTTTTTGCCATAATAATGAATTTGAGTCATTTTCGGATATCTCACTGAAAAACAAAAGCGTTAGTGTCGATTCAGAACTAAAAAATCCAGTTGCAATCAATTTTTCCTCTGCTGCATCTCCAGAAATATTTTGTCTTTATAGACGAGCTGATCTTTTATATTATGGGGAGAAAACTGATGCAGCAAAGGATGAAATCTTATCAACTTGCATGACTGACGAGACAAAATCGCCACAAAGTCTTTCCTCCGAGTGTAGTACAGCCGATTCTTCTGACTGCAAGCAGCAGTCTTCTGAGGAAGAAGAAAATGCAGAAGATACTAACAGCGTTCCAAAAAATATAGATGGTCCCCTTGAAATGAAAGGTTTGTTTACCTCAGTAGAGGACAAGACTGATCTAAAAGAGCTTGATTGCTGTGAAAAACCGGAAGAAAAAGAAGCTGCTACAGTTCCTAGACAATCTCTTCGACTTAAAAATAAGACTGAGATCAAAGATAAGAGAAGCTCAGAAGATGATTCAGTAGAAGATGTTTCCATGACTCAGAATTCATCAGTAAATGAATTGAAATCTAGTTTGGATGTCACTGAGGAATGTATTCCTGTTAAAACAGAATCTGCTCATGATTTTAACACTGAACATAGTTCTGTTGACAGTTTACTTGATGGCACTAAAACTCTTACAAGTAAGAAAGCTGCTCCTAGTCAAAGGTCTATGCGTAAAAATCATTCAGCAGTAAAATGCAAATCAAAAGAAAGTTCTGTGGACAGTAGTACGCCAACTAAACGTTACTCCCTCAGACGATCCAAATCAAAGAGGCTGAATGATGATTCAGCAAATTTAGGTATTGACTTGAATAAATTACAGTTAGACACTCCAAGTTCTAGAAATACTCGATCAAAAGAAAAATCAAAATTTGTCAACCTACTGACCTCAGATCCACACTCCCAAAGCAGTGATTCTAGTAATATAACTACAAAACGGGAAACACGCTCATCTGTTGCTAAATCTGATAAAGAAGCTTCAGAAAATGCTCCAAGTAAGACTTATTTTATTTATTTATTTAAGTAGTACTTTGCTGCCCTACAGTAGTACTTTGTCAACCTTTGCTGCCCTATGTTGCCATTCACAAAAAATGAGAATAAATTAAATTCTTTAAATTAAAAGTTATGCCAATACATAGTCATCTCTCTTTATAATGAAGTTCAAAACATAAAAAAAATCTTCATTTCATTATAAATTACTAACATATTTGAAAAGTATTTAGTAAACTTTTGAAAAGAAACCAAAAAAATTAATGTTATTGAACTATCTTATCTCAATTAAAAATAAAATAAGCTTACAAGTGCTTCCAAAATGTGTATAGTTAAATAGATGTATAAGGAAGTCAAGATATTTTATTTGTGTATATTAAGTGATATTGCTTAACTGATAATACTTCTTTTTTATTTTTCAGACTACAATTTAAGGAACAGAAAATCAATTATAGCTCCTGCAAAATTGAAGATTTGATCTGTTGTAAGATTTTTATGTGTGATTGTATGATATAGTACCCTAGTGATTTATTTTTAATTATTTGTAATATTTTGAGTAAAATAACGTTCTTACTTTTGTTGATTTCCTTGTGTCTATTTTTTTTAATAAAATTATTATCAAAAGCACATCTAGAAAGCCATTAGGATTTATGTTAAAATTTTCCCTTTGATCAACATGTGTACAGTGGTCGCCGCTTATTCCGCTCACATTGGGACAGATTGAGATTGACTGCAATAAGTGAAATCCGAAGAACACAGCAGGGCCAAGTAAAAGTGAGAAAATTTAAGAAAAAAAGTCAGTAAATTAAAATATATGAACTGTATTAGCCAATACCTTAGCGTATGCACATAATTATTTAAGAATCAAGAAAATAACAAGTGAAAAAATACATGTGTACGTTTATATTTTTAAAAAAACACACAACTTGAGGGAAAAACACAAAATTAAAGGCTGTGTTAGGGGCATAGTGTCATGTAGCACAAATTGAATTTCAATTTTGACGTTAAAAAGAGGTGATCATTTACATTGATCTCGTCAAATGCTCTACATTAAGTGTCTATAAAGTTCAGCAAATCTACTTGTGTGACATATACCCGGTTCAGGTTCACTTTGTCGTCGTCATCATCAGGTGTCTCATTGGTTCTGGTTGTCAGTTTAATCATTACCTTAACACCTCCACACAAATGTGAGTCATCTTTGACAGACTTTCACTTCACCCTAAACAATATTTATGTCAAAATTTTACCTAATCTCCAAAGATTACTTGGCCAGATAAAGCGGCACTCACTACCTAGATAACCGGTGGAAAACCAGTGCAGTTAGGCCATATCGTTCTGTTCATACCGATTTTCACCTGAATATGCGGCTCGCCAGATAAATCACCAACCAAAATAAGTGGCGACCACTGTAACTTGAAAATTGTGATAAAATTTGAGAAAGCTATCATTAAACAGGGTGTCTACCACTTTGAAAAGTCTGGGAAAATGGGTCCGAAAAGTCTGGAAAAAACCAGGAAATTGGATAATGGGTCCGAAAAATTCACCAAAAGAATCTTTTTTTTTTTTTTTTTTTTTTTTTTTAAACCCTTTCTCTGTAATTGTCAGACAAAACTGAAAGCAACTGCAATGCATTTTTTGGACCGCGAAAGCATCAAGCGATGTGTTTGTATAAGGAGGGAAAAATGGGGGCTCATCAATTGTGACGGGAGGGTAAAAGACAAATTAGCTTACTTGGTAACTTATGGCTTAGGACCGTATTTCCAAGAACAGTTAGCAGTGGCGTTGCCTAGGGGGGTCATAACCACCCACTACCATCATGAGGAATTTTTTGCCATACAAAATGTATATTCTTCACTCCCTTATCACACTCACGTATACATGTATGTGAATTGCAGTAGTCACAACCCCCCACCCCACCCCCATGAAAATTTTCTGGCTACGCCACTGACAGTTAATTCTATCAGAAAGTGTGACTACTTCTGTTTCTCAGTTGATGAACCTGTATACTTCAGTTAAAATTGATTTCAAGAAGTTGTACAAAATATGCAAATATAAAGACAAGGGAGGGGACATTGTGCAATTAAGTCAGGAAATTGAGTTTCAGAAATTTGGTAGACATCCTGTTAAAGCATAATACGGTAAGTGCTCCAGTAGTGGACCATTTGAAATTTTAAGTTGAAAAACAAGAAATGCCAAATATCCATTGTGATAAGAGATCAACCTCTGATTGGCTGGAACCCTTATCAACTAAATACCAAAGCTGCAGCCTTCATTAATTCATGGAATTTCTTGTTTTAATTAACTTAAAATTTCAAATGGCCCACTACTGGAACACTTACTTTACTTGAAACTTAACTTCCTACTTCCAAGAAATGTCCTGCTGAGTAACATCAACTGCTTGATCATCAAAAGATGTTAACTTTTCCATAAAAAATTAACACTTATGATATGTTTAGTTTTTTTTATGAAATGCTGATAAAACATTGTAAAAAAAGTGCTGAGAACCAAGGTATGATGGATTATGCTATAAATCAGTTATCTGTCAAACTATATTCACTATTAATTGCTAAACTTTTTAAAAAGAATTTTTGCTATATTGCAAGCCATGAGCACCTATATAAGGATCCCCACCCCCTCATACGGGCACCCATGTTACTAGTAGGCAATATTTCTGATGTTTAGTCTTGTTTGTGTACCTTTCATGAGTTGGAAAGGTCATTTCATCCAGAACTTTTGCAAAACAACTTGTACTATCTCTGATTTTGAGAAAATTTATTCACTTGTGGAATTTTTTTATGCTGATTTTGAAGTTAGCCAGGGCTTAAAAGTTGTATATTTCTAAAAATTGATTGCTGGCTACTATTCATGACTATTTTAAATCACACATATGATGAAGGTGTAGGACATTCTTATAAAAGAGCTTAAAAAATTATATTCCTTATTTCCAATGAAATTGATTTTCTTGTTTTGATATGTTAATAAATATTGATGTACATTTGTAAAACCTTGTATCAAGGAGTACAATTAACATTTGTAAAATGTTTTTTCCATATCAAGTTTAAATGTACTGTCTCATAGCAGAGTGAACATTTACTTATTAGTTAACTCATTGAACCACTGTATTAATTTAAATGTTATAGGATTTTTGTATTTATAGGACATCTATGATATTTGTTACATGCAAAATAGTGATCAAAATCTTTTTCTAATGGTCGGATCAGCTGTCGACAAAAGCTTGATCACAACTGAGGGCCGAGGTTGTTGGCCATTTCATTTTGGGAATGCCAAGTAAGCAGGCCAGCATTGCTCCTATGAGTGGTCTCCTAATCTGAAACTAATTCCAGATGAGAAGCCTATCACCTTGATTGCTAACCCACGAGGTATTGTTTGAACATGGATGGCATTCTAGTCATAAACTGATTTTATGTGCACTAGCTCCTTTTAGCATATATGCTCAGAGCAGTCTGTCTGAAAGGAGCTGTCACCCTCCCAACAGCTGACCAAGGTTGCCTCCTCTTCACTTTTGTTGTTCTTATGGGAACTGAGCCTAGCTGACTAAGCCACTGCAAGATTATGTGTAAAAACTGAACTGTTCATTTTGTTTATTTATTTATTTCATGTCTGGTAATGAAGTAGCCATCCTTCATCTTTTTTATTCGAAGGAGTCCAGCCTCTCTACAACAGGCCCTTTTCTTCTTGATAGTTTTGGGTTCTCTTAATTTAGTTAAAAATTTTTATTTGGGAATACCTTATTCCCCCGTACACGATATATATTTCGGTTACACACATAACCATCTTCAGTCGTTTCTGGAGCTCTCACTAATGGCGGCTTCTTTTTATATCTTCGTCGTTCTTCTTCTTGAAAGTTCGATGCATGATGCCCATTACCATTGATTTTAAAAATATTAAAAAAATAGGCCCATTACCATTGATTTTAAAAATATTAAAAAAATAGCCAGCCCATTACCATTGATTTTAAAAATATTAAAAAAATAGCCAGCCCATTACCATTGATTTTAAAAATATCAAAAAAATAGCCAGCCCATTACCATTGATTTTAAAAATATTAAAAAAATAGCCAGCCCATTACCATTGATTTTAAAAATATTAAAAAAAATAGCCAACTTTAAAAATAGTATATATGCCTACATTCGTGAGAGCTTCGACAAAAGCTTGATCACAACTGAGGGCCGAGGATTCGATGGCCATTTCATTTTGGAATGCCAAGTAAGCAGGCCAGCATGCTCCTATGAGTGGTCTCTAATCTGAAACTAATTCCAGATGAGAAGCCTATCACCTGATGCTAACCCACGAGGTATGTTTGAACATGGATGGCATTCTAGTCATAAACTGATTTTATGTGCACTAGCTCCTTTTAGCATATATGCTCAGAGCAGTCTGTCTGAAAGGAGCTGTCACCCTCCCAACAGCTGACCAAGGTTGCCTCCTCTTCACTTTTGTTGTTCTTATGGGAACTGAGCCTAGCTGACTAAGCCACTGCAAGATTATGTGTAAAAACTGAACTGTTCATTTTGTTTATTTATTTATTCATGTCTGGTAATGAAGTAGCCATCCTTCATCTTTTTATTCGAAGGAGTCCAGCCTCTCTAAAAAGGCCCTTTTCTGCTTGATAGTTTTGGGTTCTCTTAATTTATTTCAGTGGAAAAAACACAATTTTCAACATTCAAAAAAGGTATTAAATTTGAGTTTGTGAATTATTGTAATGGATTGAATTGGTTAAGCAAACCTTCAACTTTGATTTTCTAATTTCGACGTAATGTTTCAGAGACGTCATCTGAGTGACAGAATTCTCTAAGGCTTCTGCAACTGTATTTCCTTTCTGTGTAGATTCTTCTATTCAGTGGCATAGCGAGGAGAGGTTTGTGGGGTCAGAACAACCCCACCCCCTAAAATTTAGCAGGGTTTTATGATTGACAGAAAGAGTGGGATCCACAATTCATTTCAATTTACAAAATAAGTCAATCTTTTATTGAGTATTGTCAATTATTGTTATCTCCCTCAATTTTCACATTGTAATCTAAAATTTATTCGTCTGGGGGATGGTATGGTCATGTGCCGCTCCCTCTGGTGATGCCAATAGGGAGAGTGATGTACATATCCTTAAGGTTTCTCCAAACTAGCAGAATTCGAAAACACAGGCATTTTTTGTCCTGGAAAACTTATACAAAGAATGTAGGTGGTTTTATTGAATTTTGATGAGCTAAAATGGCTTTTTATGATCATAACATTAGACCTTCAGTACCCAGTGAAGTGACCACCAGCAAAGAGCTTTGGGTTGTTCTCTAGATCCTTGTGGCTATTAGTTTAAATAGAAATGTTTTGATCCTTATCAGCAAAAGTAGGAAATTTTGCAATGGTGTCTAGCCCTTATGTACCTCCATCCCTATGTCATATCTACAAGGGTTATTCAGAAACTAAGGTCCAAATTACCATAGAAAATCGAATGTCGCCTGAACATCAAAATATGCATGCGTACCAACTCCCAGCATGTCTTGCCCATCAAACAATGCCATTTCATTAGAATTTTTTGCAGTGTGCTGTGTACATTATCATTTTGAAATGTGTAAAAGAATTGATCAGCCCGCCAACTGTGAAATTCAATCCATGGTTGAATTTCTCAGCAGCAAGCGCTTTTCCACAGATGACGAAGTGGAAAAAGCTGTTCAAGACTGGTTATCATCACCAGCAGATGTCTATGACTAAGGCATACAAAAGCTTGTAGAACGTTCTGATAAATGTTTTCAGTGTCAACAAATATGGTAACTATGTCGAAAAAAAAAAAAAAAATGTACCATTTAAATAAAAGAAGTTTTTGAAAAAATTTCTGATGATTTGTGTTTTATTAGAATTCGGACCTTACTTTCTGAATATCCCTTGTATATCAAGCCAGCAGACAGTGTGTTATGTCTGTGTATATGTGTTGGAGGAAGGTGGGTTTGGGTGATCAATCACCACCACAAATATTCAGTAAAATAATGAGTAACATGTTTGTAGATGACTATTTATTTGTATGTCATCCATAAGCAGATGTGTAGGTATAGGTCAGTGGCTGTAGGCTTAGATCCCTACTTTTTCACTTGAGCTCATACCATTGTTTTAGAAGGGTTACATTTTGTTTAAGGGTGGACACTCATGCTCACACTGAAAAGAAAGCTATTAAAGCTTTCTTTTTGTGATTCTGCATCAGTAAAAAAACCAAAAGGAGCCTTTTGGATAACCTACGTAAACCATAATCCCTTTGAAAGCTAAAGAATCTTTGTACGGTTGAGTGATAAGCCACATTGGGAGATGGCTGAAGTGTGCAGGTCCAGAGTTCTGATCTCACGTAGGGCTGTCGATCTAACGGTCTGGAGTTTGGGGCAGTTTTTTCCAGATGTAACGTGAAAGCGCGTTAGAATCCCTTAAAAAGTCCTCTACCTAAGGCATCCTCCATTAAGAAGATAACCTTCGTTTAACTTTGTCTAAACCACAACAAACAAAAATTATACAGTTATAATGTTCATTTCGCTCTCTCTCTCTTCTAATAAAAAAATAAAGAAAAGGACCCTCCCCCCCCCCCTTTTTTTTTCCTTCTCCTTAGAAATGTGTATATATATAAGTTAATTTTCTTTGGGATTGGAATGAATAGATTATTCCATATTTGACAATAGAATAAATCTGTTGCATTAACTGGCACAGTAAGAATTTGCTTTGCTTTGTTTATTAAAAGAAATACTAATTTTGAAAAAAAAAAAGAACTTTTGATCTAAGAATTCTTTTTCCTTACATTTCAAATGTATGCTGGCATTTGACAACAAAATTTCTGAGAAAAAAAGAACAGCGATGAGATTCTTAAGGTTTTTTTTTGGGGGGGGGGGAGGGGGGCTGATTTCAGCTTTTTGTGAATTAAGAGGAATTCACTTTTATGTCTTTTTTCTTCTGAAAATTCCACTTCTTTTCTATAGATTTCTGATAGTAATTATTTTAACTGTGTAATATTTTTATCTTGTAGCATGTTCTGTTATTTTACTTTTTAAAACTTCTTTCACATTCACATATATTATATACAAATATCACGTGTACAATTTGTTTTGCTCTGGTATGATTTTCAGTTGTTTTTTTTTTGGGGGGGGGGGAAGGGGGGACTTTTTTTGTCAATCTCATCCCTGAAAGAAGTATATTTCTACAGCTTCTCAACGCGCACCATGTTGGACGAAGATACCTGAACATTCGTTGCTATTTATAGTCCATGTTTCGAGCTTCTTACACACGCGAAAATATTTTTATGAATTAGTTTAACATCGCTATGAAAACGGAATTATTACATTTGTGCGTTTCATATTATTTTCTGTTTTATATCATCAAGAATTTCGGTTTTTCAACAAGTAAATATATACAAGAGGAAAATGTTGTCGATAAAATCATTTTTTTTTTTAAATCTGAAAGACCACTGAAATTGAGAGAGACTTTAGAAGATCTTGGAGAGGTTTCAGCAGATTTTAAAACACAGAAAGTAATTTCTCTGGCACTGAAGAGGATGACATAAGAGATTATATTGGCAAAAAGGTAAGAATTCATTAAATTTTTCTTTATTTTATTAATCATTGGAGTAAGTGTGTGGGGGTTAGGATAGGTTAAACCCATTCTAGGAATACTCATAAAACGAGAGCGGCTGACCATCTGGGCGTATCCAGAGGGGTCTGCCCCCCCCCCCCAAAATAAAATCCTGGCTACGCTACAGGTGGGGGGGGGGCTCTTAAGGAGGTATAATCAGTATTCAGGGCCGCTCCTTGGGTAGATTGCGCCTTTGTGCAAACCACTTTTTTGGTGCTCCACCCATCTCCTAAAATTAAGACTCATAAATTTTCATATTAATATACAGCTAAATTTTCCATATACATGCCTATAACGTAAGTGACATTTTTTATACTATCAATAAATAGAAAACAATGGCAAATATTTATAGCATTACATGTTTATTATCACATTAAAATTTTCGAGTACTGAAAAAAGAAGTACATTAAAATTTTAAAAAAAAGTATTCATAATAATTAAAATAGCAAAAGAAATTTTAAGACTATATAGGAATATAAAGAAAAACGGACACTGGGACGTGAAAATCTATACAATGCATCAAACCTAATCTGATTATAGAGAAAACTCTCGTCGAAGTGATTTTGATGTTCTGCTTTCAAATAGTTCTCTTCGTAAAACAAGTACAACAGCGACAGAAAGTATGAAAGCGAGTGACCAAGCAAAAAAACATGAGAAAAAAAAAAAACACGTGGACATTCAGTTCTCAAATTTTCTGGAATAGCCACGAGGGAGCATTTAATACTCAAATACTGCATGATATTATAGTACATAACGTAAAAGGTGGTCTGTGGTCTATGTATATGCAAAACAAATGCACAATACTCTCTGATCAATAGTCATCCAGGAACAAGAAAGCTGTACAGACAAAATAGTTTACGACCCTGATTTGTTACACTTTCTGGATAAGCACATAAAATAGTAGAGGTCTAAAGGCCAGGGTCGACTCACGTCCGATTCCGGACGCAGCGCGGTTTTTTTTTTAATGGTCAAGGCATTGTAAAAGGGGGATACAGTGCAGGGGCGAAGAATTTATTGGCTTTTAATGACCAGTCGGGATCCGCCGACAAAGGATAACGCGTGAAACCACAAAAGCACCCCCACACAATGGAGGCACTTTTCTCCACAATCCGTCTTCAAGATTCTGAAAAATAGATCGAGTTCCCATTCTAGCGTTCTAAAATGGATCTAAGTCGACCTTGGTCTTTATGAAGGAATTGCAGTTGAGCAATTGATTTACTAGTGAGATCTCACCGTTTCGAGCAATTAACAGGTAGAGTAAGTTTTTAGATGTCCGAAATTCGCTTCTAATACTGTGTATGTACGCGCTAAATGTGAGTTTAGAGTACTTCTCCTATTTTCTGAGGAGGCACAATGCATGAATATTTCCAGTTATTAGAGCGGTCAAAAGTTAAAATGGGTAGGAATTTATTTTATAACATTAAATAATTAAGTCTTAGTTCCTATAATGCGACTGTCCATATTACTTCTCTTCTAATTTAATAATGTGAGTCTATAAATACATAAAACAAAATTACTAGAAACATTTCTTGTAAATTATAAAATTTGTGCTGAAAGTTTATCATTAGAAAGCCCAGAGTAGAAAATTCTAATTTTCCTGCATTTTCATTTTTTGCCTTCTGCTCAGTAGCGGATCCAGGGGAGGGGCTAGGGGGCTTCCAACCCCCTCAAAAAAAAAAAAAAAAAAAAGATATTGCTAAAGAGTAACATTCTGCTTTATTATACACTTTAAATAGCTAAAATGATCATATTTCGTAACTTAGCCCATCCCAAAAGCATGTACATTGGTTTAAATAGTACATTTTAACTGGGCGAAATAAGCTTTTTTAAAAATTTAGCTCCTCCCAAAAGAAATTTCTGGATCCGCCACTGCTTCTGCTTAAGTTTAGAGTAGAGTAAGACTCTAAACTACAACAAGAATACATATTTTCAAGAGGTATAATAATAACTTTTGCAGTATAAATATTTCATAGCCGCTTAATTTTTATGTCAGTCTTAGCTAAAATTGTATATTCCGTCATTTTAAATGACTTCGCAGCAGTAAGCTCCAGCTTTTCTCCGCAATTAAATGTACCCTGTTTATTGTAATAACTAATAATCTATCTGAATAGTAAGGAAAGTTCTGTTAATAGGGAAATCTCTATTTCCTCTAAAACAGTGGTTCCTAACTGGTGGATTACAAACAAGTTGTAAGGGGTCCGCGAAGCGAGTGAGTGAGTTTTCACAATTTTCATGAAGTAAAAACCAAAAAACTCAATTATTTACGGTATTTTTTGGAGGATTTAAAAAATGCTTCATAATCCTTGCGAATAGTGCACCCGCACAATATTAAATACGATTCAATAAAATTATGTATCATCTCAGCCAATCCTTTGTCTTTGGCTACAAGTATACGTAAACAGGATTGATTCACTATTATCAGGAAGCATCATTAAGTCAGTGGAAATTTTCTGCGCTTTTTTTAATTTTTCATTTTATATTACATTTTGTGCACGAAGGTTTGTACTTTTTTTAAAAAATAGAATTCTTTTAAGTGGTCCGCAGGTTAAGTTGAGTTAGGAACCACTGCTCTAAAATAAGATCGTTTCTTTGAATTTTGTGAATACAGAGAAAAGGTGAATACGCTGGGTTTCGCAACTGGACTATACTAAAAATCAGTGCCACAGCTAGTGTCTACACAGCACCTCGTGCAGATTTTTTATTAAGGCGTCCCCTTCTCCAATAAAACTTATAAGTGATTTTGGCTCCCACTTACTGTGGTGCTAGGGGCACGTGGCCCGTTCGCAAACCCCTAATCGCAGCCCTGGTTAAAAAAAAAAAAAAAAAAAAAGCATTCAAGTCCAGGCACGTGTCCAGAAAAATATTTTGGAGGGGGCCCAAATGGTAAAAAAAGCAGAATTTCTCACAAAAAGACTATATCATTTTGGTAACAAAAATAAAAATTTGGGGTCCGGAGGGTGGGGTTGGGGGTGGGGTCCGGAGCCCCTGGAAGCCTCCTTTAAATGCTTCCTTGCTCAATACGGATTAAATATGATTTATTTTGCTGACCCTTCAGTCATTAGGAAACTGTTCTTTGACTGAGATATATTGAGAAAACCTCTATACACACACACACACACGCGACTTTGCATACTACTGATGAGTGATTAAGATACCTATATGTATTTACAGTTAAGTTTTTTCTGTTCGTCTAATTTGCCATTTTATGACGTACAAATTTAATTTTCGGGGGATCCACCGCTGGTGTGTTACGGTAAATGTAGAGAATCGTCAATAATTACCAGTGTCATTTGGTCAGGGTGATAAATTATTTTTTTAAGTTTGTAACGTTCCAAAAGTATCAGTGGTTCCCTTTGCAGCTAAGAAGTAGCAAAGATGAACTGAAATGCCTATACGAAAATTTAGAACACATTGGAGATAGATGAGAAATCCATAAACTCCTCGAGTTATAAGTCGGCAACAGTACAGAACAAATGTCTCCTAGGAAAATCCCAAAGAGTATTATAAGAGATCTGTGTTTGTACCCTTCATTGTCAGCATTATAATACAACTGGGAGAAAGATTTACACTCATGTCCATAAATTAAGGATAATGAAGTTCAGGCAAAGAAGAGAAAGAAGCAAAACAAATTTGACTTATTTGTAAACTCTATTTATTAAACAAAAAGTAAAGAGCAAAAAAGATGCTATATGTTTGACATAATTAATAAAAATTGCAAGTTTTACTCCCTTGACCAAATTTCAAAAAAGAACCTATTTACAAAAAACAGTATAACATGGTTAGTAGGATGGTTAATACGGAGTATGTCTCCCGGACGATGCAATACAGGCCTGACAACGCCAAGGCATGCTGAGTATCAAATGATCAATCTGATCTTGGGGAATATTACACCACTCATCAAGCAATGCACTCCGAAGTTCCGGTAGACAGGTGGGAGGAGGTTGACGGGCTGCAATTCGTCGGCCAAGCATATCCCACACATGCTCTATTGGATTCAAGTCCGGTGAGTATGCTGGCCAATGCATACGGGTGATATCCTCCGATTGAAGGCATTCGTCTACAATGTTTGCACGGTGAGGACGGGCGTTGTCATCCATAAACACAAATTCAGCACCCATGGCGCCCCGAAACAAACGTACATGTTGTTCCAGAATGACATCCCGATAGATGTGGCCTGTCATCGTTACACTCTGAACATGCAGGTCAGTTCTGGAACCAAGAATAATTCCTCCCCAAACGAGCCATCCTGCACCACCGTAACGGTGTCTTTCAATGGTGTTCTCTTCATGGTAACGGGTATCTGGCGCTCTCCAGATGAATGTCCGGCGAGAATCAGACTCCAAACTAAACCTGGACTCGTCGGAAAACATCACACAAGACCACTGTTGCGGTGTCCACAATGCATGCTCTCTACTCCAGGTTAATCGCAGGCGACAGTGAGTTGCGGTAAGTGGAACACATCTGACAGGCCTACAAGCATATAGACCAATGTGCCCTAAGCGTCTGTACACGGTCTGCCTTGAAACTGTCGTACCGGTAGCTGAAGAGAGCTGACGAGACAGATCTGATGCTGTACTCCGTCTGTTTCTTTTGGCAGTAACTGCCAAATAGCGGTCCTCATTCGGCGTTGTAACTCGGGGGCGACCTGTGCTGTAACATCTACTCACATTACCATCATTTTGGAATCGTTGCCAAAGCCTGGAGATGACACTCTGGGCGATTCCAAGTTCCTCGGATACTTCCAGCTGGGTACGTCCACATTCCAGTCGTCCGATAATTCTGCCACGTAAAACATCATCCAAATGCCTCCTTTGTGCCATAACTATGCGGTTTTTGCACTGAAAGGCTTTCACAGCGCTTGTGAACAATTTTACTTCTTTGCCACCATTCCTTATATACCCCTCTCTTACACTCTCGTCATTGTGACGTACCATCCACGCCTTCTGGTGGTTTCCTGTAATTTGCATATTCTTCTTCAAGATGTGTGTGATCATTCCACAGGTGAAATTTTTATTTTAGAGATCAATTTCTGTGTGATTCTGAATTATCCTTAATTTATGGACATGAGTGTATTACACATAAAAGCATTTTCAATTCATTCCAAGTTCTACAGCCCTGCGATGGTACAGGCATGCGTACATGTGAAGATCGAAACCCTTTTTAGGGTATATATATATATAATATTATACAGAGTGTCCCAAAAAGGTAGTAACGGGCTTTAATTCTTTATCTACTAGACGTAAGTGGGTAAAATAAATTGAAAAATGGTTCAAAATAAGGCCAGAAAAAATATTACGCTATAAAAAAAAAATCCTCGTTAATTTTTACAAAGTTACACTTTTTAAATTTGTAAACGACCCCCGTACAGAATAATTCTCTTAGTAAAGTAGAGGTGACATACAAAATTTGAGAAGTGTACCTTAAAATTTTTCAGAGATATGAAGATTAATATAACGCTGACTTAAATCACTTTTGAATGGCTCTCGAAGGGAAAAAAATCACGTGGAAGGATCGCATTTCAGGGATCGTACAGAAATTATGGAAGAAAATCTTTTTTTTTTTACACTCTAGCAATAAACGTTTACATTCAAAATCATTTATAATCAAGGGCGTATTTAAGAGGCAGGGGGTCTGGACCCCCCCCCCCCCCAAATTGTTTTTCTGGATACGTAACCTGTTTATAGTCCCCGATCATCTTTCATTAAAGATGACTCTGAGATATTTGATAAAAAAGGCTGAAATTTGGTACATCACCTCATTTGTGTATGGGCCACATTTTGCTAATTGGGAAGGGGGGTTTTGTACGGGGGTCGTATACAAATTTAAAAAGTATAGCTTTTTTTTTAATTAACGAGAGGAGTTTGAAGAGTTAAAGCCCGTTACCATCTTTTTGGGACGCCCTTTCTGTATAATTTATAAAACTATATACATATATAGTTTTATAAATTTTATATATATATATATATATAACTAATAACTAAAACACAAAGTTTTTACTGGATATATGGCATACCCCGCATGTTCAGATTATCCTTTACGTCAGTCAGTACCTAGCCCCTTCTCCTAAATTTTTTTTCAGGCTACGATGCTGCATTATATTCAACCATGGGCGCCCATAAGGGGGGGGGGGGGCAAGGTAGGGCACTTGCCCTCCCTAGAATTTTAGGTTAATGTCTCGTGATGTATACAAATTGCAAAACCAGAACTAAATTTGTTAAAAGTTTGAAATTTGTCCCTCTCTAGAAAACCCAGAAAAGGAGTATTAGAAACATCTGATTTAGATAAGGTGACCAAACGTCCCCATTTTCAGGACGTTTTTCAAATTGTCCCCAGAATGTAAAAATGGAACTGGGGACAAATTTTTAATTATTGCATTGTTTTTCAATTAAATTACTGTTAATTATTGGATTAATTATAAATGTCCCCAGTTTTGTTGTCAGAATCGGGGACATGTCCCCGATTCTGAATACAAAAATCTGGTCACCTTAGATTTAGAGCGAGATTCATACGAAACAGAAATCGAACATTATCCCTCGCGAGCGGTTAAAACTTCAAACCATGCTTCAAACAAAAGCAAAGTTTCCTATTCGGATGCAATAATAAAAAATTGTCCCCATTCCTGTCCACTTCTCAATTTAACTCCATGGTAATAACTCATTTTTTATCACGTGATAACAACTCTGATTGTAATTGTTTTGAAATCGATTCAAAATTGAATCGAAATTTATGTTAGAGCCCAACTAACTAAACTACCAACCAATGCTTCTGTGTTTATAGTAAATAGTAAACCATGTAGTAAATTTTAATTATGATCGGCTTTCTAGTATAATAATATATTAAGACGTTTATGAATAGCCTTATCAGAATTCGTAGTTCCAGTTTTATTCTAAAACCAGCCTAAAAATGTATCGTTGATTGCTTCATTAATATACCGATACGTAATTACAGATTTGAAATTTGAGATGGTATCTTCTTTTATGGTAATTATTACGGCTATCCGATGTATTGTTTGTGTGCTTTTTTAAATTCTGCTCAATGCGAATTAATGTGGTCGATGAAAAACTGGTTGTTTTAATTAATTTCAGTTGTACTTCTTCAGTTCTTATTAATTTCTATATGCATTAATATTTTCTCATTCTTATAGTTCATAAGTGATCAGATATTTTGAATAAAGTGTAATTCATGTTTCTGAATGTAATATTATGTAAATTGTGTAACTTTTTTCCTTGTTTGTTTAAAATAATGTGTGAGGACAGCTAAGAAACAGAGAGAATGAGCTGGCCATTTAATACAGATACATTTTAAATAGACTACTCTTCGTACTATAGTACCTAAATCTTGGAGCTTGAAGCGTTTAATAAAATTTTTGTCGGGAGGGGCCTGATGAGAGAAGGTAAATTACTCCATAAAATTTTTGAATTTAATATATTATGTAAATTGCGTGACTTTCTGTACCTTACACCGAGCAATTTCACCGGAGCGGCCATTTGGATCGACTTTGGTATTATCCCACGAGCTATTTGGCCCGTTCAATTTTGTATATTTAAAATTTTAAACAGTACTTACGTATTATCCCGGCGGTCAATTTCGCCAAACGATTTTTGCTTCAGATATGCTGGCAAACTGATGCCAAACGTATTTCTAACCACGGATTATTTCATTTGTCCGGCAATTATCTGGGCGAAAAATTGCTCGTCTTGGCGGACCGCCGGGATAATACGTAAGTACCTTTTAAACTGATAATGTGCTAATGATTCATTTGAAATTGCATGCATGTTTAGACCTAAAAAAACGTAAATTCCATCCGAAACATCAATTTTTTAAATTTGCATTAAAGCTTTTTTTACACTTTAACCTTCAAAATTAATTTAAAATTTCATTTATTTTGTTTAGAAACTTTTCAGCGTTGCTTGGTTTATGATAAAAGATGCTTTTATAGTTTTTCTCAGCATCTTGCTTTTAATTTTTTTATTTTTCTGCAAAACATTGTAAATGACACAATGGTCTAAATAGCGTGTAGACTAATGGCACTATCGGTCTGAATAGCAAGGGCCCAATTTTTCTATTAACTTATACTTTTGGGGTGGAACATTTTGACCATCTGTTATAGTTATTGTTTTAATTTTGGTTGTATTCTGATTCAAGCTCTGAATGAAGCATATATTGTTATTCCAGTATGCAGCATTTGACGTGTTTTCTATTGAAGGTTAAATAAGTGGAATTTTCACTCTTATAGAAGTTTTTAGAATATCATGTAAACAGTGTAATTTAAGTAATTTTTACCTTTTTAAGAATTGCTTATATGCAGGGTTGTCATTTTTGCCGTAAAAAGGGTATTTTTGACAGGACAATGGCAAAAAAAAAAGAAAAAAATAAACAGGGCAAAAAATGAAAAAAAAAAACTTATTGTTCTTAAACAATGTAAAGTCAGGTCTACAATTTAATAAAGGATATAATGGCATTAATACTTAAATTAATTTTTGTGTACTATTTAATATACATTTAATTTGCTGATGAATAAATATTATAATTAAAACAATTATTTGATGAAAACAACCTAATATACAAATATAGATAAATTGAATTCAAAATATTTATTGAAAATCTTTATCTTTTTATTAGGTAACTAGATTTATTTTCTTCCTTTTGCTTTTGAAGGGAACAAATAAGGGTACTTGCGTATTATCCCAGCAGTCATTTCTGCCAAATTATTGTTTCGTAAAATGTGTCGGAAAAACAGTTGCCAATTGTATTTAGAACCATCAATATTTCATGTGTCTGGCATTTATCTTGGGGAAAAATTGTTTGTCTTGGCAGACCGCCGGGCTAATACGAAAGTTCCCAAATAAGTTACATTCATCGATTTCAGTCATTTTATTGTTCTGTATTTATAGTATTCAAATATTGCAAGTCACCAGTACAATCAATCCCTTTTCAGATGCCTGGGTCATATATTAGTTATCAAAGTACAATGTCCCCATCCATAGTACATATCAGCCTTTCCTTCCCTGGGAACCCCTTCTAAAATTCTCCCTCTTCAGGGTTCGATCCAGGTATTTTTTCGAGGGTCCCATTTTTGTGAAAATTGCTTATTTTTCTGAATTTGAACACTTATTTTTGTGATTTTTCATACTAATTTTTAATAAAAGTCAGTTTTTTTTGTTTTGTTGTTGTTAAAATAAATTATAAAATACGTTAAAATGTAGGATAAAATGTCGATGAAGGGCCGTTTTGATCGATTATATTTTTGCAAAAAAGCCATTTTAATCGATTATATTTTTGTGAAGGAGACATTTTGATCGTTTGTAATTTTGTGAAGGGGCCGCAAAATGGACCCAATTTTTGTCTGCATCGACCCTTGTTCTTTATTAAAGAGTAAGAGTCCCCCTTCTATTTGTTTATGACTTTTCATTGTGCTTGAGAAGAGAGGGGCTATTAACAGTTTATTAAACTTTTTTATCTTAAATTCCCCATGTAAGTGCCCCCTTCGTTTTTCTTACAAATTTCTAACTGTTTAAGGAGGATTCCCCCCCCCCTTTGCTCATTTGAGTTATTTTAGTAAAAAAAAAAAAAAAAAGGATACTTATGTATTAGCCTGGCAGTCCGCCAAGACTAGCAATTTTTCGCCAAGATAAATGCCGGACACATGAAATTATTAATGGTTCGGAATATGAATGGCAACAGTTTGCCAGCAAATTTGAGGAAAAACTAGTTTGGCATTAATGACTGCAGACTAATACGTAAGTACCAAAAAAGTGTTAAACCTAACTTCTATACCCTTAATAACTTTAACAGTTTATTCATTTCCAAATTAGTTTTTATGTTCTAGATTTCTGTTTACATATTAGATTTTGCACTTTGCTATCCCTGACAATTGATTAACGCCTCTTTTAGGTTTAATATCCACCCATTCAGTGAAAATGGCTGCTGTTGGTCACCAAGCTCAGTTGCCCGCTGCCAAGCAAAACGAACGGGCAAAACCTCCTGTGACGCAACTGGAGTTTCACCAAGCAATGACTGATTTCAAAACGATGTTTCCCGAGATGGATGAAGATGTCATTGAAGTAGTTTTGCGAGCAAACAATGGTGCAGTCGATGCAACTATTGATCAGCTGCTATCAATGAGCACCGACAACGAAAATGAGAGACTGCGTGCTGAGTTAGATGCCACCGAGAATGACGAGTTGCCACCCAGCTATTCTCCGGCCACACCTCCGCCGTCGTATCACCAAGCCGTTCCGTACGCACAGAGTCCCGGGAGACTTCCCACTTCACAGCTGGGGAGGAAAGCCTCTCCATTGCTGATGAGGCACACACACTTGTTGAATCAAAAGTTAAGTCAGCCCCTCTCGCAGCAAGTTGCCATTTCAAAAATGTTACCGCCCCATAAGACTGACACTCTGCCAAAGAGTTCTGAAAAATCAGCCGAAGCTGCCGTACCTATGCAGCACCAAAGAAAGTGGAACCCTCCTCTCGTGGGGCCTCTGCCTTCATCGTTTTTAAGGCTGGATGATAAGCCTCGAAGTAGAAAGGGAAAGGTAATGGATGGTTAATTTATTTATTATGTATATTTTTGTAATGCTGCGAAGAGGGTTATATAGTAAATTAAAGGGCAAAATTAGCTGTTAAATTCCTTTTCACAGGCTGATGGCCAAAATATGTGGCATTTAAAAATTTACCTTTTACCTCCACTCTTGGTGACTGCTGGAAATGTTCAAGACTGCATACATTATGCTCTGGGTCACGTATTTCTAATGCCATTGTTAAGTATAATTAAGGTCAAATTTTCATTTATGGGATTGGAAGGTAAATATTCTTCATTTTTTCTGGAATAAAAATTATCACTATTACTCATTAGCAAATTTTTAACTATGCTGAAAATTATTTTCCAGATTCCCAAAATTTCCATCCATCTTGTGAATAAATATTTTTCTTTTAGAATTGCTTTATTTAAACATTCGATGCCATTTTAGTAAAAATTGACCCCATTTATAAGTTTTAATTTTATTTTTCAATGTGTAAATTATGTTTTGTTCCATTAACTTTTCAAAATTGCTTTTTTCAAAATCATTTTAGTTGTAAATTATTTGTAATGACTACCTAAAATTTATAAAGTTCTTTTAACTGAAAGTGACCACTAATTAAACTTATACTATTGGCCATTGGCTACTAAGATTTCCCAGTTACACCCTATGTACTATGCGTGACATGCATTAAGTAATTTATAATACATTTGGGCCAAGATTTATGTTTGCCAATGGTTTTAGTTTAGAAATTCATTGATGAAGCCAATATCACAAAGATTATTAGAGGGTTTATTAAAGTAATTTAAGCTTTCTTATTTCTTGATAAAGTAGAGGAAAAATACTAATCTTGAATATATTGGTAAGAAAACACTTGTCTTAGGAATAATTTTATACCTTTTCTATGCACATTTTGTTGTTTTCAATATTTTGCATTTAACTCTAGAATTATAGCAGGAGTCATTTTGACACCTAGTAAAGTTTTATTCATTGATATACACATACACAAAATGGCTGTAATTCTAATACTAAACAACTAATTGTATTCATCTATTAGGGTGATAAAAGGTAATACTTTTTTTTTTTTTTTTTTTTTTTGTTGTTGTATTTCAGTATGTTGCTACATCAAAACTACTGAAAGCTAATAATACGAAATTTGACATGTTGTGAGTTTTTTAACATAAGTGCTAGATTAGACAGCATTTTCTAAAATTTGTAACTTATGTGGAGTAGTGGGCTGAAATGTTCTTTTCACAAATCTCTCTCAATCTCAAAAAAAGATACATCCATAATATTCTTGCTATAAAATGCAACCCTCTTGTATACCTGAAAATCAATTTCAAGAGATTTTGAAATTCATCTTCCAAGGAGAGTAGACATGCTCCCACATTTTCACATATCTTTCTTGAAAGAAAAATAATTTCTGTAAAATTCTTGCTTTAAAGTGTAGTAAATATGAATCTTATGTTTAAGCGCATCTTGTTTGTTAATAAAAACTTCTAAAAAATTTATTTGTTTATAAAAAAAAAAAAAAAAAAAAGACATTAATTTCTTGAGGGAAAGTTAGGGAATTTGAAAAAATGGAAGGGCAACACTACATTAACATTGGGCTTTTCTTGCATAGATTGGATAAAATTTGATGCATCTCTTATGTACACCTTTAAGTCAGGCCCACTGAGAGGGGTTGGGACAGGAGGGGCAATTGCAGTGTGCCATAAGGATCGGTCTTAGAGGATGTATGTTACAATTTTCACGTATAGCTCTCACAGACATTTGTGTTTCCTGCAGTGTTTTTTTGGCTCACATCCCATAGTTGGATTGTATTCTTCCCTTGTCGTAGAAACTGAAAAATCTCCCTGTAACTTTTGAATTAATCTTATTTGACCATTTTATTTATTAGACCAGAGTTATTACAGATGTTATTTCATTGAGTGTTCCCATGCTCTTTCTACTCTGCAGAATTTATTAGAATGTCGCTGGAATGGCTAACATTAACCCTTGCATACCAGTCCAATTTATCGATAAAAGGACTGTAATACCAGATTATTAAGTTCTGTTTAACTCAATGACTACTAATGCCATCTAGAGAGTGTAAATGAAGGCTAAAAGTATTGAGATGTGAAAAAGAACATGCCTTAGAAGAATACCAGATAGCAATTATACACTGTGTTTAAGAATACTAGGTAGAAAAAAGTTATGTCTGTGCAATAATACCATGAACGTACTCAGGTACATCTATGGTATTTATGTATGATGTTATGAAAATATACACACGTACGTCTCTGGTGCACAAGGGATTAAGATACACGCAATAGTATTTTAGGCAGGCAAAAAGAAAGTAACAATTTAAAAATATTAAAAAAAGCAATTCAAGAATGATTTTGGGGTGGTTTAGCTAATTGGAAGAGAGTAAAAAATAATTTAAGGTAATATATTTCAAGTATTTAAGGTAATAATACATAAACTGACGATAACCCTGCTTCAGTTTTCAAATATTGAGTACTCGACATTTTATATATATAAAAAAAGATTTAGCTTTAATTGTGTCAAGTGATTCTATGTGTACATATTTAGAATAAGTTTCAGAACTGTATGTACATAACTTTAAAATAAATCTGATAAAATACTTGCAGTATGATGGAAATTTTATCTTACTATGGGCCAAGGCCCCTAGACTCACTACGCTCGCTTTTCGTATGAGGCATTCGGCCCCTAATAAGGCTTATTCGTAAAAAAGGCATAATTTCAAATGCACAAAAACCCAGAGGTTGGATCAGATAGAATATTACCGAGCTACACATTGCTTGGTTCTTGCATGTTGCTTGGAACATAAAAATTTAAACTTCCCACTATTTTTAATTATGTGAAACCCATGGAACACCTTGCATATTAGCTAGTTATGACAAATTTTCATAATTTGGCAACTTGCGTATATGTATAGTTAATAATTAGCTCTAAGAAAACAGTACTTCATACATATTTTCTTTGATAAAAACTACGGAACAGCTAGGATAGCTTGCCACCAATGGTGTCTTTTCATTATTTGGCAATTTACACATGCTCATAACCTATAATTACTGCTCATTTGAGGTTCCCGGAAAACCATTATCCATATTTTCATATACATAATCCTTTGCAGATTGGCGCATTTAGTGCCATGAATTATATCATCTCGCCGAGCTGGCAAATATCCAAAGTGTACTATAACTGCTATAATGGCATAGTTAATGCCACCAAATATGTCTACTGGTAGCAAATACTCGAGCTGGACTGAACCGACTTTAAAGTAATCTGCATTTTAATTATTTCCATTTTAAAGATATTTCTAAGGATTCTAACATTTTTGAACTCGCGGTTTAGATACATTCTGCTTGGAAAGATACCATTTTGCCAGATTGTACCTAATGCCAAGATGGTGCTTTTAAAATCAGTTACAATTAGTTATTCTGTTTTGGAAAAATGAATAATCACTAATTCTAAACTCCTGTTGTCTAAGCGAACTTATTATTTGAAAATTGTCAACTTTGTGTAACACACTTTGAGTTATTTATTTCATATACTTTTTAATTTGGCATAAAATGTATGTAATTCTACTTCATGTTTGTCAATTTCACGCTATTCTACATACTTGGAATTGCTTTGTAGCAAAGGAATGAATGATTTTATGCCAAATCTGGCAACCATTATGTTTTTTATTTTTTCAGTTTTTTATTAATATCTCTACAATAATTCGATTTTCAAAATTTAAGCCCGCTTATCAGGTTTCTCGGAATTTTCCGAATCCGTGGACATGTTTCTCAAAATTCAAATCCCCACGGTATAAGAGAAGATAGCTGAACAAGCTCTTGACAGCGGTGGCGACAGTGGCCGTTGCTTTTTTTTAGAATAGAGAGATATGAAGTTTTGTATACTTGGCCTATGGTAAATTTAAAGTCTACTAATTCTACATTGTTTTAATAATCTTTATATAAGGAAAGATAGAAGAATTTTTTAAAATTAATTTTTGTTTAGGAAGGCGGGGAGGGGGCATTTCAAACATGCCCTGGGGTCCGAAAATACTGTCATCGAACCTGTTTAAGTGAACTCAATTTTTATGTACACTAAGTCAATCCTTTTCACTGTGTAATGTTTCATTCTAGTTCATGACTGTTTTGAGCTCTGCAATACTGCAGAAAAGGATGCAAGAAAATGAGCGTCAGAGACGAAATACTATTGGTGCTGAAGATCCAGAACTTGCCCAGTATCTGGAAGATGAAAGGATAGCTTTATTCCTGCAGAATGAAGAGTTTGTTCGAGAGCTCATGGGGAATAAAGAATTTATGTCTACACTTGAAAAAGGTAAAAAAAAAAAAAGAATCCTTAATATCATAATAAAAATTATTATTATTATTGTGTAATGTTGAGTTACTACCAAATATATGTTAGAAACTTTAGGTACACAAGCTGGTCACTAACTGGTCACAGATAGTCTTTTGTCCAGTTGTATCCGGAAACTTCTTTAGCTCTGTGGTGCCAGATGGGCTTTTTGATTGATCTCCATGATAGCAATGCCAATGACTGTACTTTTTCAGTGTTGGGCTGTACAGTTGGTCTTCTATACTGATGTAAAAATGTTTGTGCATCCAAGGGTTAAAAAAATCACCACTATATGATATTTTGCAGTGTTTTAATGCGAACAAAATGGACAAACACAAAAATATTACAAATTTCAAATGACTGTAATTTTCAATGTGGTTGTGTTTATTCAAATGATATAGTCTTTTTGTGAAGAATTCTGCTTTTTTTTTTACTGTTTGGACCCCCCTCCAATATATTTTTCTGGATGCATGGCTGCTTACAGGAAAGAATTGCCTTTTTTCTTTTGGAACTGAAACTTCAGTAATCTCTAACAAGAACAGCAGGATATGGATGCAATGGTGAACGCACATACATGTGCCATGTGCACCTGCTGCAGGGACAAGAATGAACAATGAAATTCAAAATGCCTCAGTTGGCCTCAGAAGAGTCTTCCGTGAATGATACATTGTCATAGGCTAGTAATAATAATCTATGATACAAATGTTACTGTTCTGTTTTCCATTTTTCTATCTCGGCTAAATCAAACTCGAAGCAGGCTCATCTGAAACTCCTCCCATTAGAGTGGGCCGACATGGCCCATACCAACCGCCGTGCAACAAAGTACGAATAAAAATTAAAAAAAAAAAAGATGATGCACGTCGATTAAGAAACAGAAAATAGGGTTTGAAGGATGATTGGCAATAAACCTTTAGAAGACCCAATGTGTCAGGCACGTTATAGCGATTGCCGTTGATCACAGGTTGTTAAAAACCCGTTTTTTTTTTTCAGAAAAAACCCAACCCACTGGGTTTTTTCGGGGGTTTGGGTTTTTTTATCTGGGTTTTTTCGGTTTTATCAGGGTTTTTTCAGAAGAAGGGATGGAGTTTCAGAATATTTGAAAAAAAAATTTGCTTATTACTAAATACATCTTATAGCAAACTAATTGATTACAAAAATCAATTATAAATAAAAAGTGGTTAATTTAATAGTAATAACAGATTACAATCATTAATCATACATGAATAAATGTATAAATCAATAACAATAGCCACCCCAATCATGGTTTGCTCTTAGATAAATTGACTATTAGTAATAATTTTAAGTGATATACTAGTGCTTAATTGCAACTTTTTAAACTATTGATTTTTTATGATTAAAAAATACTTATTCATTTTAATACAGATAGGCATAAAAATTTTAGAAAGTTTTAATACCTATGTGAAGTCTGATTTTTTTTTTTTTTTTTCCTTAGGTAGTGATGGTGTGGAGGGGAGGTAGGGAGCTGTTTATAAATTTTACAAGTGGTGTACTGATGTTAAGCGATGTATTACCTATGTAATTAAAGTTGAAATTTTGAAAAAACCCAGTTGGGTTTTTTTCTCAGGGTTTTTTTCAAGTGGGCTTTTTCGAAAAACCCACCTGGGTTTTTTCGGGTTGGGCAAAATCATAACAACCCTGTGATCACTATGCTTTGTTAATAAAGAAATTTTTTAAAAGTTAGACGCCAGAACTGATGACCAGTATTATTTCATGGTCGCCAAACTTAAATTTCAGGGTGCAAAATACGACAAAGGACCTCTTATTTCTAACCCTGGCCCAACAGAAATCTCTCCCATGGTCGTATTGAGGTTTCCTACAAATTTGGTAGCTTTCACAATACACTGAGAAAATTTTTTATGAACTCTTCTTTTTCTTTAGATGTTGTTCATTAAATTGTAATGAAAATCACCTAAAGAATCAGTAAAAAGAATTAAAAAGTAATCTAAAACATGTATTTTAATATAAATTTATATTAAACTTTATTATTAGAATTATATGTTTTATATTTTTAGATACTGCTTGTAATGGTAGCATGACTCTGCAGAGTAAGAGGAGTCACTGTAAGTACAAATACATTGATTTGATTAAACTGCAATTTGCTTATTTGTAAGTTTTTATTTAAAAAAAACTAATTTTAGTTATTTATTAATTGATTTTATAATCCCAGCCCCAGAAATAATATCTTTAGTGTTAAAATATAACTGAATTTGTAACCACTTACAAATCTAAAAATATAACCACTAAATTGTTTTAACCCTTTGAGGCGCAACCCTTTCCCAATGCTCAAAAAGGGGCAGCTGTTGCCATCGCTCGACTTAACTACCAGAAAGATGGCGGACGATCGAAACGTTCATCGCATGCCACAGATCTAGAGACCCTTTTTTGACGACAGCTGGCTGTGTGTGCACAGCCCAGACAAAAAAGTCTCTAGATCTGTGGCACGCGATGAACGTTTCGATCGTCCGCTATCTTGCTGGTAGTTAAGTCGAGCGATGGCAACGGCTGCCCTTTTTTCAGCATTGGGCAATCTAACCAGCTGTTCTCGCATTCTTACAGTTTTCAGCAGATGTCAGTGCTGTTTAAAAATAATCGTGCCCGTTTTTTTACAGGAAATGACATGCTAAAAAGTAAAGGATTCTCGTGGAGCTATGTCACCCACAACTATTTTTATAGAAATCCAATCTATTCTTTGGGATTGGCAACAGTCAAACCGTCAGAGTTTGGTTTCCTAGAGCAGGAACACTGCGCGTTAAAGGGTTAAGCAAGTTTTGTGAAGAAATGATATTTTATAACTTAATGTGCACTTAACTCAAAATGGACAGAACTGTAGCTAACTCCTTTTTGCTGCAAGCCCTTCAGTTAGAATTAGGAAGTTTTCATGACCCATGTTTTTAAAGTTTGTTTGTCTTAATTTGTATTTTCATTATTTTATTCAAGCTTTAAGAGTTGGTGAGAAAAGTTTGGCAACAGATGATATGTCTAAATTGGAGGAGCACCCACAGTTTTCAAAATCTTTGTCTGCTGATGACACTGATGCAGCATTCAGAGAGAGACTAAAAAATATGGGAAAATGTAATTACTTTCTTTATTATTAGCTAGATTTTAGTCATTTTGTTTATGATTAAAATTCACACCAATTATAAGAGAAAAAAAAAATTGTGTTTCAACTCTAGTGAGATCTACAATACATGTACTATATATTACTATATTTATACTATGTACATTATAAAAATACATGTAATTTAATTATATAAATGTCACTTAGTGATACAAAAGTAAGTCAAAGAGAACACAATACTTTTGAACACGTTGAAAATTTGCGCTCAACACATCAGTTTTGTACTTTGTAGTTTCATATATCATCATAGCTAGAATAAGTAGGAATGTTTCCTAGTCCATCTTAATTGTTATAAATTTTGTCAGCATCTTATTTGTACAGTTGCGCACATTACCTATATTTTGATAAAGAGCCTATTTTGGAAAATTTTTCAACTCCTCTATACAGGTTAGGTTTTCTGTGACAAATTTAGATTATGATATCGCTAAGCAATAATTCTCTAACTATAATTTTCTACGCAATTTCTTAAAGTCCACTCACTTTTTTGCAATGGTTGGTTATACTTCTTTTTCTAGCTAAAAACTTGTCAAAACTAGTAATGACCAATAATATTTAATTCCTTATTTTTTAAATGATGGTGTAAGAATAATTCTTTTTAATATTTAATTTCTAGTTTATCCAAAATCTTATCCTTTTATCCAAAGTATCTAGGTAAACGTATCAATTATAAATGTGCTGCTGTTACTTTAAGCTGCTAGAATATAGACCAGAATACGTAGAATAATAATAACCAAAGAATATATACCAAATCCAACAGTTGCTGATTCAACATAAATTAATTAGTCAAATTCTGTATTCCTAGTTTTTTTACCTATACATTACTGTATGTTCATGTAACTAATTTGTTCCATAGATTTTTATGTATTTAATTATTGTGAATGTGCAGTTAAATCAGCCACCTTTTCTTGCTATAATAATTAGTTTGAAAATATATTTTGATTCTGTTAAATCTTTTCTTTTTAATCAATTATCTTTTTTAATTTTAGTATCACGACGAAAATTTGCCCAACTTGCAAGTATTTTCTCTAGGAGGAAGAGAGCATTCAAACCAATGTATCCTTTAGAGAACTTATTTATTAAAATATTTTTATTTAAAACTATTTTTGGAAAACATTGTTTTTAAGTCCATACTCTTTACTGCTTAGCATTTTAGTACAATTTTGAAAAAAAAAAATAAAAAAAAAATGGGAAAAATGGGTTGCCATTTTAAATCTATTATGTTATAGGTTACCATAAATACATGTTTGTTACATAAATTTGGCAATGTTTTTCTTCTTTTTAACTGCTAATTTTTTCAGTTTTCATGTGAATCTACAATTGACCTCATAGTATTTTAATGTTTGAATAATATGACAGTTTAATATCACAATAAATTTGTAACTTAATCTGAAATGAAAATTATAAAAACTGTCTATCACTGAGTAAAATGAATGAGATACAGCATAAAATGTAAAATCACATCTTGGTGAAATTTCTCTGAACTGACTCCAAAAAAACCAAAAGAATCATAAGCATTTGAAACCTTTGAAGTTCTAGGGTATACTCTGAGAAAGATGTTCATTTCTGTTAACTGCAAATAACATGAATATTAAGATTTTCAGAACTGAATTCAATTGTTCTCATTCTCACTACATAAAAGACCAAGAATGTTTAGTATCTGACTCATTAACTCTCAAATGGCTGTTAACCCTTAAATGCATAGCAATGCAAATCTTCATCATACGTTTAAAACATGTTTACTGCTGGATTAGAGTACAAGCCAAATTTATATGTCAATTTCATATATATAGTTTTTAATAAAATAATTCTAATAAATGATTCATGTCATGAATAATAAAAATTTATCGTATTTCTTCCAAATTATGTTTTTTCAAAAAATTAACTAGTTATTTACAAAACAGATATAGGAAATTTAGCTTACACTCTTGGCTATTGCTTGATTGGTAGTGAACATGTTTAAAATTCATGCATTTAAGGGTTAATACTTGAATTTCATATCCTGCAAAATACCCTAAATGCTCAGATTTAGTAACTTAAATAATCCATAACCAGATGTTCTTGTAGCAAAATTTTGGCGATTGTTGTAAGAATCTCTGTAACAATTTTCACCCTGTGCCCCTCTTTTCCTGCACAGATGGAGCGAAGATTAAAGGAAAAGGAAGAGAAAATAATAAAAATAAAATTTTATAATACATAAGAGTAGTGAGCCTATATATATATTATCCTACATTTTATGTTTTGAAGCAAAACTTATTTTTCAAGGATGTCTTGCTGTTTCACGCATATTTTTGTTGCAAATGTATCCTTTGTGACAGATTTTAAAAATTTACTTTTGCTTAAAAAATAAAAAATAAAAAAAAGAAGCTAGTTTTTGTAGCAATTAAAATCTACTGTGCACCCCAAAAAAAGTATATTTACCTGCCATTATTGAAAATTATTCACACAAAACTTTTAAAAAACAATCAAAACACTTTTCGTTATTGAAGCTTTTAATTAGCTGTTATTTCTTTAGTTTCAGGCCTTTCATCGTAATAAGGAAATTAAAGCCTTTTAAATTGTTCTTAATCATTTCTCAAACCATGCTACGGTATAGTTTCTTCATGATAATGGTCCATGCTAAAGTTGTAATTGTTCTTTTAAGTAATTTTCCTTAGCTGTGTACAGTCTTGGTGATGGTACTAATCCTTCTAGGGATAATTTGCTTCTTCATGAAGATGAGTATTCTGAATTATCAGAAGAAGATTCTGATGTAGATTGGAATAGAAGAGATTCATGGAATAGTCATGTAAGAATATTTTTCTCTCTCTTTTCAACTATAAATTCATTATAATACACTAAAACAGTGAAAAATCAACACTTTAAAGATAAAGAATCATAAAGTTTATGGATCATCTGGCTATTTAAAAAAAATAATTACAACAGACAAATAACATATTCAAATATGAATACTGTTGGTTAAAAATTCAGGTTTTCTACCATTCAACTCTTCTAAATTTTCAACTTTTATTGATTTATTATTATGCTTCTTTTTTGGTGGTTAAAAATATTATAATATGTAATGACAGGATTGGAAATTAAAAAGGGAATTCAGAACTCAAAATTGTTTCTTTCTTGCTATTCAGAATCGCATAGCAATATGCAATCAAAAATGTCATCTTAACATACTTATTAATAATCACTTAAAATATGTAGACATGCTTAGTTAAAATCATGCACGGAGATACCTTAGTATAAAGTTAAAATATAGTTAACAGGGGTCAGTCCAGGTTTCTTTCCCAGGGTCCTATTTTTGTGAAATTTTACCTAATTTTGTGAATTTATAATTAATTTTGTGAATTTATACCTAATTTTTTCTATTTTTGTGAATCTTTCCTTATTTTGTGAACTTCTTCCAATTTTCTTTTTCATTTTTGAGCAAGAAAGCAATCACGAAATAGAATTGAATATTTTTTAAAAAATTAAAAACAAAATGGGTATAGTTAGTTCCCTTAAAAAAAGTTGGCCAAAACTGAATAATTCCTGTTCACCGAACGTCTGGGATAGTCATACCCTGGAACAATATTTAAAAAAAAAATTGATTAAAATTAAAAATATAAAGCTTTAAATCTTTACTTTTAAATGATTAAAAAATAGATTTTATAATAAACGTAGGCCATGGTAGTTTTGATTTTAAATTGCAGGTACTAAACACTTATTTACACCCCAAATTCAAACTTTAGTAATTTTTAAATATTACAATGTCTGTCAGTTTCGACTGGGAATACTCTAATACTAACGATGTGAAAAAATGCAATTTTTAAATCTAGTTAAATTTCAACAATTGAAGGGAAAGCAAAAATAAGTTGCAGATAATTACAGATGGGAGAAATTAGCTAACATTTTAAAAAATTAATTTCAACTTGTACCATTAAAGAAAAATTACTTGTCAGTGTACACAGAATATCCCAAAAACACTGACCTGGGGTTTTATTCCTTAAATATTTTTCACAAATATTTTACAGTAAATCACAAATTTATGTTTAAAAAAAAAAAAAAAAAAGCACAGAATTTTACAGTAATGATTATAAAATGTTGGAAGATTAAATCTAAATAAATACAAATGTACATTTTTATATGGTCTCCAAACAGAAAATTCCCAGTCTGTAAGATGTGCCCATGCATTAATTTTAAAAATTTAATTTTAAAAGTTATAAATTTTCAGTCTTCAATCAAAAATGATAGCTTCTAGCAAAGAATTGCTCGCTACGGCCCTGCCTATGCCGATAGCATTTCTCTGTAGTGTACCCCTATGACCGCTCTTTAAAATGATATTAAATCCCAATAAAATCACTCCTATGCTTTGTTGTTCACTCCCAAGAATGAAAAAATGCAGTATTACAGTATTTCTACACCCCCCCCCCTTTTTTTCCAGCTTTGAGCAGTGATTGACCTATATTTATCCCATTTCACATTCCACAGTGTGGATTCTCGACCGATTAAACAGGGCACGGCACATATCTAGGGGCGACATTAAAGGGCGCTGTCCTTTAATGCCTGGGTATGTCGGTCCGTTTTTCCATTCTTATTTGCCAAAACTTTTTCTCCTTCCTTACCATACAGTTTTCGGACTATATTCCGTATACGGTGCCTTGTTTACATGTCAATGGTTTGTTTACAAATCATTGGCGAACAATCTGACGCGAGAGTGAGCGATGCACCGCCAACTGCCGGTGGTAGTTGTGACTGGCAACCATAAAGAATACGTGTTTCGTCAGGTTTGGGAATTTGAAATTGTTTGCGTTATTGATGGAAGGGAATGAAATGTGTTATGTTAATATAAGAAAAGAATTTGTGGGTGTTTGTTAGAAATATAGTACGTTATAAGCCAGTGGGTGTTGGGGACATTTCTGAGCGGTTATTTACCAAAAAAATAGAGGTAAGTGTTCTTTTTTAACGAATCTTTCGATGTTTAAGGTTTTTAATGTGAATTTTAAATTGATATTTGAAGTGTTTATGTTTTCGTAAGTGCTATTTACGTGCTATTCTAATCATACTGACTTTATAAGAGGTGTACAACTAGGTTGTTTAATCCACCGATGTTTTTTTGAGTTGAAAACGGGCCAGTGTTTGCCCAGTTTACATTAGCTGTACAACTAGGTTGCTTAGTTCACTGTTGTTTTTTTTTTTTTTAGTTAAAAACGGTCCACTGGTTGCGTAGTTTACATAGCTGTACAACTAGGTTGCTGAATCCACTGAGGTTTTTTTAGTTAAAAACGGGCCACTGGTTGCCTAGTTTAGATAGCTGTACAGCTAGGTTGCTGAATCCACTGAGGTTTTTTTAGTTAAAAACGGGCCACTGGTTGCCTAGTTTAGATAGCTGTACAGCTAGGTTGCTGAATCCACTGAGGTTTTTTTAGTTAAAAACGGGCCACTGGTTGCCTAGTTTAGATAGCTGTACAGCTAGGTTGCTGAATCCACTGAGGTTTTTTTAGTTAAAAACAGACCACTGGTTGCCTAGTTTAGATAGCTGTACAACTAGGTTGCTGAATCCACTGGGGTTTTTTTAGTTAAAAACGGACCACTGGTTGCCTAGAATGACTAGTAAACATGGCGACAGTCGCTGGAGCTTGGCGGTCGCCAAGCTCCAGCGACTGTCGCCATGTTTACATGGGGTGGGCACCGGCTTGTATGATTTTACCCAGTTTTCTTATGCAGGAGACAATACAATGAAGTCAAAATTGATGTTTAAATGACCCTTTACAAAACAGGAGGTATAACTGTTCCTTCAAAAAAATCTAATCAGCTTTTTTTTTTTTTTTTTCTTCTTCTTCTTCTAATGCAACGAGATTAAAATGTCCTTTTATAAATAATTATTTTTTCTGTTTTCTTTTATTTGCGTGATCTGAAAGATGCCCTTGGAATGTTTGTTTTTTCAGCAATGTAAAAGGGCCATCTGGCACATTACGCTTTCAGTTGGGGGGAAAGAAGGGAGTTGAAAATGATTTCACCCGTAAGGATGTTATGTTTGATAAGTATGCAGTTGTAAATTAGTAAACAATAAGCTTAGACTTAGCCATGTAATGACGGCAGCTCCCGTTGTTTTGAATTGGATGTTATGCACTCTTGCAAGTTGTTCTTAATGATTGCTTTTAGTGTAATCATTACATGGCCTTTCTACTTCAGATTATTTATAGTTATTACAGATATTTACTAAACATTAGAGAATTACGGATTCATTTCAAAATGCAAAACGAATTATTGCAAGTTAGAAAGTTTGCGCGATTTCAAAACATTGCATTGATCTGAATTTATGTCTGTCTTTTAGAATAAGATTTAGGACTAAGTTAATCATTTTGAGATTGCATCAAATGATTTCTGAACATTTAATACATGGTGCATAAATGTGCCAGTTTGGAAAACAAAGTGCTTTCTTTTAATCTCCTCCCCAACCTGGCTGTCCTTTATTCGTGAAGAACGTTGTAATTATCCGAGAATGACAGCTGTCATCACCTTCTCTTCTGGCAATGAGCCTTACTAATATTATAGTGGAATAAGTCTTGATGTTTAATATTTTGGCATAAAGACAACTCACATGAAAAAAAAATAATAAATGAGCGCTCGCTACTAGTCCGATTTTTATTCCCAGAAAGAGAGCTCCTACATAGCAGGTGGGGGGAACTTAGGAGGAAGAACAAACAAGTGCAGGCGTCTGCTTCAAACTGCAATCGTAGGCGGTGTAATTTACCCCCCTGGCTTAGGGCCTCCAATCAACCTACCTCCTGTCATCATCGTCAACGTTGTGTACATTTAGGCCAAGATATTATTGGGTGCCGATCGGCGATCGCTAACTGATAATAATTCCTAAACTCAATTGAAAAGTGCAATAGTTATTTTGTGAAAGGGCCGTTTTGGTCAAACTGAATTTTGTGAAGGGTCCGTTTTTCCGATATTGAATTTTGTGAAGGGTCCGTTTTTAACTTGTTGAATTTTGTGAAGGGTCCGTTTTCGGACCCGATTTCGACCTGGACAGACCCCTGGTTAAAAGCCTTAAAAACTCCGTTAAAAGTTTAAAAACAGCACTAATGGTTTGTTTTTAAACTTTTAACGGAGTTTTTAAGGCTTTTAACTATATTTTAACTTTATATGTAGACATATATTAAGTGAATATTAGTAAGTGTAGGTGAAATTTCCACACTATCCTAAAATGCCTATATTAAAAAAAAATAATAAAAAATAAATAAATAATACTGAGCTAAAATTAATAAATGTAAGATTTCATTTTGATGATAAAATTTTGAGATAGTCAAATCATTTCTAATAAAGCTTAATAAAGAAACTTAAATAACGCTTCAAGACTTCTTGTAAAGGGATTATTAACAGGTGAATGCAAACATTATTTTTGTCCCTGCATTGCTGTGATCTGCTACTTATCATTCTGATTTGACTTTATTTACTTTTCCATTCTTTAAAATTGTGTGAGAATTTTTTTTAAACATCCTGTATGCATAATCATGTAGTTTAGATTTATTTAAGGTATTTTTAAAAGTATTTATTCCTTCGGTAAGTTATAATGCATTAAATGGACATTTTGTTTAATATATTTAGAATACACCTTTGTGTGGATTGGAAATTAATGTGTGTGTGAGTTTCAATCAAAATTAAATTATTAGAAGAGTTAATATTGCTTATTATATTTTATTGTATTATAATCTTTTATGTAATGTGATTCATGTAAAGATTATTAATTATTATTGATACTTTAAACAAAAAGTATAACACGATATTTTTTAAATACAAAAGTTTATTTAATAATCCCTTAAAAACTTTCAAAATAAGGCATTAAAATTTCAATCACATTTAAATCATGTTATGCTTTATACATTATAATACATAGTTACAAGAAATATTAATTTCTGTGCCTGTTAAAATGTGATAAGTTGCAAATACTTGACTTCAAAGTTTTATAATATTTGAGATTAAATTTAAGTATTTTATCAATACTAATTAAATTTAAATGACCCCATTACACTGTTCAGACAAAAACTTATATATTTATTGTTCTAACTGTTTGCTGTTTTCTTTTATAGTGTGGTGGCAATGGTGAAAAGCCACATTTAAACAATACAAAACATGAAAGTTGAAGAAACTGAAAAAAACTTTTAAGCATCTTTTTTTTTTTTTTTTTTGTATGTGTGTTTGAAGTTTGACTATAAATGTTGTAATTTTATTTTATTCATGTTTCATTGTTTTTATGTCATTTTTTTTTTAATGAAGAAAGAAAGCATTATTTTGTTTCTCTTAAAGAAACATTTTTATGTGCATTACTATTTAGAGACACCATTTTATGTTTGTAAAGTTATAGTGTGCCAATGTTTTCTTAATGTGCCAATATCTCATATAGTCTGTTCTAAAAATATTTTTGTACAGTTATAGTATGTAGTTATTATGGAACTTGTATATTGCTAGTTAATATTTTACTCATAATATCTTTATTTAATTTTTTAGCAAATGCATGGGGGGGGAGAGACATTTTTGTTAATGTACATTTTTGTATATTGTTCTGATGTAAAAATGTTTGTTGATTTGTAAATCATGATATATTTTATTTATTTATTTAAAAATATATTTGAACAAAAAGTGTTAAGAATTAGTTGGAGGATATGTTAAGAATTAGTTGAGGTTTAACATTTTATGCATTTAAAAATGTATCATTTTAACTGAATAAATTCAAAATTGAATGTGTTCTAAAATTAAATTTTAACAAAAGATTTTTAATATTACTTGTAAATAAGTTACTTAATGGCATGCCAGAGCTTCTGTGTAGTAAAATGTTGATTTAAAAGTTATTACCAAGAGAGAGAGATACATAAATTATAATTTCACACAGATGAGCTATGTCTTTTATATACCAGTGATGGCCATAGTACAATTCACAAGCCACGTGTGCCTGTTGCTGGCAAGTAATGTGGCTCTTATAAAATGTTCTTGCAATGAAGTTATTTGTAAAGGAAAACGTCAATATGTAGATGTAATTATTTATTTATTTTTCTTATAACTATTTTTAAAAAGTTAAAAGTGTTTAAAAAATTGTTCAAAGTTTTATGTTAATTTCAGACATTATAGATATATATGTAATGTGCAAAACGGAATCTTTTGAATGCAAAAAAATTCCATGAAAACCATCGCAGAGAGATATGGCACTTATTAAGTAGATCATGCAATTCTGATTTCAATATGTAATAAAAATTGCATATGAAGTTATTTATTTTAAGTGAACAAGGATTAAATATACTCAATGTAAACACATTTTTTTTACTACACAAACACTAAATTTAAGTATCACAAATGACAAATTTTAAGTGTTAAGACAAAAAGAATCTATTATGCTTATTTTCATTAAAAGAAACAATTATTAAATAATATTAAAAACAGTATTAAATAATATTAAAAAAATATATGTATATACTTTGCTTATTGTTTCGAACTTGACTGCTTTTGTGGAAATTTTTCGCATTTGACAGATTTTGTTTCTCTGGGATCATTTCCTCTTTTATCAATGCTTCTTTCAGAGAAAACCACTTTGTAAATAAAAAATATGTTAAGCTGGGTAATCTCAAAAAGTTATTTCAAACAAACTGGAATCTCAATTTTCCCTTCAAGCCTGATAACTGTGACATCAATATTACTTGCAATGCCTAATTTTGTCACTCAAATGATCAAATATTTTTATTCTCAAATATATAAAGGAGCAGCAGATTCTGTAAAATTGCTTAAAAATTTGGGAACGTGGATTTTCAAATTTTTAAAATAGCACAGATTGTTTTCTCTATTTCTTTTCTTTTTTTTTTTTTTTTTTTTTTTTAACATAAAAATGAAAAATTTCAAGCTGATTGTACTAACATTGTAGATTTTATTGTATTTTTTGAGTTAACTTTTTAATCTTTTTGTAGCGGTTTTTGGCAGTAAAAGTTTTGTTTTGTAGTGGTTGAACTGGAATTGTAACATAGTCAGGGATCAGTATACCTATATTTTAGGATAAATGAGGAAATTGTTATATTTAAGAAAATAAAAGTCCTGTACATGCTTTTTTTCATCCCTGCTCTATCTGATGCATGTATAATCATATTTTCTTGACTGGCAACAAAAAATACCTTAAAGCTAAAGGAACTGGATATAAATCCTAAATTAGCTGGCTAAAAGTAAAACATTCGAATTACACTTATTTTCCTAGTTTTTTTTTTTTTTTAATATCACTCTTAAAAAATTGTGGCAAAATACTTAATTATTTTGATCTATATAAAAGACTATGTTCAAATGTGTATTTCTACCCTAAGCTAAAAAACTACTAGACCGATTTAGTTCTCTGGAGAAGGCTTAAAGCCAAGGGTGATTGTGTTGTGGGGGTAGCCCGGATTTCCGGGTTTTTTGCTTGATCTCTCCGGGTTTGTAACTCTTTCTGAGTATGAAATTTTGCATGCATCAGACCCAAGGATGTATTTAAGGATGGGGTCCAGGGGATCCGCCCCCCCCCCCCCTACAAATTTTGTTACTATAATGATATAGTCTTTTTGGGAAATATTTTGCCTTTTTTAACATTTGGACCCCCGGCCAAAATGTTTTTCTGAATACGTGCCAGATCAGACCAACCTATTTAGGTTTGTTAAAGAAATCATCACATAATTAAACTGCTTCCCATTTTCATTTATTTACTAGCTGAAGTACCCGTTCTTCGCACGGGAATGAATGGACTTTTTGATATTACGATTTGTGGGGATTACTATTTATTGTAATAAAGAGATATAGCAAAATGGATATTGCTTTATATTGCGTTCAATAACCATGCATACCGAATTTCAAGGCAATCGTTTGTACGGTGCAGAAGGCCATGCGGCGTAGCGCAATCTAGTGGAGAATTTTAGCAAAACGGATACGGCGGAAATATTCTTTGCATTCAGATATCGATGAATACGAAATTTCAGGACGATCGGCTGGACAGCCCTGACGACGCGACATCTAGTGGCAAATTATATAGGAAAATGGATAGAGCCAAACTCTTCCCTGTGTTCAAATATACCTATTTTATATACCTATTTATAGTATACCTATTTTCATAGCGATCAGTTGCACAGTCAAGAAGTGATGCACTGCAGCGCGATCTAGTGGTTAATTAAAGTAATGATTTGCTACAGTGCCGTCAAGTGGCGAGTTATAGCAAAATGGATAACGCCAAAATATTCTCATTGTTCAAATAGCTATGTATACTGATTTTCATAGCGACCGTTTGAATGGTCAAGAATTTGGCCTGCTGCAGCGTCATCTAGTGGCGAGTTAAAATAATAATGCATTGCAGTGCCATCTAGTGGTGAGTAACATCAAAAGGAACACAGTTAGAATATATTCTTCGTGCTGAAATGTGTAAGTATAAGAAATTTTATGCCTATTGGTCGAACGGTATAGAAGTTGATGTGTTGCAGCGCCATTTAGCGGCAAGTTACAGCAAAATGGATATTGAAAAATATTCTCCGTGTTCTAATATCCGCATGTACCAAATTTCATCGAAATCGGTTGGACGATATTCGCATAGTAAACGGCTAAACGGAATAGAATTCGACGTTCTGCTGCACCACCTAGTGGTCAGAGGAAGTTAGAGGAAAACGGATAGCATAAAAAGCTTCTCAATGATAAAAGACTTAGGTGAACCAAATTTCATAGTGCAACGGTGCTGGAGTTTTTCAACCTCATACACACATACCAACATTCATTTTTATCTATAACCAGTATCATTATATATCCCAGTCTCAAATAAAATCCATTTTCAAATCTAAGCCTCACCAAAGTGCCAACATACGCCATTTTGCTAGAGTTTTTTCAGGAAATCATTCGAAGCATTGACTTAGCAGCAATCAATATGGGAAATGGTTCGGCCGCCAAAAAGTAAAGCACACATTTATTTGAAAAGGGGAATCCCTTAATACAACCGATTTTTTAAAATTATCAACTATAACGTGTTTTATTCATCGTTACTCCGATGTACTAAATGAGAAGATTTAAATTTTCTGAAATTTGGAGGAATTCCCCCAACTTAAATCAATGTACTCAATTGGCGAGAATTCTGAAGATAGATCGCTTGAAATCCCTTAATAACTGCATTATTTCTTCACGGATCATTAAAATTTAACGCTGTATTCTAATGAAACCTTTGCACTTGCTTTCAAAAATCTATTTCCTTAAGCTCTCAATAAATTGCGCCAAGCCGAAATCTGTGCAAACCGCTAGAACTCACTTTCTCAAAATCGGCATTTGAGCCATTTTATTTATCCCAACACTTTTTATGTAAAAATATTTATGCTAGCAACAAAAATATAGTTTGGTTGGAGTCAGGGGTCAGCAGCTGCAGATGGTTTGAACCGGATTCTTTCATCTGATAAGGGTGGAGTCTGAGTGTCTGCACTTGTGTTTGGCATTTTTTAGGCTTGTATGGGGAGGGGAGAGAAGAGAATGGGGTTGGGTGGGAATGCCCTCTCTGTTAGAATAGGATGAGTGGATGTGTTGGAATGTGAGAAACCTTATCCCATTATGCTTTAATCATTTTCGCTCCTACTCCAGTAGAGGTCTGCGGCGCACAGAAATTTGTGGCCTGGCGCCGTGTCCCAGCGAGGGAAAATTTTTGAAAAAGAGCATAATGAAAATGGGTGTATGCGTACACACAGACACACATATTTATAAATTGGGGCTAAAATGAAATCTTTTAAGACTAGAGTTTTTATGAAAACTAGTCTTGAGTATTATGTTGGGCAATTATGGCCAATTAGCTACATATGGGCTCTCAGCCAAGGGGTGCGGTGTAGAGATCACGATTGTGTTCAGCTTGGGCAGTCTCCATTATATTGGTCTTTAATTTGTACAAACGGCAAAATTTATGATATTCTATCAATGAAGTAATTGACTTTTATTTATCTATTTGCTGAAATTTCGGACTTGGGCTCAGACTTAAATAATATTGCTTGGGCAGGCTCGAATTAAAAGTCGTCGGGCTCTTTAAAAAGTGAGCCCGTACTCATCTCTAGAGGGGTGCCCTCCGTGGAATCTTTCCAAGGGGTCCTAATCCATATTTGATATTACCACAGAATTAGAAATAGAAAAAATTAATTAGCACTTAGTGCAAACTTTCCTCAGAATAAAATAAATCCTGCACCTCAAAGCGCAATGACACAATGCTCCTCAAAACAATCTATTGAGGATATTACTGAAGAAGGCAGTAGAAAAAGAAAGTCAACCTCTGCAATTTAATGCAAAGCTAAACAATCAAAAATTACTTTTTATTGTTTACAAAAATGATGCAAATTATTTTGCCTGTCTAACATTTAGTAAAGCTATTATATAATTAAATGCAAGGCATTTATATTTTTGCTAAAAAAATAATTTAAATACCAGATATACTTTCTAAAGCAATTTTTATTCAATTGAAGAGTATAAATGTAAATTTCTTAATAAATGCAATTTCTCTCCTCCCCCCCCTCCCTTGAAATATATAGGTATAAACAGGAGTTTTTCAGGTTTCCATGCAATTTTGTTTCACACAAGCAAAGTTATTTGATTTACTGCAAGATTTTAATAATGTTTTTCTGGTCTTTTTAATACTCCTAGTGAAATTTTGCATGCTTGAGAAAAGCTTGTGTGCTTCTAAATAAATTTGAGGTCTTGCCCATTTCATGTTTGAAAATTCTAGCATTTCTACTGTTTTAAAATTTTAAAAATTATTACATTGTGGATTTGAAACTCTGTAGATAGACTGTTATAAAAAGCAACTATTAATTAAAAAACATCATAATTTAGTGTGTACAAGAATATAATATATGAGGTGAAGAGTGTGTTATCCCAAGAATGTATTGAATTTTGTGTATGTGTGTGAATCTACGGGTTTTTCTTTCCCAGATGTTGGCAGGTATGTAGAAAAGAGATAAAACTGTGCGCCCTTATTGAACATTGATAATCAATGGATTTTCAGGATTTTTTACTTTGGGTCACAATCACCCCTGTAAAGCTATTAAAATCCTATATCTGATCAAAAGAAAGCTAGAACTGGAAATGTTCTTCGTACATTCACACTTGGACTTTTCTCACAGCAAAGAATGATAAGTATATTTTTCCTTGCAACCATGTCACCAGGAAATAAGGTAATTTGAATAATACCGTATTAGCCCAAATATAACACGATATTTTTTGACTGATCATTTCCCGTATGTCACTGTGTAAAATGTGTGTCTGTTCATTGCATAGCACTGCTAAGGCCTATCAAATTTAGTATGGGTATTCACTGGGATATGCCTTGACACTCCTCAAAGTGATATGTTTGAATTAGAAATTGTTTTATTTGATGTTTTATTCGCTTTTATCGCCTACATTTGGAGAGAAATTGCCGACTCTTAATGTTATCCATAGGAGTTTTAAAAGATTTGAAACTCGTGCCAGGAACATGTAACCAGTGAGTTGTTGAGAGTATTTGCAAAAATCTGTCGTTTTGTAGAACAGCAGATTTCCTTTCATTATATTTTGTTGACTGACGAATTCCATTATTTTTGTATCTAATTATTTTGGCAGGAAAAATTTTGGAAGTATTATGTTGAGTCGTCATCCTAATTTCACTCTTTTTCCATCCACCTTGATAATGAATAAAACCTGAAATGTTCTAATATTAAAAATTGACTCCTATTTCCATTTTTTAAAACATACAAACTTTTTTTTTTCCTTAAGAAAAATAGTAAAAAAAAAACCTTTTGCATGAAAATTTTTTACAGTCTCTAATAGGAATGACAGTGATACAAAAGATTTTAAAGTTAAGGCTGAAACAGAAAATATTTTGACAAGGAAAGAAATATTTATAAAAGCAATAAAGATTGCAACTTGATCATACTTTTCCCTTGTAATTGCTTTATAGATGATATATACCACAGTAAATATTATTCTCTGCTACAAAACTGCATTTTTTCTCACTTTCTGTATTTAGAATTACATAAATTGTATGCTTATGAAAGTTACTACATTAAATTTCAGTTTTCTTTCCTTTTAAGTATTTTTATTTATTTTGTTTCACTAGTTATTTTCTGTTGTTTTCGAAATTTCACATTGCTATTATCTACTCATGCCTGGTATTAATATTTTCAGATCTTCCATAATTGAAAGCATTTTCAAATCATTCATGAATATTGATAAGATTGTTCTTCTATCATGTTTAAAATTAAGTACTTCCTTAACTAACAAATTATGCCCGGGTTCCTATTTCACTAGACCTGGTTTATTTGGAAAAAAAAAAAGTCCATAAAAAAAAGTGGATAAAAGACTCAGTTCATTACAATCCCTACTGTAATGAAATTTTATTTTAGAAAAATGATCTTGCTGTTCCCTTGAATTTTGTTAAAATGGGATTCGAAATCACATGTATTTTTATAGATATATAGTCCTTAAAACACATTCAAAACACAAGAAATTATCAGGTCATTTTTTTTTTCAATAATTAGGACAGAATATATACCAAATCCAACATTTGCTGATTCTAAATTAATTAGTCAAATTCTGTATTCCTAGTTTTTTAGCTATACATTACCGTATGTTCGTGTAACTAATTTGTTCCATAGATTTTTATGTATTTAATTAATATGAGTGTGCATTTCAATCAGCCAATCAATAATTAATTATAAGAAAATACCAGTGGCTTGATAATGTTTTTCCAACTAGATCTGAGACACTCCCCCCCACCCTAAAAAAAAAAAATAATAATAATAATGTAGGCACATTTACTATAACAAAACTAGTATTGTTGTGCCTAACAGAACTGATGCCCAAAAGTTTAACTGCATGTACTAATTCATCTTTTACCCTGCAGTTATGTTAAATTAATCTATACATAGACTAAACAGATCATTTATTGGTCTTGTGAGACGATAAGAATATAGATTCATTTGGAAGCATTTTTATTCTTAGGAATTTTAACATTTTTGAAACTGAATTATTTTATAAACTAACATTTTTACTAAAAAATAAAATTGAAGCAGAGGAGGGGAAAGAAAAAAAAGTAGCTCCTGGGGGGGGGGGGGGGATCCAATTATTTAATTACTGTGATGCAAGTTAAATATTTTAAACTTTGACTTGAATAAAGGAAAAATCTCCCAATTGTTGACTGTGTTATTTTAAAACTGAGTGGTCATTTTTAAGTATAAGTTGTTTGTGATGTTTATAAATCTAATATTGTTTGTACAATTGCTGTCTAACTGTTTGAATGACAATAATTTTCTTGCAAACATGTATATTTCAAACTTCTTGAACTGAAAAGTAAAATTTTTGTATGTGATAGAGAAATTTTTGTCCTTTGGTGGAGATCTGTATTAATTATTAATAAAATTTGTGGGATTGTTTTATTTTCAAATATGTAATCAAAGACTCATATTTAAGTAAATTAAAATAGGTTTTCCAGGTTTCTTTTTATCCTGGTTATTAATTTTAAATAATGGATTTACTCTTAGTCATTGCATTTTGTTGATTTAACCGAATACTTTCCTTCATACATACTTATAGTTTTTCAGCTCATTTGTTAGTGTTTTTAACTTTAAAAAAAAGTAAAAACCATTGTGATAAATAATGTATGTGTAGTGCCATATATTTTACACATAGAGAATGCAAATTCTTATATCTTACCTTTACTTTTAAATGCCTTACACATTACTGCAAAATTCCTAATTAATTTTAATCAGTGTAAAATATTAAATCTGCTCCTATATATCGTGTCATTGACATCAGTATATTGCCAAAGCAATCCAAAAGGAACTTATGTTTGGGATGGCAAAAAACGTGTGAAAGGACAAAAAATTTACTGTATAGATTTGAAAAGCATACTTTTTTTTATCATCCCCTCCCCCCCCAATAAAGTCTTAAATTTTGGCACTTTTCATAACAGTATACAAACTTATCAATTTCATCTCTAGCATTTTGTTGCTCGATATTTTTATTATTCATACTTGCCTATCTGCAGTTTTGTTTCACTGTTTAAACAGTGTGTTGGAAACCAGGTCTTCATCAACAAAGAACACTCGAAAGAAACTGGTATTTAAAAGATGAAATAATTAAAATTTTATAAAGTATCATACATAAAAGGTACTTGTCAATCTGGGCACGAGATTCGGGCAAAAACATTTTCAAACTTCATCAGCAGAAGTCCATACCCACACCAGGACTAGGGACTGACTTTTTCAGTCACCAGTCCCAGTTTGTGTATAGATTTCTGTTGATGATGGTGGAACCATGTGTCCAGATTGATAACTACCTTTTATGTGTGTTATTTTACAAAAATTTTAATTATTTCATTTTCATGTCATTACTAATGTGGTAATTGTTTGGCACAATATCCATGTTGTATGGTAGGAGATCAAACACCTTTTATTCAAAATCATCCAAGAGCTTTTGTGTGGTTTATGATTTTTTAGAAACAAAAATCGAATTACTGAATGCACCTCAACACCTGGCAAGATTTTCTGTTAAGTGCTCATTTTAAAAATTCAAGAAAACAAATCGGAGGTAGCATAATCAGTTTGGATGTGTGTAATGAATCTGGGAATGCTTTGACTGACAGATAGTAGCTGTAGCCTCACCCATTTTGTCATTTGGCCAAAACATAAGCTTCTTTTTGGATTGCCCTCTTATTATTGCCAAGTATACTGTAGAACCCTTATTTTTTGAAAATTTATTTAATAGAATCTATTTGTAATTGCAAAATACGCTAGTGTTTCATACAAACTTACCATTAAACAAAATAGTGTATGCTTAGTTTGTAAAGCATTCTGTCTGTTTATGAATGTGTGTATAAGTACATAAATAAAGAATCGTAAAAGTTTAGTAATTTGTTATTTTGACCACACGATAGTGTCCATTGACTGTTTTATGTGTGCTCATCACTGTGTGATTACGTAAAAAATATTTCATGCATCAGTTTTACTTAAAATGCTAGGTATAAGATTTTATTATTTTTAATGATTAACCACAAGAGAAGTAAGAATGGTGTCCAACACAGAAAAAGTGAAATGAGACCCATCTCATATCTTCCTTGTGCTGTATAATCTACAAGAATGTTTTGTCAAAAATCATATTGACTTGAGGTTTATATTTTTTAGCAAGATCTTTTGTAGATTTAGCATGCATTATTTAGTAATTATTTATTTCACCAAAGTATGTTAACAATGATGTTATTATTCTGTATGTTAAATTGCGTTTTGAAAATTATTATGTAAAATGATGCTATAGCGCTATAAATTCAGCTTGAAAAAATAAATGGTGCCTCCCATTTGATGGGTGTTCTAGAATGTGCTCTTTTAAGTACAGAGAGGTTGGGGACTTCTGTCATAGCCTATACCACAATATTCATTTCTTGTCCAAAATACTGTTTATTATTATTATTATTTTAACTTCATGGAATCCAAGCCACCCAGAATTGCTTTTGTGCCATGCTTTTTCAATATCTAGGGTTCTACATTATCATTTGTGTTTGACATGAAGTTTTCTTATTCCTATTTGTGCTATCTCTTCAGTAGGTAGAATATGAACTGACTATAAACAGGTATGTTCTATTACAGTAAAAGCTCGATTATCCGGCATCCAAGTAACCGGAAAATTTTCAGCTTCCCTCTATTTCTTTTTTGTGTCTTCTCAAAAGATTGATTAGTACGGTGGCCCCTCCTCTCCAGCTGTCCAAACAGTACGGTGGCAACAGGTGCAAATTTCCAATTACCAGAGAATACTAATATTTCTATAAATTACAATGGTGTGTTTAAAAATACGAAAGAAAAACAGCCTAAATGATTACAAAATACAAAAACACAGCATTTCACTGTTGCGTCTGCAAGCACAGAAGGGACAACAAGGAGATAAAACAGTGATCATACTGTTCATTACTATAGCAATATGTTTACATTATTTTCAAAAAGTTCTTTTATATATTTTTTAATGATTAACTCAGAACTATGATATGTTTCATCTTTCGCGCTAAAATAAACACATAGCAGAAATGCTGATTGCAGATTATTTAAATATAGTGATTCGTGACCTACTTTCCGGCTTAAGCATTCCAATGATTTGACTATGTTATCTCTGAACAGAAACTGAAGAGGAAGGAGGGGGGGGGGGGGCAGGAAATAACACTCTATTTATTATTATTATTTTATCACTCTCTTAGTGTAAAGCTTTTAAGCATTGAAAATTGGCAGGTGTTCTTACTTTAATTTATTATTAATCTTCCCAAGGATGCAAAGACATATTATAATAAGTCTTGTAACGTCTTTAAACTCTGCAATATAACATGCATTAGCATAAATTCAATTAAAATCTTGTTACAAAACTGCATAAATAAAAATTGAGCAGTATGCACACGCATAATGCCCCTCTCTCCTCCCCCTCTGGTTTTGCCGGCGAATGTTTCTATCTTTTTTTTTTACAAGCTCAACTATCCGGAATTTTCACTTATCCGGCATTCGACGCTTCCCGTGCTTTCCGGATAGTCGAGCTTTTACTGTATTTAGACTAGAGTTTCTAGAATTTTTTTTTTTTTTTGGATGAAGTACTTTAAGGGTCATTGAATTTTTGCTGGAGCATCTTGTATAAATCTGAGTCTAATGATTTCGAAGCTAAAGCAACAAGTTTTTTTTTTTTTTTTTTTTTGGGGTGGAGCATTTGCTGCCTTTCTGCAGAGCACTACTTTAGAAATCCTGATTTAGACATGATTTTTTGTGTATATTCCTCTGATGACTGCGTGATCCAATTTGGTTTTGAAATCTTAGAGAATTTTTCTTAAGACATTGGAATTAGTCACTGTAAATATACATTAAGAAACATGATGACATTTATGGAAACTATTTTTTGTTTTACTTGATTTCTTTTCCTGACTGAGAATATTTTTCAGTTGTACATTAAGCTATTGCGATAAATTCTATTCATCAAATTTAGTAAACGAAAATCTATCAAATTCACAAATACAGTTTATCATTGCTTTAGAATTTTCTTGTACTGAAGTTGTGCAGACACAGTATGCTATGAAGTTACAAAAATTTTTTAAAAATAAAATACATTAGTCAACTTGCATTTTATATTCTCATCTAGATAGGAGTATAATTACAAATTTTTGAGGTGCAGTATAGTAGACTAGAGTCAATCTTTTAAAACAGAAAGGTTTGTTTTAATTATGTTAAATTTTAGAGCTGCCTTTCATATTTTTCTTTTTTATTGAGGAAGCTGTAGCTTCTTTTTATTTTCTTTCAACTTTGATTTTTTATAAATAATTAATAAATTAAAATCTCGAAATTACAAGATTTATTTTCAAATGACTTAAGTTAAGCATACTCTTATGCAAAATAAAAAGTTTTTATTTGTGTTTAAAAATTGAAATTTTAAATTTATGTACTTCTATGATACAATTTTAAAAATAAATTTGTGATTGTCATTAGGTTTGTTTGTAGATTATTATGAATAGGAAGTAATGAAAACTATTTTTGTCTTTACCATATATCTTGGCGTATAACACACACTTTCAACTTCGAAAAATTATTTTATATTTAGGTGTGCATGTTATACACCGAATAATAAATATATTGATTGACATAGCCTATATTTACAGATGCGTGTTATATGCTGGAATATGCAGTAAATGAATGTGAGATGTGTATTACTATCTTGAAGTCCACTAAAAAATAAAATATTATATGGTCAAAAATTTCCTCCGAAAATAAAGTGAAAGTCAGTGAAACCCCAATTAAATATTTTAGCACTTATAACATTTTCTATCGATCCAAGATATTTCCTTATATTTGTAATGTTGAAAAATCCTGTTAATTTCTTGTTAAAAAGCCATTTAACATTATTTTCGGAATCTGATAGCTCATATAATGATTGAAATGTCAATGAGAAAACACGTTCAATTTCCTGTAGCATTTTGAAGCAATCCAAGCTGTTAAAGTAGTGAGAACATTTTTGAAGAATTGAAGGTTAAGAGACAAATTTACAAAAACTCATATGCACTGAAGATGAAATCTGTGCCATAAATAGTTAAAATAAAGCTCAAAGTACAAAAACCCCAGATTTCTTGAAACGACAATTTTGAAATCTGTCTAAATTGTTATAGAGAAATAAATGAAAGTTATGCGGCATAAATTACATTTAAATTCATAGTCAGTAGTTTGTTTTTCTCCAACCCCAATTTAGAGTCTTCCCGAATACAACAGCATTTCTTTTCAGTCCCTTGAAAGATTTAAAGCGGGAGTTTTCACTGTATATCAAGACATGCATTAAAATATTATTTCAAAAAGTCATTTAATGATATTCATATGTCTCTTACATTTATCCTGCTTAGCAGTAGTAGCTTGTATCTTCAGTTATTAAAGGTGCTGTTGGAAAAAAAAAATAATAATCTGTTTTAAAGTTGTTTAAAAAGCAACATTAGACACAAAATGTAGGGAAAATTTATGTAATAAAGAAATGAAAAAAAAAAAATAAATAAATAAATAAACTTTCTTATGTCAAATCACAGGAATGAGCTTCTCACTTTTGGTGGATTTTCCGAATTTCTCAGTTTAAAAAAACAATTCTGTTTTGTTTAAGAAAAAACCACTTACAGGTTTGCTGCATGAGTGTAAAACTCAGGTTAGAAATTGTGAGAAAACTAGGCTCATATCTTGTACGTTCTTTTCTTAATGAAACATATTCATTTATTGCATTCTTACTATTTATTTAAGTAGAAGTTAAACGAGTTATAAAAAGTACTTTCAATATTGTACAGTTATAAATTGATAATTTAAAGCTTAATGGCAATATTGTAAAGTCAAATATATTTAAAAAGGGAAATTTTGTGCTGGAGAAAGGATAAATCAAAAATTGTATTATATATATCATTTTCCATCCACACAAGCTGCAATTGCATAAATGAACTCAATTGGATACTTACAAACCAGGCAACAAAAAAAAGATTCATATGCTTGAACTTTATTTATACAAATGTGTAAAAGTATGAGATGTTTTATCAGCTTCTATTCAAATTTTTAGTTGCCATAGATCATGATGCATTGTGCCATATTTAAAGTATGTAAATGGATATTTACTTATTAAACTTAGCTTTGAATGTTATAATTCTTTGACTGTAATTGTATATCATGATTGAATTTTACACTTAATTTGTAATAAAAATATTGTGAATTAAAAAAGAAAAGAAAAGTGGATTGTATCTATTTTATTGAAATTATTCTCACTTTTGCGGCAAAAAAATTATGTCCAAGCTACCAAAATGAAGAACTAGAAATCAAAAATTTAATATTATTAGTTGGTTAAATACAGTAAAGCCTCTGCAAATAATAAAAAGTGGAAATTTTTCTAGTCCCTTCATTTTTTAAGGTTTGTGAAAATTATTTTGGATTTAAAAAATATAGAAATGGAAAATAAAGCAAATCTTGTTTGAAAAACTTTGTTGGATATGTAATAAAAAATTCAGAAAAATTGTATGCATGAAAAGCACACGTTTTCAAACTTCGAATAATTAGCAATCTTATGTAAGTAAATTTTTCAATAATATACATGTGTGTGTGTGTGTGGTAAAAAAAATATTTAAAGTGAAATGTTTCAGATTACATAATTTATTTTAGTATTAAATTTAATAATAGTACAAAAAGGCATTTTATTTTATTAATGATTTAAGACTTAGCATGTACAGTTCAACTATTAATAGAACATCAAAGTGATATTACATTGTAACAGTCTTTTGAAACAACATATTAGTAAAAATATCTAAGATCACAGGTTGCAAGTCAAGATTTAAAAATTATATATAAAATATGCACTAATGTCTACAATTGCCATTTAAAAAAAAAAAAAAAAAACTTGAAGTTTTCTAAAAAAGCCTAAATTAAAAATAACTGAACATAGATTTGCTTCATAATTAATAAATATTGATTATATTTTCGTACAATGTTAGAGCAGTGCAATTGCCAACTTAACAAATCCACACAGAATGCAATATAGTATTTACCCCTTATATATATATATATATATGTTACAGACAGCTATTTAAAAGAATATATACTTTTCTGCCAAAGGAATGTCAGTGCTATTAATTCAAGGTTAGCAACCTGTTGTCTTTTGTTTTTAACAGCGTTAATACTATGTATGATTTTTGTGTGTGTGTGTGTGTAGTACCAGTGGCTTCATAGTGCACCACTGCAGCTAACACAAATATTTTAGCTTGGCGACAAATGGTGTTCCATTAATGGAAAAGTATTCAAAATACTTCTGGTAGGTATACATAATTAACATGCCATTTTTGTACACAAATTCTTAAGTTCCAGAATGATGAATTATGAATCAATACCAGTAGTATTCAAACTTTTTGCAGGGTTCTCTTCAGGCCTTTCTGGTTATGTGCATCACCCAACAAGTTTTACTGACTGCCTAGCAGGGAAATCAGAATATCATTTCTAATGGTTTAATTCGATAGTATCACACATTACAGCTTCACGCCACCCAGTTGACAAAATTTTCTAGGGAGATCATTGCTTTTTGGCATTATAACCCTATTTGGACACGCAATCCAAAAGATGCTCATGCACAGTGTAGTAATTGAAATTTTAAACTAAATTTTTCCTTCTAATAAAGTACTATCTGTTTATTTTATAGTATATTATAAAATAATTTTGTCAATTAAGGAAATATGTTTAAAAAAAACCTGTATTTTTTTTCTCAATAATATATTTGCATTCACTAAAATTTATTAATACAGTGAGAAACCCTGATCTATTATTCCCGCATTCATCTCGTTTTTCCATATTGATTATGTTTTTCTGTGGTTCCTGCGCCAACTGTATTTGAATAACGTTAAAAACCTATATGTGTTGTTCACCAAAAAGTAACTTTCCATTGTAAAATCTTTCCCCAGACCAAAATGAAATTGAACGTCTAATGAATCCATATGGTATACAAACTGTAATTGCTTGGTACGATTTCTTGGTGTATTGATGATCAGATGAACACTGGTTGCATGTTGAAGAGGATGTGTTTAGCGTGAAATTTAATGAATATAATTCCATTAATTAAGACGGTGAGGCATGCAGTATCCTAAGCATGGAAGAATCATGTGATGTTGCAAAAAATGAAAATAATGGTGAAGCAGAGATTAATGTTCATGCCAATGAGGCTGAGCCTACACTAGTACGAAGTTTGTCTGGTCAGAAGCAATAACGGTATTTGTGAAACTGTATGAACTTTTTATGCACAAAAGGTCCCGAAAAATATTGTAAATCTTGAAAATTGACTGTTTAATTTAAATTGATGAAAAACCTCACATAAAATTACTGATTTTTAAAAATAAGTATCCCTTAATTGTAAAACAAATAATCTTCAATTTATTTGTTTTACAATTTTGTAAGAAATTAGTATTTGTTAGTACACAGTCATTAGGTGTATGCATAAAGATTGCTTTCTTCATATTTGACTTGAACCCGCATTAGTCATTTTTCCTATGCACCCCATGAAAAACAATGAATTAAAGATTAATATAAGAATAGAATGCAGTATAATTTTTATTTATAAGCTTCAAAATGTGTAAAAATAGACACATTAAGGATTTAAAAACTTAATATGCAATAAAAATTTTCAAAATAAAAATATGTATAAATAAAATTGTACCAAAAAAAAAAAAAAAAAAAAAAAAAGATTGTTTTTTCCCCCAACACTTAGCTCCCAAATATCCATTACTGTATGTTAGAAATTGCACATTTCGACATAATATATTACACGCATGTAAAGATTCTGAACCCCTTACCCCCACGCAATTAATGAATGGCTCAGAAGACCACCTGTTATCAGTGAAGGGGGAGCGCGTGGGGCGAGAGCTGGGTTTGAACCCAGGGACTTATGGGTGGTAGAATGAGGTGCAGTCCAGCTCGGCCAAAAGGTACCTATTCGACCGGCCTTCAATTGCCGGGTGTTGTGTGCACGGAGGTGATCTCGTGCCGCCACACTACTCCCCCCCTAGAGAGTCAGTCGGAGGCTGATGAACGATATTCCAAGCGTTATGGAATGCTGCCAATCGTTGTGGACTTTGTGAGGTTGCTGCCGCTCGTTGCGGACTTTGGAAGAGCCGAGCGAGAGATGGAAGAGGGCGGTGCTGGTGCCATCTGTCGCTGTAGGCGAGAAGGAGAATGTGTATTCGTTGTCCGGGTCGCCAATGAAGGGGGAGCGCGTGGGGCGAGAACTGGGTTTGAACCCAGGGACTTATGGGTGGTAGAATGAGGCGCAATCCGGCTCGGCCAAAAGGTACCTATTCGACCGGCCTTCAATTGCTGGGTGTTGTGTGCGCGGAGGTGATCTCGTGCCGTCACATCAGCAACAGAAGTTGCATACCTACACTCCTAAAGTGACAACAAATGAAGCAGAGAAGGTTTAAGGATGTTCCACCTGAAAAGCGATCATCGTCACAAGACATTTGAACGGTGTTAAGAACAAACCATTATGCTAAACATTCAAAAAATTAATAATGGTTCTTCACACAATGCACAGACACTAATAGTAAAGTTGTATGTCTCATGCAACTCTCAGAAAAAAAAAAATCATAAGTACAAAAATGGATTGAAGAGGTAATCTCATTTAGAGAAATATTGCAAAATTCCTTATGTTAGCATTTTTTGAGTGATTTGTTACTCCTATAGGTTCATTGTTTGTGTCAGTTCACAGAAGAAATACTCTAAATTTTTCGAGTCTAGCGCAATTAAATTTTTAAAAAAGTTGCTTGATTTTCAAGTAGAACAGCCTTAAGAAAATGTTGGCAAGGGATTTGCAGCTCCTGTCAACCTTAGAAAGCTAATAGTAGCAGAGTTGCATGTTAAAAATCATTAAAAAATTTTTTATTGTTAAAGTTATATACATCCAATATTAAAAAAACCCAATGTTGTATGTGTATATCTGCGCCGTTTCATCAAATCTGCTATCATACCACTATTTTTCTATCACAAAAGCAATAAAAACATTTTTTAATTGACTGCAAAATTTCTTTATATAAAATATCCCCCCCCCCTGAAATTTGAGCTAGATAAATTCAGCTAATTAGTGCACACACACAAAAAAAGCAATCAAAAAAATCAGAAAGTGCAATTAGAAAAACTGTATATTCTGTGCCTGCTTAACCAATATCCCAGATACCCCCTCACACATACATAAACACACAGAAAATACAAGTCAATGTTTCATCTAGTCTAGACCAGATTTTTATTAATTATACAAGAAATGATATAGATTACAATTACTACCCATTTTCTAAAAAGGAAAAGTGCAGTAGCAATGCCCATGTGATTTGCATAAACTAGCATAAATATTTTGGGTTAGTGTTGAGTGATGTTCTATAAACAGAAAATCACACACACACACACACACAAAAAAAAAATCTACGAATCTAGTCCTCTAGAAACAACTCTTGCTGAATTCATATCTATTTTGATTTTCCATAAAAAATGACTGTCTCTAGACTATCAGATATTAAAATAGGTTAAGTTCCCCCCAAAACAGAAAAATAATATAAAAACAAAACAAAAATATATGCATAATAAAAAAATGCTTTCTTCAAAATAGATTTAAAAATGATAAACATCAATTTATCATACAACCAAATTTCATTTCATTCACAAAATCCTATTTCCCATGGTGCATGCACAATAGTTTTTGAAAATTTTCAAAAAAGGAATTTAAAGTCTATACTTTATCTTGAGTAAAACACTAATCATGCTGACTTTAATCTAAATGATACTACATCATAAAATCATTTTGGATTACAAGTTTTGAGAGACCAAGTGTTAACAGTAATACAATTATTTGATTGTACAAGCTTCATTTTAACAATCAAGTTCTTTTAGAGACAAAACTCTAAGAGAATATTCATATTAAAAATTTAAGCTACAATAAAAGTTATGTAGTACAATACGAATGTACAATAAGTTAAGCAATTTTCAGACTCATTGTCTGAAACAGCAAATTTCTTGAATAAAAAGCGACATCAAAAATTTCACAAGAACATTAGTTCTTGCAATAGAACATCTAACTTTTTGAGAGTGGGCTTAGCTCACCCTAAATACCTCCCAATTATGCCAATTCACATGACCTCTCTTCTTAAAGGAAAAAAATTCATTAAGTAAGTACCATTTCATTACAGAACATTAGCTACTAAATCATGTTTGAATTCACATACAAAAATTATTCGCTTCTCACCGAACCCCATTTTTTACTGAAATGTTCTAAACTTTCATTGTGACGTGCTACTTCTTCTTCACTATACAGCTTTACATTGCAGATTTTGCATTCTTGGACTTTTTTCTCGTCAACATGTATTTTTTCCAAAACCTCCGATAAAACACTGATATTTGGCTGGATATTTCCAGATACTTCATCTTGGCTTTCTTTTGATTCATTTGCTGCTGCAGAGAGCTGGGCATTCATTTTGTTTTGTTTGTCAAAATCTATCTCTTCATCGGTAGTGAATATTTTGACTGAATTTTCCAACATTTCAGCTGATACCATGTCAAGGCTGTTGACAGAATTTGGAAGAATGCCATTTCCAGAGTTTCCTGGAATGTTTTTAACTTCCCCTCCGGCGATATTGAAGGAATCATCTGGTTTTAGGAAGTTCTTGGAGATCTCGGCTTTTCTCACATTCTTAAGATGGCTGGCTCCACGAACATGCTGCTCATAAGGAATAACTCCGGAACACTGTATATCGCAGATCTTACAAAACAAAATATTATTGTTTCCACTTGTTACCTGATGAACATTACTGTCTTTCAACCTTGGTGAAGAATCCACCTCACTCGTATATTTTTGGATTTCTTCTAGCTGTCTCAGTTTTTTCTTGTGGGCTTCACTATTCATGTGCTGTAAGTATGGTATTTGCCCAGAACATGTTATCTTGCAAGTTTCGCAAACTTGCACTGAATTTAGATTAGCACAACTTTCTTCGAATTTTGATGAAGAAATTCCCTCACTCGTATATTTTTGGATTTCCTGTAGTTGTCTCAGCTTTTTCATATGGTTTGTACTATTCATATGCTGCAAATATGGTATTTGCCCAGAACATGTAATCTTGCATGTTTCGCAAACAATCGTTGAATTCAGACTAACATTATTTTCTTCTAATTTCGATGAAGAAATTCCCTCACTTGTGTATTTTTGGATTTCTTCTAGCTGTCTCAGTTTTTTCTTGTGGGCTTCACTATTCATATGCTGCAAGTATGGTATTTGTCCAGAACATGTTACCTTGCATGTTTCACAAACTTGTACTGAATTTAGATTAACATAACTTTCTTCCAATTTTGATGAAGAAATTCCCTCACTCGTATATTTTTGGATTTCCTGTTGCTGTCTCAGCTTTTTCATATGGTTTGCACTATTCATATGCTGCAAATAGGGTATTTGCCCAGAACATGTAATCTTGCAGGTTTCACAAACAAGTGCAGAATTCAGACTGACTTCAGCGACATTCTTTTGAAGGTATGGTTCAGGGCCAGTAACGCTCTTTCCATTTCCATTGCATCTGCTTGATGATAAGTCTTGAACTTTCTTAGCGTCACCAAATCCAGGTAATATCTCATCTTTAGTGGTTGAAGTTGCATCTTCAACATGATTAGTTTCAGCAGTACTGGAACTGCTAACAGAATTGTTGTTTAGATTACCTTTCAAGACATTTTGAGCATGTTCTAGAGTTAATGCATGGCTCGTCAACTTATCAAATGAGTCGAATGATAAATTACAAGCAGGACACAACATTCCATTGCATTTTGATTCTGCTGCTGCCATACCATTAGTTGAATTTGTTGATACTCCACTGGGGTTGTTTGAAAGGGTTAAATCTGATACTTTGCTCATCACTTGTGATATATTGGTCATAGGAAATTTGCTCAGTGAACACTTCTGCACATGGAACACACTCAAACGTACCTGGATGCCTAAAAACAAGAACAAAAAAATATATATGTATAATTAATATTTATTTAATTATCATGAAATATAACTTTAACACACACTAGGATTTGCACAGCTTAATGTTTTTTTCTTAAAATAATTTTAAAATTTATTTTTATTTATTTATTTATAAATACATTTTTTTCAAATTATTTGATGTTAAGATTGTACCAGTGGCAGCTCCTCCATTTGAGCATATGAGCACGTGAACCCCCAGAGGAAAAACTAAAAATTAAACACATTAACAAATTAAATTAAAAATATAAATATATTAAATACACTTCTAGATTTTTGTGAATTTAAAACGCAAGTTTTACTCTCCCCAGCCGCTAATATTATTAAATACACTTATTAAAGCTAGAGCACTGTATCATAGGTTACTACAGCATAGTGTTTCGTCGCTCGCACGTGCGATCAGCCATACGGCCTTCTGAACTGCCTCCACTGAGAAAAGATGCAGAGATACTTGTGGAAGAAGTAAGGCACTGCTGCTATCACTCCGTTCGCACATTTTTAGGGTGCTCACGGACGATTTTTTGGCCATTACCTCTTCTGGATTCTCCCTTGGTTTGTTACGTTCGGTTAGTTAATCAATTTTTTTCATTTACTTATTATTTTCTTTATTTTAATTACTTTTCACTACAGTATTTTTTTTATGAACTAATGTAAATAATTAAAATGAAAGTCAAATAAGTGTTTCGGAGCTAAAGCAATTACATTTTCAATATTATCTTTTGAAAAAAAAAATTGAAATAAAAAATCAAGACAACACTTTTGCTAAAACTTATCTTGGTGATGAAATGCAATACCTAAGATTACTTACTTTCTTTCAGTTGCATGCATTGTTTTCCTTTAACTGCTGGAAATGCAAATATATTTTATCGTGCATGGTGCATCGTATCTGCATATTTAATTTTCGAAATTTATTTTGTGAACCTCCATTTAAATAACCCACGAGCCACCACTGGACTGGACTGTATATTTATGTACAGTAATACCCTGAACTTTAATGGTAGGTCGGACCGAGCGATTACTGCATAAGTCAGGGTATAATTCCCCACATAAATATGTACATACAAATTATTTTTAATTGAGGCAGGAGACTAAAGAAAACAATAATTTAGGAAAAATCACGGATGTAACTATAGCTTTCACAAGGGAGGGGTTCAGCTATGTAGAGGGAGGGAAGGTCCATTCTTATTGTAAAATTTGATTGACAGTAAATTTTACTATAAATAACTTGTAAAAAATTTCAATTACATTACATTTTTTAAAAACTTTATAGTGATTCTTTTATTACCCATTAAAATATAGAGTTTACACATCGACATTTTGCCACAATTACCATTTTTGCGCAGACTAAGGGGAGGGTTCAGATCCCCTAAACCCCTCCCTTATATATGCCCATGGAAAAAATGCTTAGTAAAATCTTAGATAATACATATGCATAGCAAATTATATTATTAAAATACAGTGACGTGCATTCCGCCCGAGCAACCCAAGCAGTGCTTGGGCAACTGAAAATAAGGCTATTATTGTTTTTAAATTTTGCTTTCTATCACAAACTGAAAGAAAATACCATCTACCTTATTTATTCATAATTTCTTAACACAAAGATAAATGTCAAGTGGATAAACAAGTATATTTTCTTTCTCACTCTTCATTTCTCTGCCGTGAGATCAACCCATCTGCAATGTCTGCTGAAGGGGTGTTGCTATAGAAACATGACTTCATCAGAGAATTTGCCAATCAGAGACGACACTTCGAAACCCATATTCTGCCTTCTTGCTTGGGCGGAATGCACGTCACTGTTAAAATAGTAAACTGAAGGTATTTTGGAAGTAAACAAACTGTGATTCGACAAGATTTGAAAATGGCATATCTCTGGATTTTTATAAGTTGAGGTATTGCTGTATGTAAAAGGCTCACAGCACTAAAGAAGTACAAAAGAAAAAGAGAAAGAAATGCCACATATCAAGAACAAAATGCCATCTCCATAGTTTGATTATTCAAACTAAGTGTTGTTTTACAGACATTATAAAAAATCCATTTTTATCACATTTACTTTTATGAATGACTAAAATTTCATTTTTTTAAAATTCAGAAGTTATGTCTTGATTGTTGTTACTTATGCCATCTGACAGCCGCATGCGGTGCCAAATCCCCCCAGTTGGGAGGCGATGGGCAGGGGGGTAGCTCCCATTTTTAGGGACCCAATGAGAGGAAATCCGACTTAACCCGTGGTCCCCTCATTTTGAACCCATTCCAGAGGAGGGACCAAGCACCTGAAATCGGTATCCCCAGAGGTATCGTTTAACAACTTGGAGGGCATTGGAGCCACGAAAGATTTTACGTGCACTGGCTCCCATTAGCGCACACAGTCCCACAGCAGTCGAGCCGAGAGGGAGTGGATCCTCCCCAGCACTGGCCATGCTGGATGATGCTTCACTTGCAGTGTTCTTATGGAAATGGAGTTTAGTGCCCAGACCACTGTGGACAAGGCTTGATCAGGGTGTCTAACAAATTTCTGAAAGTCAATTTCCTGACTTTTGGGAGGTCCCGGGAAAAAAATTCCTGACCTGTGCATTTTACTTTGGGAAATTGCACTATGCCCCCTCCCTTGTCTTTGTATTTGCATATTTTGTACAACTTCTTGAAATCAATTTTAACTGAAGTATACAGGATTAAGCTTTCATCAATTGAGAAACAGAAGTAGTCGCACTTTCTGATAGAATTAACTAACTGTTCTTTGAAATATGGTCCTAAGCCATAAGTTACCAAGTAATTTAATTTGTCTTTTACCCTCCCGTCACGATTGATGAGCCCCCGTTTTCCCCTCCTTATAAATACACATCGCTTGATGCTTTCGCGGTCTGCAAAATGCGTTGCAGTTGCTTTCGATTTCCAGTCTGACAATTAGAGAGAAAGGGTAAAAAAAAGGACACAAACAAAAAATTGATTCTTTTGGTGAATTTTCCGGACCCATTATCGAATTTCCCGGTTTTTTCCAGACTTTCCGGACCCATTTTCCAATTTCCCGGTTTTTTCCAGACTTTCCGGAGCGGTAGACACCCTGTTGATTAGATGCATTATTCATTACTCTGAACTTTTATATGAATATCTAAAAAATATACCATAAAATCCCAATTATAAGCCCCCCTTTAGCAGGGGAGTGGGCCACTTGATATTGGGGAGAAAACCTTATAATATTGCCCCCCTCCTCCACCTCACAATGATGACGCCACACTTCGTAGCAGTGTCCATCGCCGGGAATGCATTTTGTCCTCTTTCCAAACAATGGGGTGGGGGGACTTATAATCGGGATTTTATGGTATATATTTTTTAATTTTTACATTTGGATAATTTATTTAGATCATGATTTAAATTTCTGATTAGAAATCACTAGCATATTTAAAATTAGAGTTATAATATTAAAGTAGGATTTTTTCAATAAGTGTATATTTATGTAACTTTGTATATATAAAATTAAAAACTACATCAGTTTATATTACTGGATCAGGGGCGTAGCCGAGGGGGCCCTCTCCCGAGGGATTTTTTGCCATACAAAATGTATATTCTTCACTACATTATCACACACACGTATGCATACATATGAGTTGTAGTAGTCGTAGATGAGTTGTAGTAGTCGTTTCATGTCCCCATGAAAAATTTCTGGCTACGCCCCTGTACTGGATTGATTATCAGATAAAATTAATAGATATCACTTATACTGATATAGTACTTATTTTAAATAATTATTTAATATCTATCCTCTCCTCCTCCCCCCCCCCCAAAAAAAAAAAAATTATATGAATACAGAATAATATTGAGTTATGATGATTTTTAAAAATTAAATTGAAAGTACTCTTAACATACTTTTTTTAAAGAAATAAATAAAATTAAGGAACTGAAAATTTAAAATAACAATTGTAATTGTCAATTTTAATAATAATAATAATTTCGTAAATTAAATAGTAATTTGAAATAACAATAGAAATCATGAAATCTTTTGCACGTACACCCTGAGATGTATAAGAAAATACTGACAACGATTAATTAAAAAATGCTTACTGCATACTACTAAAGTTTGACTGGGCAAATATGGAACCGCACTGGCTGCACTTATTCCAACTATTGGGAAAAAAAAAACCTTCAAAAATATTATATCTTAAAGAGTGATTACGGCATGGGCAGAAATCTGCATTCTTTGTATTATACAGTATCACCTCGATATTTCGAATTCGAAGGGAGACCTGAAAAATTCAAGATATCAAGTTTTCGAGATAACAAGGGGATCAGATTAGTCTGTAAAGAAAAACACATTTATTCGAGATATCAAGGTTTTCGAGATATCGAGGTTTCACTGTACTCGATATAGGTTTCTTCCCATGCTGCGGTTTTTTGAACCTACTATATTACTTTAATTAAATAGTAAAGTTTTTCACAAAACAGCCGCGTAGGTTAGTATACCAATAGTATTAAATCGTGCAACAAATATAAATTATTGATCCTAAAACTTTATTACTTCTTAAGACATTTTATATGCATATTAATATTTTGAAAGTAAATAACAATTTCAATGAATATGATAGGAAGTATAAATGCTACCATGAAAGGATTAAAACTTTAAAGATGCATTACACGGGTGTATGATCGCTCTATATACAAAAATAAATAATAAACTATTTAATTCTTACCAAGTATGGTAATTAAAACTCTGTATATTGAATATCTGCACTTAAATAAGCATTGATTAAATGCTAAATATGTTAAGAAGTCTCATGCTCTGTAACTGCTCTGCGGCGAAGCAATAATTTAGTTCAGTTGAATACAACTGCTTAATGTTTATCAAAATCAGAAGCAAAACTCAAACTCAAACCAAAACTTTCCCGATCGGTGTTTCCCCTTTTTCTTGCTTCATGATTGGTTAGAGATTTCGTGGAAGGATCCAATCCTCGAACCCAATACAAGCGACATTTCACCATGCGGAGCGGACTAGAGATCTTTTATGGTAGCCGGTTTGAGAGTTCAAAGTATGACGATGACGGTACTTGAGGGACAAAGGGTAGTGTCAGGGCCGGCCCAAGGGGGGGGGTGCGAATGTAGGCGATCGCCTAAGGCCCCGCGCTTATAGAGGCCCCGCTCCTGGGCCATTTTATTGCTATCTCATAAGACATGATAGAGAAGAGGCCCCGCTCTTGCGCTTCGCCTAGGGCCCCGCACGCCCCTCGGGCCACCTCTGGTAGTGTAGTGTTTTGTTTTGTGCAGATTCTGCCTCGGCTCTGCTGTATCTAGAATAAGGTGAAATTCCCCTAAAATGTAAAACAGGAATTGGGGACAATTTTTAATTATTGCATTGCTTTTTAATTAAATTACTGTTAATTATTTCATTAATAATAAATGTCCCCAGTTTTGTTTCAAAATCGGGGACATATCTCGGATTCTATGTTCAAAAATCTGATCACCTTAATCTAGAAAGACCACATTTAGAAAATAAATCCATTTTTTTTTTCCACCTTGACAAATTAACCTCGAGAAAGTAAAATATTAGTCAATCGACAGAACATTGTGAGGACGAGCCTAGCAATTAGTGAGACAACTGCTTTTGCGTGACGACCAAACTGCTCTCCTAATGCAGGGCTGTGGTTCTCAAGCTGGAGTACGTGCAGTGAGTGGCGGATTAATGCAAGTTTGTCGGTGGTGGGGGGGGCGGTTAGTTTGTCGGTGGGGGCGGTTAGTTAGAAGATTGACATATACAGCCATTTTATGGATTTAAAATAGGATCTTTTACATTAGTTTCTTATTTCTCGAGGGGGGCGGTCGCCCCCTCCGCCACCCCCTTTAATCCGCCCATGAGTACGTGAACCTCTGGGGGTCCGAGAAAAGAAGATGTGTAATGGCGGATCAGTACAATGAATTCGAATGCCTTCTCCATTCACACTATTGATGAAAGAAAAGAGCTTTTTCGACCAGTAGCGTAGCCATAATTTTTCTGGAGGATGGCCGAGTACTCAAAAACTGGAAAGCAATGTAACTTATAAAAATCGATACAACGTATCCTTTTTTGGTGGGGGGGTGGCCCCCCCTTTTTGGCATAAAAATGTTCTCATATAAAAATAAATTTAATAAATAAAACGAGAGAAAAGAAATTTATAAATCCAGTTCAAAATTTTTGCAGTTAGAAGACCATAATCAGGAAAAAAAATTAAGTTGTCTTAGGTCCGTAGATGAACAACAACTAACTTTCCCAAGGGCATCTTTCAAATATATCCACGAAAACGTATTTTTTCTCAATATCTTATGTTTACTCATTTCGGGGGTGACTGCAACCCCCACCAGCCACCCCCTTGCTACGCCAATGTGGGCAGGGGGTTGTAGGGCTACGCCATGGGCGCCGGCAGCATAGGGAAGATGGGGCAATGCCCCCTGGATTTTCGTATGCAGTGTTTTCCCCTGCTTTTTTGCTCTTTCCAACATGGTAACCCTACGTTGAATTAGTCTTTGTCCCCCCCCCCCCGGGAAATATTCTGCCGGTGCCCATGACTGGGGCTACCACATCATTTAACTCGTACACGTTTGCACTAGTTGGTTGCAGAGTTGTAATCGGCCTAAATTAGTACAGACATACCAAGCTTATACTTAATATGTATGTTGATTTCCCATTAAAGGTCCATCAGTACTATTGGTTGTTCATCCCCATATCCTCGAACGCAACCACTGCTGTTACAAACCGAGACCAAGAATAAACCACATCTGGCCACGTTGGTTTGTTAAGGAGTAATAGCGGCAAGCACACAAGATACATTTCATTAAATGAAACATGTTGATTAAAATCCGCGTTAATTTTGATCTCCATTTTCACACTTTAGATAGCAAGTGAGGTACATATTGTGAAAGAGAATTTTACAAGTAATTTTTTTATGCGTTTAAGCATTGAAAATGGCCTTTCACTATGGTTATGGGAAAATGTGAAATGTTTGCCCCCCCACCCCCCCTTTTTTTTTGCTAATTTACGACTGCATTTTATAATTGTAAACACTTGTAAAATCGCGGGCCTTGTGCGCACGCTTATAAAAGCCTTATGCATGGGCGTCGGTAGAAAATTTTAAAGGGGTAGGGAGTAGGGGGGGGGGCAAAGATTACTTCAAAATATGGTTGCTATGTTGGCAAGAACAGAAAAAATCAGGGAAAAAACGGTCTACAGAAATCCACGGGAGGCAAGTGTTCCTTCTTGCCCTATGCTGCGCCATAGCCCGTGGCCTAATAGGAGAATCCGCCACTGCCCAAGAAACAAGTTTCATGAACAAAGACGATCAGACCATTTCAGAGTTTCTGAAGGTCTGACGCTACAGAAGTCTGAAAATGGGAGAAAGTCCCCCTCCCCTGAAAAAGAAAAAAGACCACCGGCGAAGTATAAGTTTTAATACAGAAAAGTTAATATTTCAGGAAAATAATCGAAATTTCAAATGCGGGAGACTTCAAAGATAAGTTAGCTTTGCATTTCCGTCAAGTAAAAAATAAATGATTTCATTTTTATATAAAAAAAAAACGGATTTCAGTTGGCCGACGTTTCCTATTGGAGGAAATGGCGGGCAAAATAAAACAAAATATTCTAAGTGAAAACCAGCACGCAAATTTTTGTTTCTCGTGCTTTGTATAAAATGAAAGTAGTTCGCTGAAAAAGCGACCACCACGATGCAGCTTTTTATTTAATTATTTTTTTTTAAACGAAATTCTGTATTTGTCGGAAACTTCTAAGGAAAGCTATCTTGAATTACATTTTGCTCAAGTCTTTTATCTCGTGTATTTTGTGCTTTTGTGCATGTCAGTGGATCCAAGGGGGTGGGGGCTCTGGAAGTCCCGGCCCCTCCAACGTAAACACTTTCTATTCAAAGACGACGTTGTTCGTGTTTAAGGACGTTTTTTTCCCTCTTTTCATGATAACCCCCCCTTTTTTTTCAACTTATCTGCAGCAAGTATTTTAAGTTTGGGTTTCAAAAACAGACCAGGACTTTCCAGGGTCTTTTGGTTATGAGTTCATGTTAGAGAATTCATGGCTGTGTGTAGTAGGCTCACTCCAGCACGAAAACGAGGTCAGCAGAGTAAAATGACATCAAAGCGAAAGCATCTTACGCTACACGAACGGGGGGAAATTTTTAAGAGTGGGAAAAATTGCTGGGGAATGTCAAAAAAGTGCAATTCGCAAGACAATTTCATCTACTGAGTCTACTCTCAAAGGTATTTTTAAAGCAAAGAGAAAATTCTTGAAGCATCGCAAAAATTTAGTTCGGGATCCAAATCCAAGCGGCCGAAAAGTCAATGTGGCGGATTAGAAGAGTTTGATAAGGCACTCCTGCAAACAAATGGAAGCAAGAGCATCCAACTTTCCACTTTCTGGCCCCCACCATCGCCGAGCGGATAAGGCACTTGACATGATAGACAGCTGAAGTGTGAAGGTCCCACGTTTGGGTCTACCGCGCGGCTGTCGATCTAACGGTCTGGAGTTTTTGGTCGGTTTTCTCCAGATTGCACGCAAATACGCTTTAGAACCTCTGAAAAACTCCTCCGATCATCAAAACTCCTCCGGATTAACATCCCCCTAAAAAGACCCCCATGGAGGCACCCTGTGCTTGGCCTAGATCCTTCGTGTACATAATTGGCCGTATTCCCAAAATAAAATAAAATCAAGGAATTTTCTGGAGTGATATTCAAAGAAAATGCTATTGTTCTGGCAGAAAATTTGGAATACAAAATTTTCAGGCTTCGGCTGGTTGATTAGAAAAATTCATAAGATGGAAACTGACACATTTCACATTTTAGAAAATCCGGAAGAAAGAATAACGGGAAGGCGAAAAATGAAACAACTGACTCTTGATTTTCTTAAAACCTAATTTTGTTGTATTGCTTGTTTTTACTACCTTTTTTCAAGGTAATTTAAAATATTTTTTTTGTGGATAAAATAATATTATGATAATAAAAGTAGCATCTTTAAACACGCCAATATATTAAGAAGTATATTCACAGTCCTAAGAATGTAAAGTGCGAAGGGAAATGTTATTCTTTTACAAAGTCTGTTTAAGGAACATCTCTATTTAAGGACGATTTTTCACGGTTCCATGGAAGTCGTTAAAGAGAGAACCAACTGCATATATTTATACCAAAAATATTTTCAATACTCATTGAATCCTTCTGTGGGCTAAAAATAACTTCTCTAGTTACAAAAATAAGATAGAGCTTTCATTTTTAAACAGAAGGGCTAAAGTTCTTTGAACCAGAGGATTTTCTACAGCGATAAGATTCTTTTCAGATGCCCTTTTCACGAAGGACTTCCTTTCGTCCCCATCCCCCCCCCCCCCCGGAGCTTTTGATTGCAGGTAAATTTTATTTCTTTTCGAAGTTTAGATAATCATATCCATTAGAAAAATTGTTTTTTCAGATTTTTAAATTCTTTATTTATAACAGAATTTGTGCAGCAATCTTTCAAAAGTTTTAGAATTTCGTTTCGGGTTTGAGGATCTAATTTCGAAGCTATAATTTTCCTCCCACTAATAAAAATAGCTTGATGATTGCTAATTTAAATGTGTCATTTTAAAAATAAAACTGGTTGTAAAGTAATTAAAATTTACCATAAATAGTTATATGCTTCTAAAATTGGTCGCACTAATTTTGAATTAACCTGTACATATACATAATTCAATGATTTCTTATTCGTTTTTCTTTGAAGTATGTTTTGTTTTCATTATTTTAATGTGTCTTGCTGGAATCAAGAACTAGTTTATTAAACTAAATCTTAACAATTGTACTTTATATTGGCCCTAACCAAGATATATTAAACAAGCAAGCAAAAAAGTTAATTGTATAAATGCAACTTAGATAATTTTTATGAGTTAAGTTTGATAAGATTTGAACGATTTTAAATTATTACTTCATAAATTAAATTTTTCTAGAACAACTTAATTTTTGAGTAAAATGATAATTAATATGAGCTCTTGTGTTATATGCAATACTAGAGGACTATCTACTACGTAAAGTTTCAAACATTTGAAAATCGCCGCAAATTTTTTTTTAAAATCAGACTTTCTAAATGTCATAAATATATTTTCATAAAGAGCGAACATATTATAGATGCACGAATGCATCTATCTAAGGGTACATGCATGATATATGTGTGTATAAGGACGTATTTAAGGGGTGGGTGCAGGGTGTCCGCGCCCCCCCCCCCAAAAAATTTCGATTTTTATTTATAAAATGATAATGATGAAGTATTTTTGTGAAAAGTTCTGACTTATCTAACCTTTCGGAGCCCCTTCCGAAATTTTTTCCTGGATACGTCCCTGTGTGCATGCATGCATCAGTGTATGGAAATGTGTAAAGGGCCGCCAAATTTCTATAGTCGGGCCTGTCAATAATCTATTTCAAGCGCAATACGATTAGTATATAAACGTTTATAACAGTTTACTCTTCAGTTAAAAGACGAAAATATAAAAAAGAATTTTATAGGGTCTCTCAAAATTACATTAATAGTTATATACAGCTTTTTCCAGCTCAAAATTATATTAATAGTTATATACAGCTTTTTTAAAAGCTCTGGCGGCTTTTATCTCCAAAATGCTGCCAGATTTAAGTACAATGCTTCGCAAAATTTTACCCAAAAATATTGTTGTGTTTTTATAATCCATGTGTTTTGCATGAATTATATTTCTTGTTTCGATTGCAATCCACGGGGTAATTCATTTACAGGTTACACAAAATACTTTCATCAAGAAATTAAGGTCTATGGATACCTTCAATTCATTAAGTCTGTGGTCAATGACTATTTCGGCTATGCCCAAAATCTCTGAAACTGTCTCATGCCTGGCGGCTTTTGCCGAATCATCGAAAAATTAATCTAAACTTGCCAAGAATAAATCCCTAAAACTGAACCCAAATTAGCGATTTGTCAAATATTTGGCTAGAAATCGCTAAACCTTAGGACTATTGCAGTATTGTATTCCTTTCAAATGAAATAAGTTTAGGTGAAATGCACCGAAACTGCTTATGATTTAATAGACGTACAAGGAAGTCTTGTCCACATCAGATTTTTTACTTCAGGAAATTTTACTTATCTCATGTCATACCATTAAAGATTATTATTGAACAAAATAATTTTCACATGATAAACGAACATTAATTTAACAGAATGTTTTAAAAAAAAGAACAGAAAAAAAATCTAAAGTAAGGTTTATAAAACCTGTTTTCTTTTATGTATCAAATTTTCGTTCCTGAAACAATTTTGGGGATGGGTTTTGCTATAAGTGAGTTTGTTTGCAAGAAAAAAAAAATGTTTACATTAATGAAAAAACGTTGGAAGAAACATGATTTTTCTGTTAGTTTTTGATATTTTGTATTCTCAAGATATAGAAAAATCTATCCGTAATTCTATTAAACAAATCATGTTGAACGCACTAAAAATGTCAAATTGAATAAGTATTGAAGTTTTATCACTTTAAGTAGTACTATGATTTTGTTAAAAAATTAAAATCGACAAGCCTATAAGTTTTAAAATGAAGGGTGCAGATGCAAAACTCACATTTACCATTTTTCTAGTTCTTAGAAAAATGCAAAAAAACTGATTATTATGATTATGAACATGATATATTGGCACATTTTGTTTGCGATATATTTGTTGGCTTAACAACTACTTTCATATAGTCCTAAAACTGATAACGAATAAGTCTAGTAAAGCTAGAATTTAAATTTAAATATAGAAAATGTGAATTTTGTGCCAATATATATATATATATATATATATATATATATATATATATGTATATATATATATATATAGAGAGAGAGAGAGAGAGAGAGAGATAGATATTGTAAAAGCATTTGTTTTGAAGATATCGGTGATTTCGCGAGTTGAAAATTTCGCCAATTTTATATGAACAGAACCAAAATTTGAAAAATCACGAAAGTAGCTAAATATAGAACCCCTTTTGCATAAGGCATTTCAAGAAACTTTCTTTTATCCGGGAAAATTAGTCTCTCACCCCCTCCCCATCGCTTTAAAAACAACCTGTGGTGTGGTAGATAATTTTGAAAGGCTTCAAAGAAACTGGAATAAATATTGTAAGTGAATGAGCTGCATTCTGTTAGTTGTATTATTGTTTTATATTCAAGAAATAGTTGTATAGTAGTCAAGAGTTAGTTGTAAGAAAGAAAAGTTGTTGAGAAAGAGTTTGTAACTGTGCAATAAATCATTAAATTCTGGCAAGTGAAAAATTTCTGATTTTTTATTATCATTTGAAATGAAAAAAGTATTTCACGAGGCTTTAATTTTCGCGATTAAGACGGGCTCGTGAAAATAAGTGCTTTTACAGTATTATTTATATTCTATACTGTTTGTCACAGCTGCATTTGCGCGCATTACAAATAGGATATTTTCTCTCTTTTCAATTATAGATGCATGATTTGATGTTATACGCCATTTTTGCATTGTGACCTCTTAAATTACTTATATATATATATATATATATATATATATTATATATATATATATATTTTTTCTTTATATAGTAGGGTAGAGCCCAGAAGGTGTGGAGTGAATATCTCTTGATATGCCACACAACCGAAACCCTTCTATTTTGTTTGCTTTTAATTATAATCCACTGTTCGTGGCTCCTGATGATGGTGACAGTGGTTATAATTTCCGTTCCATTCTATTTTCACAATAATTATTGCACTTTATTTGGCTCAGCTTTTATTAATTTTTATTATTATTTTTTCAAATTGTGGTTTCTATTTCTTGCTTCTGGCGGTTATCTTTTTAATGCGAGGTATGTCTTATTTGCAGTATGTTTTGTGTTTTACTTATTAGTTATGTGTATATATATATATATATATATATATATACATAACCTATATATCTGAACATCAGTTTTCTATGTTATTTTGGAAGGTAATAAACAAGAAAAATCAACACGTAAAAAAAAAAATTAAAGGTTTGTTGGTTATTCTTTAAAAAACCTCGACAGATGTAAAGAAAAAAATCACACGGTCCTTTGCAAGCCCCAATGATTGGTTGAATTTGGAGAGTGAGAGTTCTGATGAAAACAGTTGTTGGATAATGAGAGTCATGCATCAAAACGAAATTTTCAGTTAAAAAAAAATTTTTTTTTGGCATATGTTCCTTATGATTCAAATCACTAATACAGGCAGGCTCTCCTTAAAAAAGTCAAACACGGTGATATGAATTACTCAAACTCAACACCTTAAAAAAGTAGATTATGTGACTTTATGCATCTGCACCCTTCAGATGTGGCTTTTAAAGGGTCCTTAGTGCAGTTAGCATATTTAAAAGCCTTGTGAATACATCTATATTGATCAGATTGTTTCAAAATTTTACTTTGTTATACTACATGCGTCAACTACATTTTAAGCAAAAATTGGTAAACCCACTTAAAAAGTTTCACTTTTGTTTGCAATGTGGTGCTGCTATTATATAGCAGCTTTCTTAGGAACGGAATTATATTTTTTGAGAAAACGAAATTAAAGAATGATTATATGTTCATATCTAAATTACTTTTCGTCTAAATAACTTTATGACCTAAAATTTTATTTATGGTTTCCAACTTCAAAATTGAAACACAAAATTATCTCTGCGTATAAACTAAACTATTGTCGATTTGAATTACCCTATCATTTCCTGATAGTTAAACAACCAAACTCATTTACATAATGATCATATACTCACGACAGGAAAAAAAAATGTACAGCTAATGACAGATCCTTTCCTTTTAAATACAATAGGTTTCAAGAATGCATTTTTTGACTAAATTTGCCATTTGAAGGTATAGTAGTATATTTAAAATTAGAGTAAATATACCTTTTTTCTGCGTTTTTTCCAGATAAGATAGATCATCTTGATAAAAAAAAAAAGAATTGTGTGACAAGTGAAATATTTTAAGATAATATTTATTTAAAGACAATAAGAATATAATACAATAGAGAAAATGAAGTACAAATACATTATTTATGAAAATTGGTGCTTCTTAATAATATTCTTACTGTTTAAGCGATTGATAGACATGGCAAAAGATATATATATATAGACACAATAAAATAAAGTACATGCATGTGATGAAATAATATTTAATAAATCTTCTAAAAGGTCCTGTCTGTATTCTGACTAGTATAGAAATTCATGATCTCTTACACTATTAAATCATTTCAAAGTCCTCAACACTGTACACACGGTCATTTTTCGACTTGCTTTCAGCAGAATCTCCGTTAGCCGAAGCTGAATTATTCTCCTTACTTTTCGAATTTTCGACCTCAGTCTTGGCCGAGTTTTTCTTCTTCTCCTTGAGGAGCTTGAGCATCTTCCTCTCCTTTTTCGCGCTCTCGTGCTTTTTGCTCTTCACGTGGTCTTGGGCGGACTCCGGGCCCGAGAAACTGACGTGGCACAGCGTGCAGATGAGGTAGTATTTCGAATCGGACCCATCTTCTTCGTTGTCGCTCGCATCTCCTCCTCCTTCTTCTTCTTTTCTGTCGAACGGAGTCACGAACTTGATTTCTGGATGGGTGTTGAGGAACTCCACCAGGGCCTCTTTCGCCTTCAGCTTCTCGTGGGAGTTGTTCTCCAGGTGCGACTTGAAAGCCAGGGGGTCGCTGAAGCTCTTCTTGCACTCCTTGCAAGCGTAGCCATTTTCGCCGTCGCAGAAGAACTCTTTGACCTCCTCTGCCACTTTCTTCCTCTCCAGGTTCCTCTTGTGGACGTTGCTCAGCATGTGCGTCTTGTAGGGCACGAGTCCGCTGAAGCTCTTCTGGCAGGTGTCGCACCTCTTGTAGAATTCCTCCCCCTCGCCGTCCGGATCGAGCTCGGACTTCAGCTTCTGCAGGGCCCCGGACTGCTTCACTTTCTTGTGGTGGGCGGCGCTCTTCATGTGCATCTTCAGAGATTCGGGTCCGGAGAACTGCTTCTGGCAGGCGCTGCATTTCGCGTACGGCTTCTTCGGGAGGAAGTCCGCAAGGTCGTCCTCCTCTTCTTCAGAGTCGCTTCCGTGGTGGATCACCTCGGGCAGGTCTTTCATCTGCTTCTTCAGCCTCTCCTTCTTGAGGTTCTTCGCGTGGGAGCTGCCCTTCATGTGACTCGCGTACGAAATGTAGCCGGAGAAGTACTTGTCGCACACTTCGCAGTGCATCTGCTCCGATTCGTCCTCTTCCGCGTCATCGTCCTCGTTTTCGGATGCTCCCTTCTTCTTGTGGTTGCTTCCGCTCTCCAGGTTCTTCGCCCTGAACTTGGCTTCGGCAAGCTTCCTCTGGTGTTTCTTGCTCTGCATGTGGGCTCCGTAGTTTTTCACGCTCGTGAAACCGACGCCGCAGGTTTCGCACTCGATGTCCGGCAGAGAAGCGTCCGAGTCTGACGCGGTTTCGTCGTGCTCCTCGACTTTTTTCTTCGTGTCGTTCGGTTTATCTGCCATGGCAGCGTTTCCTGAAACGAAAGATCGGGATCACATTAAATATCATGCATAAGTTAAAAAAAAAGATTTAAATCTATACAGTGCGAGTACACCTAAAAGGATAAAATTTTCATTTTACATCAAAATCAAAAACTTAAAGGGGGGTTGAATAAGATATACAAATATATTTTGTAAGAAATAAATCATTTAACTTACGAATAAAACATTCTGTAGTATAAAACAAGATAGGAAAAAAAAAAAAAAAAAAAAGAGGCAAAATGATTAGGACATGCGTTATGGTAAGCTCAATGGGTGTATAGGAGGCGTTTCTCATAATCTGCATTCAAAAAATAAAATGAATAATTAAATCAATAAATAAAAGCACTTTTCTCTGGAGCTGAAGCAGGGGCTGGAGGTACATTTAAGTAATACCCGGCATTAAGAGCGCGCACGCACACAAACACACACACGCAAACACAAATAAACAAACAAACAAAAATCATACCCAGAGACGGCCCGAGGGGAGTGCGGGGCCCCAGGCGAAGCGCAAGAGCGGGGCCTCTTCTCTATCATGTCTTATGAGATAGCAATAAAATGGCCCAGGAGCGGGGCCTCTATAAGCGCGGGGCCTTAGGCGATCGCCTACATTCGCATCCCCCTTGGGCCGGCTCTATCATACCCATAAATACATAAATCAAATTTTCAGAACATGAAAACTTTTTTGCACTTCTTATGGGGTTGATAAAATACTGACAAAATAAGACATTTCAGTTTTAAAAAAAAGGCGTATTTAATTAATTTTTTTATTTGGTCGTATACTAAGTTTTTCTTTTTGATCAACACTCGTATTTGAGTTTTATTTACACATAAAAGTGTGTGACGTTATTCCTTATCAAATTCAACAGTTGATACTGAAGCTGATAATTTAACATTTCCGGACTGCTACTGATAACATAAATGGATGGAGTTCTGTTTTTCTCTTTTATTTAAACAAATAATGATGTAGTCAAAATAGATAGTGTTATTGAAACTTGATATCTTTCAAAGGGAAAAACCCCCACAAAAACAATCATGTGAAATCCATTTGCTTTATGATGAAATTCAATCAGAAATAGTTCTCAATTCTTTTAATACATTATTAGTTTCGTTAGAGATCACGAACACTCAAAGCAACGGCAGTACAAACAAACAACAGCGCATATTTATAGCTATCAGGGGCAGCCCTAGGGTACGTGGCGCCCCCTTGCAAATGTAAAAATGCTTCCCCCTTTTATAATTCTTTCAAGCTTTGAGTTCGAAATGGCGCCCCTTCGACGACGGCGCGCCTCGATGCGATGCTCACCTTGCTCAAATCCTCTTTGCCCATGTGAAATAATAAAAACTTTGTAAAATAACACAACATAAAATGTACTTAATGGGTGTTGCGTTACAATGTTTTAATTAGTATTTCATCTTTTAAACACGTTTCTTTTTGAACGTTCTTTGTCGTGGACGTATACGTGTTTGTCCAAATATTGCGGTGTAAAAATTGTACTTAGGGAACGTACCCATACTACGTGACCCGCTTAGGAGGGGGAGGGAGGTCTTCAAAATATTACGCTCGGTCACAGGAGCGGGGGGGGGGTGGCTTTGATTTTTGTTACGTAGTCGATTTCGCCGAGAGAAATTTGTTGTAAATTAGCAATATGTTTTTACATAAGTTTATCTTTTTCATAATATTTAATTTACTAGTAATTATAAGCATGCATGCAGTCTTATGCAATAAACGCCGTATTAATAAAGACGAATATGAGTCAAATTATTTTTCATTTGTTTCACTTTTTGCCTGCGAAATGATTAAAAAGCATACGTGTCTATACTACGTAAAAACTTAATGGGGAGGGGGGGGGTCTTGCCATATACTACGAGTGGTCACTGAGGGGAGGGAGGGATCGAAAAATCTTAAAAAATAGGTTACGTAGTATGGGTACGTTCCCTTAGAAGTAAGGATGATCTAGGACTCGGGGACAACTGAGATGGAGGCTTAAAAAATCCCGTGTAGATTTCGACAAATTCTCTCCCAGCAACCGGAGCACATATTCATGATACTCGGTAATATTCAGTAAGCCTGCGAGCTGTTTTCATCTTCTCTCTCTTTCTCTCTCTCTTAACTTGTTGCAATATTACACAATGAAAATGCTCGATGACATTCGCCTATGCATAGTCTGTCACGGAAAACGATGAAGACTTTTCGTAATTAAGTTTTATCCAAATCTGGCTATATTGAGGGTTTTTTTTTTTCAATGTTTTGGTTCGTCGGATTTACTAACAACAGCCCAAGTAATTAAAATTTCTATCTATAATCTATAAAATATGTGCAAAACTGTATATTTGAGGAGAAAAAACAAACAAACAAACAAACAAACAAAAAACCAGGGCAATACCTTGAATTCTAATGGTCGCAAAAATAGGCAGTTTAGACCTTTGTCTACGGTTCAGTAAGGTAGAAAAAAAAAAAAAAATCTTGGGGTGGGGGCGAGAGGTGAAAAAGGTAGAATTTCTCACAAAAATGCTTAATCTATTGATATCCAATTAACAGAAATCTAAAATTTTGGGTGGTGCCCAAGCCCCTGAGCACCCCCTGCTGTGTGTTCCTCGGCTTTTCATCGGGTCCGCGGAACATGCCAAAACACTTATAAAACATTCAAAATCCCATATTAATGGATCCCATCAAAAACCCAATGATATGGTCCGCGACTTTGTTAGCATCCTAAAGTTCAGCCCGCGACTTCTTCAGCATCCTATAATTTGGCCCGCAGCTTTCCAAAGGTTGCCCATACCTGCTCTACACAGTCAAAATTGAACGAGTTTTCAAATAGGCAAGAGGAGACTTTTATGAAGCAAAACGATTTTCATTGTGTTCAGCAAGTAGAACTTAAAGATTATTTCGTAAAAAAAAAATCATGTGATTTTGGCCCTTTTAAAAATAAATAAATTAATTAATTATGAAAAGTATTTTCAGATTTTTGGAATGTCTTTTTACAAGCTGTACTATACTCTAAAATAAACGGTGACTCTGTACTGGTCACGAAACTTTCAGAAAACAATTCTTAAAAAAATTTTTTTTTGCTCAGTCACTGAACGAAACATTTTGCTGTGCAATTCCATGTCTAAGAATTTTTTTATCAAAAATTCGGAAAATGCCGAATTTTTTCATTTATTTCAGTGTGTAGTGCAACTTATAAAGAATTATCCTGATTGTTTTAGCCCCTGGAGCAATTTGTTTTAATTTGTATACATTTTATTTCTTCGAAATACATCTTAAAACTTTTTTTTAAATTCAATCCTCCTTAAATAATACATTTATGGTCTCCGTCTTCATTACTTTGCACGGTACATACAAGGAAATGTTTCACGGTGAATTAATTGACAGACAACTTTAAATAGTTAACCAGAGAAAATCTTCAATTCTGTAACAATAAATTGTAAGCAAACAGTACGTGTATGCATAAATTTCATTAAGCTTTATATGCATCTAAATTTTTTCCCCGGCATAATGTAGAGTTTTTTTCTTGTGATTGCAAAAGAGATTGAATACACGAGGTTCCATTTTTTACGTAATTATTTGATATAGATAGAATTAATAAATTTCAGTACTCCATGGAAAGTCTGATATTCTTTTAAATTAAACTAATCTGGAATATATTCATTTATTATATATAAAAAATATTACATTAAACCAACTACTTACAAATATGCATTCAATGAGTTTCGCTAAGATTTTAAAAGTAAGTTTGTAAAACCGCTCAGTAAAGAAAAACACTACATTAAACAATTTTTTATGAAGGTGTTTAAGGTTTTAGAGAAGCATTTTGTCAAGAAAGGAATTTTTCTCATTTGAAATACTTTCAGTTATTTTTAGGCATTCTTTACACTAAATCTATAACAGATTTTAAGATAAGTGTTCATAAAACTTATTTATAAATATGTAAATAAATATTAGTGAAGTGCAGATACGACTCGTTAAACGCAAGAAATTTAACAGTCTTGCTACAAGCTTTGAAAAATTCGAGCCTTTTTATCTGAATATATATAGGAAAGGAAAAATAAAAAACTAAGTACTAAAATCAATAAATACAGAAATATTTCAAGAAAAAAAGCAGAAATACATATAACAATGAATAAAAAATAGCATTTATATATAATTAATAGAAATATATAAAAATAGAAGTATTCATTTTTTTAAAATATCGACAAATTGCAAACATTAATCCAAAAATGATGATACCTCACATAAATCATCGAACTAATTACAGCTTTCAGATTATATGAACTGCAATTGAAATTCAGGCTCTCATTCTGGTTGATTGCAATCAACATAGAAAGCTCAGCTGCTGCACGTGAAATAATTTTTAAAAATGTAATGTTTATATTCAACCAAACTTTTCATTTGAAGACGAAATCCCATATTGTTCCGAAAAGTATAGTTACATTGTATGAAAAACTTTCCGAGGTTATCAGATGTTAATAATCAATCTGATATGCTATCTTTTTAATCTCTCAAAAACAGAAATCGTGACTAATATTATGCAATAACGTAAACAGAACTTTTTCTGTACAGCGCTGAAAACAAATGTCATCGCACTGTTAGAGAACTGTTTGCGTGATAAGAGAGCTGGAAAAAAATTACGAAATGTTTTAGTATAGCTTTATTTTAGGTAGCAGAATACGTTGATATGGATATTTTTATACGTTTGTTTTAACCCTTTGAGGCGCAACCCTTTCCCAATGCTGAAAAAAGGGCAGCCGTTGCCATCGCTCGACTTAACTACCAGCAAGATGGCGGACGATCGAAACGTTCATCGCGTGCCACAGATCTAGAGACCCTTTTTTTGACGCAGCTGTGCCGGCACAGCCAGCTATCGTCAAAAAAAGGGTCTCTAGATCTGTGGCACGCGATGAACGTTTCGATCGTCCGCCATCTTGCTGGTAGTTAAGTCGAGCGATGGCAACGGCTGCCCTTTTTTCAGTATGGGGCAATCTATCCAGCTGTTCTCGCATTCTTCCACTTTCAGCAGATGCCAGTGCTGTTAAAAATAATCGTGACCATTTTTTTTTTACGGGAAATGACGTGCTAAAATGTAAAGGATTCTCGTGGAGCTATGACACCCGCAACTATTTTTATAGAAATCCAATCTATTCTTCGTGACTGGCAACAGTCAAAACGTCAGAGTTGGGTGTTCTCAGGGCGGGATCACTGCGCGTTAAAGGGTTAAAGACGAAATCTTGGTCAAGATGAAAGTCCAAATAATACAGAGAACGGGAGTATTCTCATACATTTATAACAATGGAAACTGAGACTAAAAGCGGGGTATCGTAAAAGAGTGGACACATGTCGAAAACTTATAATTCTGAAAAAAATTGAGAAAACGCAGTAATCTTTTAATTCGCATGTACTCTTTTGCAACAACTCGACAGGTTTGTAAATGTAACAGACTGGCAGGCTCTCCACCATTGGTTCCCCCTACACATGGATTTGTAGATCCAGTGCTGTGTTATGGCCTATGAAGAGTCCCAATTTAACACCTTTCGACTTTTTTGGGGGGAGGGGTTGGGGGGGGGTGTTATCCCAAGAACATTGTTTACAGTGTACAGGTACGGGACTTGACATAGTTACAAAGAGCGAAATGTCGATGAATCTGCCAGTGACGCTGGACATGCTTTTTAAACTGATTACCGACTTTATAGGTTTAACCCCTTGAAGGTCGTATTGTTTTCAAGAAAACGGTCATAAAAGTACTTATTTTTTATTCCAGAAAATTGTATAAAAATAAGTGCACTGTACACTATATGTATTCATTTTAAGGTTTTGGTCATTTTTTTAGAGAGAAAAAAGAAGAAAAATTAAATTTATAGAAAAATCTAATATTTATGGTTATTGTGATTGAATGTGTGTTTTCCTAGTAAGCAGGGAATCATTAAAAATGTATGTTTTGAACACTCAAGGAGAATTTTATTAAACTTATTCATAAAGTAAATAAATATTTGTTAAGTTTTCTTTGAACACAAGTGAAAAAGTGAGCTAAGATGGCAAAGTGCCTATCCCAAATAAACGTATATGAGTACTCCTACCCTCTATTTAACCCTTTGAGGCGCAACCCTTTCCCAATGCTGGAAAAAGGGCAGCCATTGCCACCGCTCGACTTAACTACCAGCAAGATCGCGGACTATCGAAACGTTCATCGCGTTCATGTGCGGCACAGCCAGCTGCGTCAAAAAAGGGTCTCTAGATCTGTTTGTAAAAACAGTGAGATCTCAATTGGCAATTTTTTTAACCCATGTTTAACCCTTTGAGGCGCAACCATTTCCCAATGCTGAAAAAAGGGCAGCCGTTGCCATCGCTCGACTTAACTGCCAGCAAGTCTGTGCGGCACAGTCAGCTGTCGTCAAAAAAGGGTCTCTAGATCTGTGGCACGCGATGAACTTTTCGATTGTCCGCCATCTTGCTGGTAGTTAAGTCGAGCGATGGCAACGGCTGCCCTTTTTTTTCAGCATTGGACAATCTATATAGCTGTTCTCGCATTCTTCCGTTTTTCAGCAGATGTCAGTGCTGTTAAAAAGAATCGTGACCATTTTTTTACGGGAAATGACGTGCTAAAATGTAAAGGATTCTCGTGGAGCTATGTCACCCGCAACTAATCTCCAAATCAAGTTAAAAATAGCCTAGTACTGTCATCTGTTGTGTAAAATGAGATGTAAAAAGATCCGTGCATAAGAATTAAAATGCTTTAACATTTCAGGCGCATCACTTTTGAACACTACTATCCGGAAATATCACGTGTACGAGAAATAGAGAGAAAGCTTAGCCCGCGATTTTGACATGGAGCGAGAAGGAAGGGGTGTGAATTATAAACGGTGGTCATATTGAAACTTATTAAAGTAAAATTCCGCTAAACTATGTCCATTGCAAAGAAAGAATTGCTTGTTTAGTTTAAACATTTCATTAAATATAATTATAGCAATGAGACGACCCTTTTTTCAATGGCCCTGCATCATGCATGTACAGTACCAGTGGCGCACCCAGGATTTTAGTTTAGGGGGGGCTTGACTACATGCAAATACTGCTGAACTCGGTCATAGTGACCTCGGTTAGTTACAACTATCTTATAACGTCAAAATATTCGGTATCACTTGACTGTCCCGTAGAACACAAGCAATGTAACTCATTATAGAGTCATAAATAATTATCTGATCTTTTGAGCGACGTTGTAACCGTGTGTAACAGTGTTTCAACTAACTGTAAGCATTTATTTAAAAACTTTTTTAAATAAACGTCTTTTTTCGTTAAAAATAATTTGAGAGACAGTAAAAAAAAGAAAGAAAGAACTAAAAAAAATTAATTAATGAGCGACAATTTTCATTTTTTAACGCTTTTCACGTCTAACTTTCTACCTTTAGGGGGGGCTTCAGCCCCCATAGCCCCCCCCGTGGGTGCGCCTATGTACAGTACATACAACGTTTTCTGTATTGTGCTGTAAAAAATGTCACCGACGAGTTAATGCTTGTGTGATAAGATATCTTAGAAATATATTTTAGAAAAGTGTATCAAAGTTTTGTTGTTTATGGTATCGGAAATTGTAGTTTTGTACAAGTTTTCAGAGCAGATTTAATAAATTCCAGTTGGAAAGGCTAAAGACAATTTAATGTACAGTTTAGAAGAGACCAATGACAAAGAGTTAAATTTATGGGGAAAAATTTTAGGGATGTTCCGCTCACCACGACGAAAATTTCAATTTTAAAACTTTCAATCGATAAATTTGCGCAAAAATATTTTTCTTATCCCTTATTTTGATTTCTAAAGCAGAAAACGGATATTTATACTGTGCTACAGAAAAACAATTAAAAAAATATTTATAAAATTTATAGTCATGCAAAAGTATAGTTTAACAAATGACAGACAATTAATAATTTAATAAATACTAACGATGAACATTAAAAAGCTGAATGCATCAGCATATTTAAAGTACGTATAGTAAACACTTTATTCCGATTTTCGAACTGTCAATTTAAATAATGCGCATTTTTTTAATTTAACGTATTCTCTTACTTAATTGTTAATTTGTTAAAATTATGTTGTTTTATCGAAAGTTAAGGAAAGAAAAAATATAGCACTGTACGATCGTTTCGGCTTGTAAAAAAATTCCAGCGTTCCAGCTAGTTCGATCATTTTATATACTATCAGGGGGACAGGAAAGTAATGTTCGTTCCTTCGTATGTCAGTATTTCACCTAGTTTAAAACTACTGAGGCTAATAATACGAAATTTGGCACGGAGGTGCGTTTTGTAACATATGCGATAGAACGGAGAGCATCTCTCCAAATTTCAAAGCCTGTGTGTGTGGGGGGGTAGGGGGTAAACACTCTGTTCAGATATCTTGCGTGATCTAAAAAAAAAAAAAAAAAAAAAAGAGAGATCCATAAAATTCTTGTTGTAAAATACAACACTCAAGATTAGCTAAAAATCAACTTCAAGGCATTTTAAATATCGTCTCCAAGGAGCGTACACATGATAAAAAGAGAGTGATAATCTTTCATGAAAATAAAAAATGCATTTTAAAGCAAGAATTTTGTGTATTTCAAATATGAATCTTATGATCAGATACAAATAGTTTGTAGCAAAAAAATTGTTGAAAATTTATTCGTTTAAATTTTATTTAAAAAAAAAGACACTGCTTTCCGGCCCACCTTTTATTAAAAGCAAATTATGAATCGGAAAATTGAAAAGCTTTAACCCTTAAATGCCTGAATTTTAGACACGTTTGTTTCCGGTCACGCAATAGCCACCACATTAAATTTTTTATCGCCTCGTTGGCGAAGAAGCACCCTAAACTAGGAATCAGCCCAATGATTCATGTCGTGAATGATAAAGATTTCACGTATCTCTTTCAAATTGCGTGTTTTTCGAAAAATTAATTAGTTATTCACAGTATTGATATAGGAAATATCATTGATTATTAAAAACTATATTTTGTACGTGAAACTGGCATAAGAAATTTGGCTCGTACTGTAATACGACAGTGAACGTTTTTTAAAAGTCCGGTATCAACTTTGAAAATTTTTTAAGGGTTAAAACTAATTTTTTTTGCTTCTGTGTAACTTAACTGTACAAAAGTTTTCAATTGGTAAGGGGAAAATAAACGAGCAGACTTACCTAACACTCGAAAGCGCACTATAAGAAATTCCCCCCCCCCAAAAAAAAAAAAAAAAATTCGTTGAAATGGCGTTCTTTTAACAAATAACGCAAATATAATAAAACATTGTGAAGAAAAGGATTTTCTTTAAATGTTTTTCCCCATGATTTTAAAACATTTCTAAATATTAAAAATGAAACTTAAAAAAAATTATTTTATATCGAGTGAAAAGCGTATATTTTCTTACATGTAAACGACAATTATTCATCTTTTTCTTCTTATTTAATACTATTAAAATAATAAAAGCTAAGTTTTCTAACTTATCATTGGAAACATTTTTTTTTTTTTTGTTGACTTTACATGCTGATTCTAAAATATTTTTCCTCCATTAAGGGGATGGTGGGCTATGACTTACCAAAAATTAGCCCAAAAAAAAATTTTTTTTAATGTATTCATATTCTATGATTTTTACTCTATCAAACAAAAAATTGCATGTCTCTAACTTAATTAGTAAAAAAGTTATAAGCGTTTAAAAATGTAAGTATCTCATAAATGGTCCTTTAAATGTCCGAAAAAATGCCTTTTGTGCAATATAAATAGTTTTCGTAGATCTGTGTCTTTAAAATGTTCCTTGCGACACAATTTCTGAAGAAGTCTTATAAAATTCATAACAGAGACTCGAGATACATATAAGAATAAATTTTCTTATCCGTTTTAATTTTGATGATCATTAAGATTATATAAATTCAATATAAATTTATAAAAACATGAAAATTTTGTGAAAATTCAGTGTTAACGTATAAAAATACTTCCTAAAATTTTACTTTTGAACGAATCTCTAAATTAATAAGAAAATTCGTTCGGAATATATTTTTGAATAATAACAAGAGAAAATTGAAGGAAAAAATTAAAAATTGGAGCGCAAGAGACATTTTTTCGAAATTCAATTTTTTTAAATTTAAATTTTAAAAAAGTAATTTTTAGTTTTTTAAGTATTTAATTTTGTTACACTTCAAAGCATATCTATACAAAAATTCATAATTTTTGGACAAAAATTAAAAAAAAAAATTTTTTTTGATAACGTCCACCGTCCTCTTAATGCTGGCATCTATGGACCCAAACTACTACTATTATAATTATTAATTAAAGGTACAATTAATAATTTTACGACTTCAAAATTACATTTTGAAACATTTTTTCCAGCAACAAAATATCGTTTAAAGAATCGCAGTCTATTATCATGGGCATTAGAGGGTTGAGAGCGAAAAGAACTAGAGAGAGTAAAAAATAAGTGCAACACTTACCAAATATCTAGAATAAAACAGTCTTCTGAAACGCTCTCTAAGAATCCCCTCTCTCTTTCAAAGAAAGCGCTGGATCTGGTTAATCAATGTATGAATGACCTTCGGGGAGAAGAGCTCGCTCCTCTTAAAAAGCAGCGGAAACAGAAACCAAAACTGAGCTAGTTCGAGTTCAGCGTTTCAGTGAAGGGGAATTTTCCCTTTTTATCGGGCCGCGATGTGCAATGCGTTGCAACGGTTTGGTTCGGAATTGGAGGGACTCTAAGTTCAGAAATGTCCCACGACGTCACACGATCCTACGTCATCTTAGGTTTCTGTTAGTAACACATGTACTACGGACACTCTTCCGGTTAACGTTCAGAGTGAGTGACTGATAACAGAAGTTTATCTTGGGAAAAAAATATACATGATATTGTTTGCCGAGGAAAATATTCACAGACAGGAAAGGAAAACAAATTAAAATTAAAATTAAAAATAATAAAACAAAAATGAATTAAAAAAAAAGCTCAATATATTCTTATAGTTCAGTAAATTGTAGAATAATATAAAACTACATTTGTGCCCCCCCCCCCCACCAAAAAAAAATAAATAAATAAATAAGTGAAAGAAAATGTTATCAATTTTTGCTAGTAATATGAAATATAATTTACTTCTTCTTGCTTGATTCATTGAAAATAAATAAATAAATAAATAAAGTGTGTAGGTAATCGTATTTGATAAGACAACTTTCAACGAAGAAAAAAAATAATATCTGGTCTGAGATTTAAAAAGGAATGGTTTGTTAATTTAAAAGTTTTATAGAAGTGCTTTTTTTTTAAGTTACAAAGTATTGAAACTTTATAAGATAATAAAAATAGGTCATAGTTTTAGAAATAAGTTGAAAACAATAAAGAAAATTGATAAAGATAGTTCAAGTTGTAATACATTTCATAATTTCATTCTGGATAATGTAAAACACACACACACACACACACACAATGATAATATTCTTTCTAGAGAGAGAAGTATTCAAAACCTTTTCTCTTCCTTTTACGAAGAAAAAAAAGTATTAGATAGCGCAAATTTTTGGTTTTCAGATTGTGGAGGAAAAATCGATTTTGAATATCCCTGAATCTATTTTGGCAAAATTCTGCATGACGTCAGTATCCATGTATGTATGCACAGTGCCGGATTAAGACAGCGCGGGGCCCGTAGCAAATGTTACCAAGGGGCCCCCTGCTCAGTGACGCACCTATATATATATATATATATATATTTAGGGGGAGGAGTTCACCCTCACATTAAAGTAATAGAGCTAAATTAAATGAGAAAATAAATAGTGCTAATTATATTACAATTTATGTTTAGTGCTAATTAATGGTATTACTAATGCTAATTAGATGTAAACAAAACTAAAAGGTCCCACGTGTTATATTTGCGAGAGGTTTATCCCAGCCCTTCCTCCACCTTGGGTGAGCTAATCTGTAGGTTTTGTGCGATAATAAAATAAAATACAACTTTTACGAATTTTCTTGATTCAAAATGAAAAAATTTGAGTTAAAATAGTGTGCGGAAAAAATGCCGCAAGACATAGACAGTGAGTAAATAGATGGTGAGACTGGCGATGTTTAAAGTTATTTATTCGTACAACTCAGGTTTTTTTTTTAATGAATGTTAATGTTCATGGATATGTATTTGGAATTTCTAACACTTCCCACCTTTCCCATATGCAAACATATAACTAGACAAGTTTACACACATAAAATAATAATTGTTTCTGTAAAATTTTTAGAACCTTCGAAATCAATATGTATTTTAAACTGTGCCTTTAAACACTATTTTTTCCCCTATAAAAATACATGCTTGTAAAATTATTTCATTATATATCTGGACGGTCTTTACTAATTATAGGTTACATATTTTTAACTTCTCTTAATTTATTTAAAGGGTTAATTCATAAGAAATCGAACTGAGGATAGATAGATCTAGCACAATAGTACCTCCACCATTCAAAATATACTGCATACACGGAAGGCATTTAAACTGTACATGCTTGTACAGGGAGACTGTTACTTCCACATACCGCTTGGGACACTTCTAAAGGTCATTTCGTTAGTGTTCTACAAGCATATGTACATTACTTTTCAACTTATCCTCGTTAAAATGATATAAAATATTTTGCTCAAAAAAATCTTTATAAGAGGAATAGAATAATCTATATAATAAATAATAAAAAATTTCGATAAAACATTCATTATCGTATTACGTTCAAATGTTTTTGCAAGACATAATAATCTTAAATGTGACAAGTAATTTGTGAGTTTCTTTGTGGGTCAAGAGTATCCGAAAATTCTTTTTGTTTTCAGTTTGCCTGAGGTTATGGCTTCTCGGATACCCCGACCGTGCGAAGATCCTCTCGGTTCTAATTATTTTATTTGAACGAACGTACAGGCATTCGCGCTCTTGACCTGTGGTTTCGACCGGCTAAAAATAAAAATGACCGGCTAAAAATGAATGAAGGCCACGTTAAATAATTCATATTTAACGTGGTTAATTTCCGAGATTAATAAGATAATTTATCGTAATAGTGGATTCCCCAACTATAAAAAAATGACTTACATTCTATATATTATTATTGTTTCAAAAAATAATTCGCCTTTGTTTAAATACTGTAAAATGTAAAATAAATAATTAAGTAAAAACAAAGCAAGCCAACTACCAAAAGCCTTCTAAGATGGTTTACATCCTAGTACACCTTCGAATTTCGCCAAAGCCACCCACCTTTACTGCAAAATAAAAGAACTTTGGGACTGCCCAATATCCGTTTAAAATAACATCCCCATATTTACTGCAAAACAAAATAACTTTATGTCCAATATTTAAATAAAAATTATTGTTTCGTGGGGGATTATTATTGATTATGGGGCGCGTTTTTCCTACAATCTTAATTCTATGGATCTCAGCTCTCGGGGAAATGCAGAAGATCAACTCGCGTTCCAGAGAACATCTTCAGAAATAGCCAAAAATATTTCCGTTCCTATTGAGTCATTTTGAAAAGTTTGATTACAACTTCATTAAAAAATTCTTTCGACTTGTACTTGAAAAGTCCCTGAAGTGATCGGGGACAGATAGACTACAGACTAATGAATAATCCGGCCCACTGACGGATTAATACAATTTTGTGGGTGGAGGCTTGGATGGAAGATTCACATATATCTTATAAATAAAAATGAAATTCTGTTTGGTTTGGTTGATTTGAGTTGTATACAAATCCACAAAAATGGACCTATCAGCCTGAGATTTTGCACAGATATGTAAAATAATATAGAATAAATCACAGTTCACTTTAAAACTTTGAAAGTCCACCCGTTCCCGGAATTTAAGAGATTTTTTATGTTCTCCATGCAAAAACCTTTCCGTAATTGTAACCCCTGTAGTCAAAAAAGTGTGAAATAAGGATCGTGGTTGCCGTGTGTGGCGATTTTGCCGAATAAGATGTTTTAAATTCTCAAAGTAAAAATAAAAGATTAATAATGATTTTTTTTGTTAGTTTATATTTGTAAGATTATTAATTTTTTATTATAATATCGTGTGCATGGGAAATCGGAGCAGGAATCCGCTCTTATATTAAACGAGGAATGTTTGTGCGTGTGTGGGTGTGTGTGTATGTCCGAACGATCTCGAAAACTGCTCTAAGGATTCTTTTTAAATTTCGTACCTGGGGGTTTTTTGGGCCCCAGAAACGATTGAGCTAGGTCAATTGATTGAAAAATCTCTTAAAACGCTCAAAATTTAAAATTTAAAATTTTTGGATGGTAGCGCCATCTATTGAGCGTTTTAAAAAACACACTTGATGCAATCTTCCTAAAAGGGATGCTCAAATAAGTTTGGGGCGGATTAAAAAATACACACCATCGATATATAATAGTAAAAATTAATTTCGCAAAGAAATAAAATAAATGGAACTTGATATTCAGTACACAGACAAATAAATATTTTAGTAACTAGATATATTACACCATTCAGCTACATAAATTTATTTAGAATTAAAAAGTTAGTTTTATTTCAAAATATCGTCCTGGCAACCAGCGAAAGAAAAAGCGAAAAGAGTCTTCGTTGCCATCCCCGCAAGCACCTTGATGTAATATACGTAAATAATTTAATTATTCTTAATTCATAGTTATTAATACAAAACTATTCGTAAATCTTATGTTAAAAATTGCCTGAATTTATTACAATTATCCTTTTGTAACTAACGTAAAGCTAAATGTATTTTCGCGTATATACTAAAACAATAAATATTTTTCATGTATTTTATTGATCCATATGATGCGAATTTCAAAAGTGCATAAAAGTTTCAGCTTAGCCGAATAATTTAAATGAAAATGACACCCTTTTCAGTCATTCACAGTAAGAAAAAAGATCCTTTGACGTAACATGAAAATTCCATTTTTTTTTTTTTTTTTAAATAACCGCACTAGGTTGAATTCTATTTTAACTGCCTTATTCCGCCAAGTTGACGATAAATATTTAAATGTAGTTACCCTGTTGATTTTTTTTTTTTTTAATGGGTCAACCGTTTATAATGAAACGATGTTCGAAACTCCGATGAAAAAATGATACGATCGATTCCTAAATTGGGCTCGCAGCCGATATTCAAATTAATTTTGCAGATGATCAGCCATCAGTTTAGTTTTCATTCACTGCAGTTGATGATTTCAACTCATTTATTTTATCATCGTATGGACAACCTTTTAAAAGTTGCGGGCAGAACTTTACGATAGTGGCCTCCTGGGCTGACTTCAGGATGTTAGCGAAATCGCGGGCCGTATAATTCGGATTTATATGGAAGTTTGAATGTTTTATATAGGTTTTATACAGGGTTTTGACTTGTTCTGAGGGCTGGTCCAAAAGCCATGGCGGGCCCATCCGGCCGCAGGCTGGGAGTTGTCCATATGTGGAAGCAGTAAATTGGGAGGCTGAAATCTGGTTCTAAGATTTTTTCTAATAAATTTTCAATTCTTATTTAGAAGTGGATTAGACTGTGTTGTTTTGTGTTGTGTACTATCATTAAACTAAAGGATAAAGCCCTTTGTGGAGACAATTACAGCGGGCGATAGAATGTCTACACTCAGAATATTTAATATTTACCCACTTAAAATCAAATAACTTCATATTCAATTTTTATTATACATCGAAATTCGAACTGTATAATCTGCAGAAACATTTCGTATTCGAAACATTTCGTTTGGTATTAACATCCTCTCCTATATCCATGCTTAATGCTAGAAAACCGTTTTATTTTTGAAAAAAGTTAAACTGAGTAGTAATTTAGAAAAGCTATCTTAAGCGAATTGGAATCGTAATTTTTCCTCCAAAGCCTGATAACCGTGACTTCAATGTAACGTCAATGTCACTTGCAATCACTCAAATGATTAGCTTTTTTTTATTCTCTTAAATGAAATAGAGCTAAAAAAAAAAAAAGCAGCTTAAGAACGGGTGGATTATCAGATTTTTTCTTTTCTTTTCTTTCTTTTTTTTTTTTTTCTTTTTTTTTTTTTTTACATAATTATGATAATTTTCAGGCTGATCGCACCAACGAACCGTGTAAATTTTAAGTTATTAGACAATACACTTTTAATCTGTTTGGATGGTAAAAGTTTTATTTTGAGTGGTTGAACTGGAATTGTGACAGAGTCAGGGATCAGCGTAACTATATAGGAGCAATGTATTTTTGATTTATTCGAGGTTAGAAGTCCATTTTCTTCAGTCCATCCGTTTGTTCTATTATTGTCAACGTTTAAGTAGTTGTTAGGGTTATTATAAAAGAATATTTTTGATCTATTCTGTTTTTGATTTCATAATTTCGAAGTGTCCTTTTGTACTATTAATTTAAATTGCGTTACACTTTTTATTTTCTTAAGGGTGAGTTTATAAAATAAAATTATGTTTAAAGCATATTTATGTTAGATTATACTTTTATGGCATCTATATTTATGTATCTATAAGATTGAATTTACGTTTGTAAAATTTGTTTAGACATGATGTATTTTCTTTGAATTAGAAAAAAATAAGTATTTTATGTTTGAATTGAAGCACTATAGAGAAATTTACAATTTCAATCGTAAAGAATTATCATCATAGATGTATTATAAAGACGTAAATGCATGAAAGTGTAGCTCAAAAACGAGCTGTGGAAACATATGATCACCGACAGCAGCACTTAGCCCAAATGTGTGAACGTGCAGTTAAAACACAAGCAGATGAAACAGATGATTAGTATTTGGAAGGAGAATGACATGGAACAGCTAGACGTCGACAAATACTTCGGGTAAACAGTCTAAGTATCTACAAAGCTGCCACAAATGTGGGTACTTATTATCATAGTTTAAAACTTTTTAACATGGATTGCATTCACCCTAGAGCTTTGTATTTTTCTGAACAGTAAAAACAAAAATTAAACCGAAACCATTTTAGGGACTGTAAGATTGATGTAGGACATTCCGAATTTCCTAATGAATGGCTGTGGTTGTTTCTTCGATGTCACCCACATTTCAAAGAATTCGAAATTTGAAAGCATACTTTACAATGGCTTTGTTCACAGTATATGACGAGTAAAACTATTAACGATTTTGGTGTGTACTGCTACGTTGCGAACAGTGTATAACAGACTTGATGAATTTTTTTTATAAACTCATTCATCTGACAGTTCAACCAACTCAAATTCTTGATGCTGAATTTGAACGTCCTCAATATGGACAGATATATTTCTGAAGTAATGAAGACGCTGTTAGTGAATGCATCGCCCAAGATCTTCGCTGATACCCTCGTTGATCTGCTACAGAAGGAAAGGAGGCACCTTACGTTAAACTACTTTTTGCTCAACTCTGATGGCACCGACCATCGAATATTTAGCATCCCTCTTCAAAACAAAGTATATATATACCATTGTAACATTGAATGCCGACCAAAGCTTACCTGATAATGTATGGGCGATCCGACAGCGATGATAATCTTTGGCAACCATGAAGATTATTGATACGTGCCAAGGCATTTACGTATTCATTATTTTACACTTAAGGAGCCTTTAGATTCTGAGCATGGCTCGGTAACCTGGTACTGAAATGTTTTATACGCAAAACAATAAGAATTGAAGATTTCCGAGGCTAATATGTAATTTTTTTTTTAGTTTGGCAGAAAAATAAAATTGCTCAAATGCTGATTTTGAGGAAGTGAGTTCTAGAGGTTTGCACAGTTTTCGGCTTGGCGCAATTTATTGAGAGCTTAAGGAAATAGATTTTTGAAAGCAAGTGCAAAGGTTTTATTAGAATACAGCGTTAAATTTTAATGATCCGTGAAGAAATAATGCAGTTATTAAGGGATTTCAAGCGATCTATCTTCAGAATTCTCGCCAATTGAGTACATTGATTTAAGTTGGGGGAATTCCGCCAAATTTCAGAAAATTGAAATCTTCTCATTTAGTACATCGGAGTAACGATGAATAAAACACGTTATAGTTGATAATTTAAAAAAATTCGGTTGTATTAAGGGATTCCCCTTTTCAAATAAATGTGTGCTTTACTTTTTGGCGGCCGAACCATTTCCCATATTGATTGCTGCTAAGTCAATGCTTCGAATGATTTCCTGAAAAAACTCTTGCAAAATGGCGTATGTTGGCATTTTGGCGAGGCTTAGATTTGAAACTGGATTTTATTTGAGACTGGGATATATAATGATACTGGTTATAGATAAAAATGAATGTTGGTATGTGTGTATGAGGTTGAAAAACTCCAGCACCGTTTCACCGATCACCATGAAATTTGGTTCACCTAAGTCTTTTATCATTGAGAAGCTTTTTATGCTACCCGTTTTCCTCTAACTTGCCACTAGGTGGCGCAGCAGAACGTCGAATTCTATTTCGTTTAGCCGTTTACTATGCGAATATCGTCCAACCGATTTCGATGAAATTTGGTACACGCGGATATTAGAACACGGAGAATATTTTTCAGTATCCATTTTGCTGTAACTTGCCGCTAAATGGCGCTGCAACACATCAGCTTCTATACCGTTCGACCGATCGGCATAAAATTTCTTATACTTACACATTTCAGCAAGAAGAATATATTCTAACTGTGTTCCTTTTGATATTACTCACCACTAGATGGCACTGCAATGCATTATTATTTTAACTCGCCACTGGATGACGCTGCAGCAGGCCAAATTCTTGACCATTCAAACGGTCGCTATGAAAATCAGTATACATAGCTATTTGAACAATGAGAATATTTTGGCGTTATCCATTTTGCTATAACTCGCCACTTGACGGCACTGTAGCAAATCATTACTTTAATTAACCACTAGATCGCGCTGCAGTGTATCACTTCTTGACTGTGCAACTGATCGCTATGAAAATAGGTATGCATAGATATTTGAACACGGGAAGAGTTTGGCGCTATCCATTTTCCTATATAATTTGCCACTAGATGTCGCGTCGTCAGGGCTGTCCAGCCGATCGTCCTGAAATTTCGTATTCATCGATATCTGAATGCGAAGAATATTTCCGCCGTATCCGTTTTGCTAAAACTCTCCACTAGATTGCGCTACACCGCATGGCTTTCTGCACCGTACAAACGATTGCCTTGCAATTGGTATGCATGATTATTGGACACAATATAACGCGATATCCATTTTGCTATATCTGTTTATTACAATGAATAGTAATCACCACAAATCGTAATATCAAAAAGTCCATTCATTCCCGTGCGAAGAACGGGTACTTCAGCTAGTATATATATAAATTTTATGGAAGAAAGTTGGGATTGTTTACATTACTTTCATTTTTCTTGGGAGGGGCGGTCACCTCCTCCGACCCCCTCCCTTTAATCCGCCC